>QZCP01000524.1:8569-24620 GCA_003956705.1 Brevipalpus yothersi | reverse complement strand
GAGAGAGAGAGAGAGAGAAGTGAATGAGTATGTTTATGTGTGTGTGTGTATATGAGTATGTGCTGCATCAGTCTATATTCTGAATTATTCGGACCGATCTAGCTCATGATGAGTACCACAGTTCTATAAATGATGTTACCATATTTAAGCGCTCTAATTATAATAACTTTCTCTCTCTTTCCACTTCTATCTCTTCATCTTACCTGTTCTCTCTCTTTTTCTCTTCTCTCTCTCCCTCGTTATTCAATCTTTTACGTATATTCTGTTACGTGGTAACCAAAAAAGAGGGAGAGAGAGAGAGCTTCTCCTGAACGCTCGGAAGTGAGATGTCTAAATGTCCCAAAATGAGAGTACAGGTTATCAGGTCGAACAATCGAGTGTGTTATATCCTGACCACTCTTGGGTTGCACTTCGCTGTATAATCTGATAGATTATATTCCGAAATATTGTATATATTCCATTTTCGCGACCGTTAATCTGTTCTCCACTTTGATAACCAATAGAGAGAGAAAGAAAGAGAAAGAGAGAAAACGAAAGCCATCGCTGTAGGGACAGTATATTCTGTGTGGCCTGTTCTACCTTATTTCGATATATTAATCGATTTTAGTTAGCCAATGATGTCTTACCTTAATCATGATTGATTTTTACCCACTTTTATGAACTTTTAATCACTACAACTGAAACTTGAAGAAAGCTCAAAGAGTTCAGATAGATTGATGGGTAGATGATATCGAAGCTATAGTGATTCTTGAACCTCTCTCCATCGATAAATCACACAAACTATTTGTACGTTTGACTTTCGATTTTCTCGGTGCAGATAATTTACTCAATCATTTTTCTTCTTCTGTGCTCATCTTCATCTTTTTTTCTGCTCTCTCTCTATCTCTCTCTCTTTCTCTCGTGACAACATCTTTTCTCACTCTCTTTCTTCTATTTCATCTCTCTCAGTGATTCACGTCGAGGCGGATCTTCGTCACCAGCTTATCATCATCACCATCACCATCAACAGTAGCAGCATCAGTTTATCAGCTTTTACAACAAACGAAAAGTTCGAAAAATCACAATTCGAACATCCAGAGAGCGTGGCTCGAAAAAATTATCATAAATTCGTTCATTCATGAGTGGCATTATATCGTTCGCATATTCATCATTCATCGTCCACTATACTGCATGTGATTGAAAGAATTCATCAGAAGTATTCTCCAACAGCTATACAACTCCATGTATTTCAATCGTCTTGGATAATTTCTTTGCCGCCTCTTTGCCTCGGTTGAGCTCCTGTTTTTTTTGTAATTGATTCATCAGTCTGTGATATTTTTTTTTGTCTCTCTGTAAAAGAGAGAGATAGAAAGAAAATTCATCACTTCCTCATCTTTTTTGTGTGAGTGTATCTGTGGTACGCAATCATCACTCTTTGAACGCTTATCCAAGATGTTTTTAGGATTTATTCCTGTTCAAATGGACACTTGGGAAGTGTTTTTCCATCAAACAATGTGGCAATGCATTTTACCAATCATTTTTTCGGCAACAACATGCTATTTTGTGACCAGATTTATGTTATACCATGCAGTGATACATCTTGAGCCATTATTATTGACCGAAGCCCAAAGAGCCATCGCTCGACATCATCAACAACAGTTACAAACAAAAAATTTAAGCTCATCAAGTGGTACCAATGCTCATCGGGGTGACAATGAAAGTATCGATCTTTTGGGACCAGAGGATATAACTCAATTACCGTGCGATACAGCATCTCCATTGGATTTCGGTTGTCTTTCTAATGGCCATAATTTATCGGAAATGATTGATGTGGAATACGAGCCAATAACGGATTTGAGTATTGATGATGATAAGCCTAATTCGGATGCCTCATCCGAAGATTCTGGACGACAAGGTTCTCTGACTCCGACAACACTCACCAATACACAAGATTCTGATACCGAAAGTGTTATTGATGAAAACAAGCGTAGATCAGAATACATAAAGAATAAGCGTAATTCGGATAAATCAATTGATTCCAACTTTTTTCTCGGCGACGATTCATCATCAGCAGCATCATGTGATTCGTATGAAGATTTGGATTCATCTGATTTTGAAAATCTATCCGACATATCCAATCAAGAACAAGGTAGTGTCAGCATGAAGGGTCAAAGAGGTCACAAAATTCGTCCACCAGATCCATCAGATGAATCTATCCAGGACTCAGGCGGTAATGCTAGTGATACGGAACGACAAATTCGATCAGTAGATGAGCTGGTTATCCTGATGAAACAAGAGAATGGTCTCAATAGTATGACCGATGATGAACTGATATCACTGGTTGATGCTCGACATATTCCTGCCTATCAATTGGAAAAACTTCTCAATGATCCGGAGCGTGGTGTAAAAATTCGTCGAATGATATTATCACGGGACAGTCGATGCAAATCTGTTCTCACTGATCTTCCATACAGTAATTATGACTATAGTCTGGTGATGGGAGCTTGTTGTGAAAATGTAATCGGTTATGTGCCTGTACCACTTGGAACTGCTGGACCTCTTCTGTTGGACGATAAATTGTACCATATTCCTATGGCCACCACTGAAGGCTGTCTGGTGGCTAGTACTAATCGTGGTTGTCGTGCTATTATGCAATCCGGTGGTGTCAAAAGTGAATTGGTGGCCGATGGAATGACACGAGCACCTTGTGTTAAATTTCCTAGCTCAATGAGAGCTGCCGCAGCGATGAGATGGATTGAAGATCCCGAAAACTTTACTCTCATAAAGAAAATTTTTGATTCAACATCACGATTTGCTCGCCTTGATAAAATTTTAACAAGAGTCGCTGGTACATATTTATACATAAGATTTACCGCCAAATCTGGCGATGCAATGGGAATGAATATGGTCTCAAAGGGTGCCGAATTTGTCTTATGCAAATTGAAGGAAGTTTTTCCTGACATGGAAATGAGTATATTGAGTGGTAATTTTTGTTCCGATAAAAAGCCGTCCGCTGTCAATTGGATTGAAGGACGAGGCAAATATGTGGTATGTGAGGCACGTATACCTGAAAAAGTTGTCAAAGAAGTTCTCAAGACAAGTGTAAGAGCACTGGTTGAATCAAATGTGGGTAAAAATTTGGTTGGCTCAGCTATGGCCGGTAGTATTGGAGGATTTAATTCACATGCGGCCAATGTTGTCGCTGCCATGTACATAGCAACTGGTCAGGTAAGAATCATTCCATCATCCATGCATGTATTAAATATAAATCATTCTGATCAATGATCATTGGCAATCAATCATTTCAAAAATCTCGGCTTCCCCCCCCCCACTTTATACACACAGGATCCAGCACAAACTGTTGGAAGCTCCAATTGCATCACTCTGATGGAATCGAAGCGAGCTGAAGATGGAACAGAAATTTTATCCATCTCATGTTCAATGCCTTCATTGGAATTGGGTACCATTGGTGGAGGCACGATTTTGCCTGCTCAAGCATCCTGCTTGGACGTAAGTTAATAATCATGTTCAAATTTATTTTTTTTCTTATTTCTTTAACTTTATGAATCTCAATAATTCCCCCCCCCCCTCTCTCTCTCTCTCTCTCTCTCTCTCTCTCTCTCTCTCTCTCTCTCTCTCTCTCTCTCTCTCTCTATTGCTTCGTATCTTCTTTTTGCTCCATCTCCATCTTCTTCATCTCTTCCATCTTCTTCTTCTTCTTACTCCTCATTCTTCAACATCATTAACCCGATTCTCATCATGATAATATGCATATTCACATTCACAGCTTCTTGGCGTCAAAGGCTCAAAGGATGAGCCCGGGAGAAATGCTCAAGAATTGGCCCGAGTTGTATGTGCCACTGTATTGGCAGCTGAATTGTCCTTATTATCGGCACTTACCGAAGGTGTTCTCGTCAAGTCACACATGAAACACAATCGATCCACAGTGAGCATGAATGCATCACCATTATCATCCATATTATCTTCTTCCTCCACAACCACCACAAGCACAACCACCACTAATAATAATAACAATAATAATAATATCACCCATTCAAATCATTCCTCCACGACCACCTCTTCGTCGACATCATCTAACACTACCGCTCAATCATCATTACCACTTTCTTCACCATCCAATGGACGATCGTTAATCATTCAGTGTCAGCAAAAATGAATAGTTTTAATCGATCGGCTTGTTATACATATATTTTTATATATGTATACATGAGAATTTTGGATGGATTTTGTCACCTCTTTTCTTCTCTTTCCATATTCTCATTTTGCCCATCTTGTAAAACTGTTTTCGAAACATTTTTCATTTGCAAAATTTTCCTCATCAGTTGTGATTTTACATTTTTTTTCTCTCCACTTTTCTCTCTCTCCATTCATTGGGCCTTACAATGGCTAAAATTGTACAATAATTTACATAGGAGCATCTTGAAAGACCTTTTTTTCACGTGCCTATGTGTCGATTTGACTGTGTGTGTAACTTCTCATCGGTCTTTGGGAGCTGTTGGTGGTGAAAGAAGAGCATAATTAGAATGGAATTGACATCATTTTTGACATGGATCGATTTTATTTTTACTATACACCTTCACAATCATAAAAGTATTCTTGACGAACACTCCAGCCATACCAAGCATTTACCAATCATAAGGTCTATTTATTTATAAAATATTTTATGCCATAATCCTGTTAATTATCTGTACAGTTAATGTCCATGGAAGCGTTTCCCAATAACTTCCAAAGAGTTTTTTAAAATTGAAAACAAGACATATTTTTTCTTTTCGAAAAAAGAAAATCAGAATCACTTTCTTATGGCGAAAAAGGATTCAAAAGAATCGAAAGAGAAAGAAAGAGAGAAGAGAAAATTTTTCATGAGTGGGGAAAGAGAGGAGAAGAAGAAACGATAATATTATTTCCTTTTCATCAAGCTTTAGTTATTATTAGAATTGAGTAATCTACTTTTTTTAACGGTAAAAAATTAATCACCTCTAGGGCAAATCTTACTACTTAAATACATCAAGTGATTCATCATCATACACTTGCCTTTATATCAACATTCCGGCTAACACCGAATGGAACTGTTTACGATGTGCAATAGCTAATCTCATCAAAAAAAAAATTTTTCTTACTCTTCCTGGGTATGGACGATACATATGATGTGTGTGTTCAACTTCGTTATTTTGTTTGAAACTTTTTAATCAAAATGCATGATCACATCTGCTAATCAGTGGGCGAAGCGTATATAATTCAAATGCCTATTAACGTGTATGTTCTGTTTGCGTGGATCGCTATCAACGTTCAATGTCCCTTTTCGAAATCATATTTTTCCACTAACCGTTATACGATATATCTTATATATATATTGCCGAAATAGTGAATGAGAGAAAGTGATCATCCCTTTCCGGCTTTCTAATTATAGGGTTTTTTGGTCAAAATGCTGGAAGCTCCTTAAATTTATTGCTCAAGTGGATGAAAAGGATAAGAAGGGTGACAAGATAGATAGAAAGTTAGAATTAAAGAGAAAGAAAGAGAGAGAGAGAGAGAGAGAGAGAGAGAGAGAGAGAGAGGAATCGTTAGGTGAAGTGATAAATTATTTAATGAGAAAAAAGTATAAGAGAGAGAGAGAGAGAGAGAGAGAGAGAGAGAGAGAGAGAGAGAGAGATTGCTAAATAAATTTTTCGAAAACGATAAAATTTGAAATATTCTTCGTGCAACCTTTTGCTCAACATAACTTTCACTTATCCGAATCAAGATGTTCCCGATATGAGAAAAGAAGTTAACAAAAACTGAACTATCAAACTAACAAACATTATTTCACTGCTGGAATATATATCACATATTTCACGAACTATGGAATGATTTTGAATGATACTTGAAATAAAGATCTCACTGAGATTACGCACAATCTTCACCTATCAAGAGGCTGTAAAAATCACAATTAACCTACCTAACTCTATCCATCAACTTGACAACTGACAATGTTAGCTGTGCGAAAATAACTGTCATGCTATTGAGTGTTGCTATTTTATATCTTTTTGATTAATTTCTCATGAAAAAATTCTATTTCAGAACTTATGATTCATTCATAACCTTGTGAATTCAAAACACCGAACTAGCTCATGATCGAAAAAATACACGAGTTATGATGTAAAAAAATTTCCAATTCGAAAAACTTGTTCAATTATTCTCACCCAATCGGGGAGATAACTTCGATAACTTAGATTTGACTTTAGTTTTGCTGAGCAGGTCTTTTTAGAGTTGCTTTCAAGAGATTAGCAAGATCATTGAAACGATCAGCGGGAATACAAGCTTCGTCAACTCATTCTAGTGTTGATGAGTCAATTATCGGAGTGATATCTGTGTTGTTCTCTTTTTTGTGGTCTGAGGGACAAAGTTTTGAAATAATGAGAAATGAACCTGGACTATGGGAATAATTCTGGTTTCAATAATCAGCAAAGAAAGTTAAAGACTAGCCACTACTCTGAGTGAATAGGAGTAGAATGTGTGATTGGAACATGTTAAAAACTTTTTCGAACCATATGTACGAAAAATCAGAACTTTAGCTCTATCATAATATATCGTAATATACCGAGTCTAAAAACTTACTTGTCAACCAGATAATCACATGTTTGAAGAGATTCACATTCTGACGACATGGACTTGAGTGTTGCCTGCAAAATATCTGTATAAAAATTCGCCATCTTTTTTGTATCTTTCCATTTGTCTAGTCATCAGTCACTGAGAGTTGAAAAATTTTTCAACTGGAAAAATGTTGAATAAATCTGTAACTGTACTGATTTTTTTCCTAGTAATTTTCCACATTCCAGCTGATGCAGGTATGATTCTAGATCTCGAGACGATCATTTTCCATTCTGATGAACTTTCATGTGTATGTGGACAGGTCACGATTCGGATGTAGAATGGGAAAAAGCTTTTAGCCAAGCGAAAAGTCGATTTGGACTTGGACACAAAAACACCTCATCTCATGATACACCAATTCTCAAAAAGGCTATCTACTGGGAATGGTTTGAGCAAGAGAAAAATGATCTTTCGGAAAATGAAAGAAAAATTGTTGAAGAAATCCAAGTAAAGATAAGAGCCTTATCTAATGATTCAAAAACTATTGATAAGAAACTCGAGCAACTCCATAGAGAATACAACGAAATCATTTACTCTTCAGACATATATTATTGATACCTTATTCCAGTGTTTACTGTCAATTGGATTTTCTATTATACTCTCAATAACAATTTATTGAAAATTTTCATTTTATCTTTGTCAGTCCATTGGACAAAAGCTATGTCAAGCTTGTCTTTCTACTGGGAAGGACTCTCAAATGTAGGCAGCTGTAAATTCATCTTGTGAACCTGAGGGAGCTCAAAAATTGAGCTAAATCTCCACCAATTTTGAGATCAGGATTCAAATTCTTCTACTTGACTATTATTTTGAATGCTATCATGAATTTCATGCATGATAAAATTCGTTTGGCCAGTTAGTTTTTCAGTAGAACGCTAGAGCACACCACAAGCCTGAATTCTGGTGGAATAATATTCCCTCTACTGGGACAGATCAGAGTGAGAATGAGAGTGAGAAAAAAGATACAAGATAAGAGAAAGAATGCTAATATCGAATAGGAGAAAAGCAACACAGAGGAATAGAGAATCGAGAGCATCCAATATTCTAGATTCGTTACTGCGAAAGCTAACAATAAAAACCTTGTGATTACCGTTGATTTGAAAATTTCGTACTTTCCAACAAATCTTACCTGTTGTTTTTGGTGTGTTTAATCGAGTTTCCTCAAGACATCAGATAAGTGTTTATTGTTCTGATGGAGTTAGATCGAAAATAAGTTCTTGTGAGAATCGTTTGACGTTGTGAATTCAAACTGGAATGCGGATTACTTCAACAGTTTTTTTTCGTTGAAGAAGTCGATTACAGAAGTGCATCAATTCTCACTGATCTGTGTGGATCAACTCAACATTATCTTCAACTGGTGCATTCAATGAGAGGATTTGCTGCTTGGATGAATGTTTTCTACTAGATGATCTTCAATTAAAATCAAGGTTAGCTTTGATTTCGATTTCTATTCGCTCTTTCTCATGACAGCAAGGAGTTTCATCAAAAAGAATCCCATTTTGCCTTGAAAGTTTCTCTGAATAAACTTCGTTTTCAACAGAAACTGAGTTCTTCTATCATCCAGGATTTCCCTTCACACTGTTGACAGATTCTCTAGCAGAAAATTACAGTGGAAAAGCTCTGTAGGTCAGCATTTGCTTTGCAGAGTTTCTTGAGGGAATACGTTTAGTCTAGCCAGAGAAATTTTATGATTTAAATGGATAAATTCCCGCCAGTATAGCTCTAAATGTTTCACGTTTGAATGTTCGCAAGGATTCCTCTCATACTGATGTGGGAATCATTTTTCAAGTAGCAGCCTCTGACTTCTTACAGCAATTTTGCTCATCTGTTTTGTCTGGAAGATGAATTTCATAGAGAAAAAAAAATCTTCAATTTTTCATATTTTTTGCGGTATAAAGCTATCTGATATGATGGAGATACTGGTATTCATCATTCAGTGAGAAACCGAAGAATTCGAAAACTATTCATAGTGTCGTACGGATGTATATCCGTTTTTGATAGATATCACCAATATTTACGGTGAGAAAAGGAATTTTTCTCACAAATCAAAATTCAAAATCAAATAGTATTAGATGCTGAAGTATTGTGAGAAAGTGAAAGTGTATATGATTGATGATTGTTTTCCTCTATTCTCTTGGAGCTGTTTCGTTTATTCCTCTTCCTTATCATACTTTTTTCCCTTATTCAATAGTTTTACGCAAACGAAGAGTAGGAGAAGAAAAAAAATCATGATCATCAACATTCTCATTCGAATATACAAAAGCAAATGTCACATGACTGATACATTCTTTTTTTTCCAGTTTTCGAAAATATTTTGAATCCAAATAGAACGGGTAAGGAGAAGATTGAATAGAGAGTATAGTGAAGAAGAGAAAAGAAAGATTGAGAGATGGTTACAAACTGTATCACCAAGTAGAGTGAAAAACTTTGAATCCTCTGAATATTTTATATTCAAATTTAGTGCATGATTTATGCTCAATATTCTAGCATACACTCAGCATCTCTCTCTCTCTCTTCTTCTTTTTTCTCTAATCATCTGGATGTGAGGAATCGCTCTCTTCCTCCTGTGAACATCAGCAGGAGAAACTTTCCCACATCCAAATAATCGGATGTCTAGGTTCCACTATCATCATCACTTTTGATCGTTTTCCTCTAGTAAGCGTTTTATTTAATGAGATCAGAGGACAATCAAAATGCGAAGCGTCGAGGTATGGTTTAAGTGAGAAAAGGGAAGAGGAATACAGCTTCCTCGAAATCCAATAGTTGAGGCTTCTAGCTATCAAATTACATCCACAAATATCATATCTACAATTTATTGATCATAAGCTCATGTGTTTGATGGGCTAAATCAGTCTAATTTGTGTGTCAAAACATGTTTTTGTTGACAAAATTTTCTAAACAAAATAGAATGGATCATATAAGCTTTGATTTTGATGAATTTTAATGGAAAACTTTTGCTGATTATTGTTGTTTTTGTTGCTTTTGGATGCAAATCTGAATGAATTTTCCTCATCTCAATAGTATTTATGATACTAATATTCATAACTGAGAGTAGTAGAATATGGAGAGTATTTTTTTTGGCTTTTGATAAATTCTCAACACATAGATAGCAAGTACCATGTAACATGTAAACATGCAAATACTCATGCTGAGTGAAAGATTCTCATTATCAGAGTGTGTGTGCTTCAAAGAATCTTAAAAGATACTTGTAATGAAGAGGAGAGAGGGAAAAATACCGCTAGAAAGGTTTCCTCTTCAGACAGATTTATCGATAGGTGAATATGCTCATGGAACTAAGGGCTAGGTTTGTTTTCCCAAAGGGCTTTGCTTCATAAAAACCACTATTAATATCACAGACATCGATCTACTTAGTAGCAATGCGAATAATATCAACCATATTCGAGCATTATCCGTTCATATTCATTCCATTCTTGGAGAATACAAGATTCCTCCTTCGATATCCTTTAGTCTGACATTTTCACTTACTCACTTAGTCACACACATACAGAGGCATGCACATTCAGATATACATATATAGACAATCATGTAACTTCATGCTTAGAAAATCAAGCAAAATGCTAAAGCTAAGTATATCATGCATGAGATGAGAGGAAAGAAAAGAAGATGGAGAGAAGAAAAGTGCGGCAAGATGAATGGTGTAACTTCGAATGTGATTGGTGTCACGTTTTGCTTGACCAACTTATATATTGGATGCTGGAAGCTGTTTTGATATTCTCTCTCTCTCTCTCTCTCTCTCTCTCTCTCTCTCTCTCTCTCTCTCTCTCTATCGCTATCTGGTAAACTTGCCCAAATGTCGATGATCTTCATCTTCTTATTCTTCACTTTACCTCTCTTCATCACTGATGGCTTTCTATCCAGGATGGAAAAGATGAGAGAACAAATCATTATCGATGACATTGAACCTTCTGAACAGAGGTGATGCGGTATGGGATTGATGAGGAGGTGCTTTTGAGCTGAATGTATAACAGATCAGAGAGGAAGACACAAGAGAGAGAGAGAGAGAGAGAGAGAGAGAGAGAGAGAGAGAGAGAGAGAGAGAGAGAGAGAGAGAGAGAGAGAGAGAGAGAGATGAAGATGAGGAGTAATAGATGCAGAAGGATAGAATCATTTAAGAATCTAGTCTATTTGTCGGATGGTTTAGCATACGTAAGAAAAGAGGATAAGAAGAGATGAGGAAAAAGTAGAAGAAAAGTGGAAGGCAAAAGAGCGCGAAAATAAGAAATGTGAACACTTTGGACACACACCGTTTAGTGTCATGTTAGTGAATAATCTGTAAGCTCTCTTTTCATGGGCTGTGTAATTCATTAATTTGTCTCTTTCTCTTTCTCCCTATCCAGATAATGAGTTTTATCGTACAGTTTTTCCATTACTGCATGAAAAGCTTACTTAGACTATCAATCGTGATCATTTGGTTTGCCTCAAGATTGACTGATTTGCGCGCCCAAATCAATATGGTTAGAGAGAGAGAGAGAAGATGAGATTGGATTTTTGGGGAAAAAGAACAAAGGCTAAAGCTAGCGAAAAATTCCCAAGATCGAAGTATAGTATAAGAAATTAGGGCTAAAAGAGATTCATTTTCATCATCTTGAAAGATGGTATATGTTAGCTTCTTATGAGTGGCATGTGATGAGAATCATACTTATGCCAACCATTTGTGTAATCAAGAATAAAGCGAAAGGTTTTTGGATCCTATCTATACACCGATACGAAACATAAAGTATAAGATCTTACTCTTTCGAGATCTGCACAGTTAGTGCTTGGAAGGGATCAATTTTCTTGATTTTTCTGATCTTTCACAAGAGTATTAAGCTTATGATGTTTACTTTGGCACAGAAAGAGAAAGAGAGAGAGAGAGAGAGAGAGAGAGAAAGCTATGGGAAAAGAAATGGAGACTGAGGGAAAAAATGGTAATCAGACAGCTTAATGCCATTTATTTTGGGTAAGACATTGATCCAACTCTAATTCTTGGTGTACTTATCTTGTTGATGAATATTAATTCAATGGCAAAGAAGTGAATGTAGAGAGAGTGAGTGAGAGAGAGAGAGAGAGAGAAGAAAAAAATTCTATCTTACACGATGATACAAATATGATGCATCTGATAAGCTTTGAAGCGTGAGAAAAATGTATAGCGAGCTCAAATTAATTAATTTTCCAATTTTTTGGAGCTTAGTTATATCTAAAAAGAAGAAAATCTATTTTTTTGAATATTATCTGATCATTTGATGCTTCTCCTTTCATTGGCTAGGTTAGTTGTTGAGATTATCATATTATAGATTATTTCGTGCAGACATTTTTTATTCCAATACAAAGATCGAAGGTGAAATTATTCCTCATGTTTAAAAATACTTTCGAAAGCAGACTTGTTGAAAAAACAGACTCAACAATATTACGTCATTGTTGTGTCTTACGGATCATTTTTGAGCTCAAATGACATGAAAAATTTTTTGATCCTGTTCTCGCTTCTTGTGATCATCAATCTTGTTCTATTGAATGGTCTTATGACACTTCATCATGGACCTTAGTCATTGGGTGATAAAATATTGGATCATTTCTTCTTGTCTATGGTGTCTCATTGATAGACCATGAGAATGAGTCAAATCTGAGAAGATGATTCTCTAAAAAACAAAATTTTAAGACTCTAATCACCTTAAAATCTCATCAAAATGTAACCCACTTAGCAACGAAAAAATTGTAATCAAACAAGAACACTCTGATTGAAGAGCATTTTTCGCCTGGAGACTCTAATCATTAGAAGATGAATTAGAATATCACGAAGATTATCCTCGTACAAAATGAAATGCAATACAATTCTGACTGCTACAAAGTAACATCATACTACCAGCAGATCCCGAATATTTCATAGAAATATGCCCTTAGCTGATTTTAATGAGACCAATTTTGTCCAAGCAACTTGAGGAATATTCATCAACTCGAGTTCCCTTGTCGCTCTCTCTCTCTCCAACACTCTTGGCCCATTAATGTGAGTTGGCTTAAAATTTAACTTATGTACCACACAGAAACATCATGAGAATGTAGAATCAAATCGTAGCGATTATTTAATTGCACGATGATTACATTCCATCAAGTAAATGGAGAAGAATCTTTCATTTCAAGTCCAACAGCTCAAATGAGCCAAACCTCCGAGGCTTCATGATCATCCACTGTGAATCTTGAGTACACTATATATGTATACTGAACCTTTTTCCTCTCCTCATCGATGCCATCCTCATCTTGATTCTGTTGAGATATTTACTTCTTGATAAGCCACTGTATTAGCCTGGAAAAAAACTGTCACTTCATTTCTTCGATAGAAGCAAATTGGCCTCTCTCTCTCTCTCTCTCTCTCTCTCTCTCTCTCTCTCTAAACCACTTACATGCCAATCAGCTCCACCTCTTCTCTCTCTGTCTCTATTTTGCTCTTATTGCTGGAAAAAAGTCAACCTAAAGAATACCATTTCATCCAGGGTACATGAGTTTTGTTGACGATGCTGAGCCTGACCGAGTAATGGCTCATATGAGGGGCATCAATGAATCCTAAGAATTCTCTGATTCTATCTGGAATATTGTTTACCAGGAAACTTTCCACCAAAATGAGACACATCAAATTGTTTCGATCGAATTCACCTTTCAATCACCGAGGCAACAACATAGCCTACTTAGGAGGATGCGTTTTGTTTGGTCACTTAATTCAACTTTGCAGCCGAAAAATCGATTATCGTTCTTGAATTTCCTTTTTTTCTATCATGCAATTAGAAGGATCAAAAACTTTTGTCAAATCTCCCATCCACATCATACTCATGAAGTGATATTTTGGCTTGCAATCATTTTCACATTGATCATTTTCTTCTCTCTATACGCTAGCTTCGGTATAAGCCCACTTCATTTGCATAATTAATTGACTGTCAAGAGAGGAAAAGTAAGCAGTGAGCAGATTTTCGTTCTCATAATCTACAATCAATGACTTACACTCGGAAGTGTGTATAGTGATGCATCTATATGAATAAACTGTATGCATCGATTATCGTGATAATTTAAATATATGTATCGTCAAAAAAAGCTATTCGTTTGAACACACATGGCAGTGAAGACAAAGATCAAATCATTACGACTCGCTATTGTGTGTACATATTTTGTCACTCGATTACTTTCCAACACAAGATGCCACAAAAAATAGCTTAACCAACAATTGACCCGTTATTGAAGGCATCTTTTTCACTCATTCTTATATTGCCACTTTCCGTTTGATTGTGATTGAGGCCACTTTGTGGCCAGTCTTCCCTATTCACTCTCTCTCTCTTTCTCTCTTTTCCTTTCTCTCCTTTCGATCCATTTGAACGACCCAAATGAATGGCTGATGAACGATTTATGCCACTACTACTTGATACTCATTGCTGAATGGTAGACAATAAACAATGTCCTATCATCTTTAGCCATTAAGAATATAAGAGGAGGAGGACAAGGCATTCCTCTCTCTCTCTCATCTTCTCTTGCAGGCAACTCATCTCACTTTCACTTCTTGCTTCCTTCATCCTAGCATCCGGTAGAATCGATGAGAATGCACTAAATATCGATTATCATTATCACTACAGACGATAATGGTCCAGCAACTCATCTCTCTCTCTCTCTCTTCCACTATTTTGGCTGTTTCAAATTCATTCCTCTGGATTCTCCTTTTAGCTATTCTTGGATGTTCAATACTATTGTTTATGTTCCTGACTAGAGTAGTGTATCTTCATACAGCAGAGGTTTTGCATTCGTCTATCTACTAGTCTGTATAGATATATATTTTGAGTTTCGTAAATTGGAAAAGAAAGTGAGAATATCATTTTATAAATTCACTTTCTCTCTCTCTCTTCACTCCACAGCATTCCCTAGGAAATTATTGTGAATAGCAAATTTAAATAACAAATTGCAGTATCCATTGAGTGAATCTAATGGATATCATCTCTCTCGACACTTCAATTCCCTATTCGAACCCAAAATTCTCACTGCTACTTGGGGATAACTCTTTGTCTCTCCATTTTATCTACTACTTTCAACTGCCTTCAACTGCCAGTATATCATATTTGAAATGATTTAACACTCAATGTGAACAAATTTTCTCTAAATTTTCTTCACTCTTTTTGATTGAAATTACTATTGAGGATAT
Source organism: Brevipalpus yothersi (assembly GCA_003956705.1). Lineage (NCBI taxonomy): Eukaryota > Metazoa > Arthropoda > Arachnida > Trombidiformes > Tenuipalpidae > Brevipalpus > Brevipalpus yothersi. Next base: position 9,826 of record QZCP01000524.1, on the reverse strand, counting down.
ACACATCCTATTTTAAAGTATGCAATAGCTTTGGTTAGAGGGTTGAATATATTTACGAAAGTATTATGAAGTGGATACACATTGATTCATGATTGGCTTGTCTCGATTCCATCACATTTAAGGTCCACTGATCGATATAAAATTTGGAGTAAATACACATATATATACCTATTCATAGCTTAAATCATTGCCAAAATTCATGGATACTTTTAGACAGACTTCTCTTTTTCTCCATGGCTAACCAATCAAATCACAATACCATCTGAGAACTTAGCAATTGAACTCATATAATATGATATCTTGGAAAGTTGAGATTATGGTCCTCTAGAAAAATTGGTAGACAAAAAAAACTGATACTGTGATAGTATTGTACAGTTTTTGGTATCAAGCAATCTGATATGATTGCTAGTCTCATCGGGCTTATAGTCACATTTTTGTCCACTTCAATTTAAAGGGTTTAGAATTTCTGTTTACTCTGATGGAAGCCTTATGCGCATTTCCTGATAGTGGAATGAATGAAAAACCCCTACAGTATAGTTTTGAATTTCTTAACCTACCTTGGCTTACCGATTACGAGCCAGCATTTGCAGGGATGTAATTGAAAATCATCTGGTATTTGTATTGACAAACTATTTGATAGAGAATTGTATAGAGGGAACATGAATTGGATGATTCATTGAAAAATCCTAGACGCCTTGCGGCAACCAGATTTTTCAAATTTTATCGGTTAGTTTTTGCACTTCAAAATGGATATGTTCACTTTCACCTCTCTATTCCGTAATGCTGAGCAAACCTTGCATTATTCTCTCTCTCTCCCTTCCTCTAAAAAACGAAACGAATTCAATCCTCCCAAGGGTAATTTAATACGATTTTCATTCTTTACTCTTTCAAAAAGGAGTGAGTCAGTTTTATTTGGCTAAAAAAGATTTTGCAAAGAGAGAGAGAGAGAGAGAGAGAGAGAGAGAGAGGAAGCATAATTTTGTTGATATTGTTGAGGGTTTTTTCTTCCATGAATGACAAACACAATGAAACTTGATTGAGTCTCAACATTCAAGCGACTGACGACGAGTAAAACTAATAGTGAGAAGTTGAATATATTCCAAAGCAGTGAGGAAAAGAGATGAGATTGGAGAAAGTGAGGAATGGAAAGAAAAATAAAGGATTTTTCTTCCACCAGGCTGATGATCTATCATCTAGTCATCCAGTTTTCACGTTGTAAATAGAGGAAACAAGGGATCTAAGCCTTAATGTTGAAAA
>QZCP01000523.1:262357-287346 GCA_003956705.1 Brevipalpus yothersi | reverse complement strand
GGAAGAGGAGATTTTCTCTTTCTCTCTAGCATTCACCAAGTATGAGCTCTCTGGGCATATTAGATAATCCTTGAGACCCTGCTCACTGTTTCGATTTTCCCTCTCATCTAGTCTAGGGTTGCCTTTAATTTTAATCTTCCTCCAAGCTCTCATTGGAATTCTTCTCATGAGAGTTAGTTCCATCCAGAGTGTAATATCTGAACATTCTTATTATTTCCCGAACCAATAAATCCTACCAAATGACTGTTCAACTTGGAAAAACTGTGCCCATACAATGTAACACCTACTATGACCTCTTTTATGCTTTATCATCGGACAGCTGGTATGCTTCTTCAAATAGTAGCAATCAATCAAAGCCATATTCCTGGGATGAAGCTTCCTGCTAGATCGAATCAATGAACACCTCCATCATTTCACTTTTTAACGAAGAATGTGAATATATAAATATTTTTGAGGCTTCCATATCGCAATCATCAACAATGAGGAGCAACTCGCTCAGATGCGATCGAGAACTGATATCGAACCCAGTTCAGATGATACATCACTCAAAAATAGTAACATTCTAAAACTGTCTTATTGAATTAGTTATCAAACCAAATGATCATTCTAATCAGAATGACTATGAAAAATTAGAATAACACGATAATAGCGGTAGCATCAACAGTACCCGGCAGCAACAGGAACATCAAACCAATCATTTTGGCTACTCTCACACGATTATCACTTCATCTTCATCTCCATCTCCAGCTCGATCTCCACCATCATCCTCATCCTCATCCTACTTGTTAATGAGGATGCAAACGAAAAACTTAGTTGCATAACTGCTACTGGCTATACGCATCATCAGCAAAATTTACTCAATTTTTGGGTAGTCTTTTGAATATAACATTTTTCACACACGACTCCTACAAGCAATGATTGAGGCGATTGATTATAATACCCAATCTCATGAATAGCTGTTATTGGCTAAAGGTTTCACTTTTCATAATTACTCATATTCTTCTATGCTGATCAAAACAACAAAAAGTCCAATATGCTAACAAGTAAAATTATTGTAAGATTATTCAAATTTTTGCCTAACACTCGAGTGACAAACACTAATTAAGCTTCCATTTTCAATTCTTCCTCAGGTTCTACGTGATGGCCAAACACTCCAATCTCGCTCTCAATATGCTGTCCACAAAACAACGGAAGATGTGCTCGAGGCCCAATAAACTCTCCCACTAGTCAAAGACTAATGTTGATTCATCTTGAATCTTGAATCTCTTGTCTTACTCCTACTTCATCATTGTGATAATGAGCAAATTCATGGTCTCCTAGAGTATAAGGAACCCATCTCGATTTCCTTTATTTCCTTATGAATTTAATTTTCCAAATTTCTTGAAATTTATGCCCAGCTTGTTGAGACATATTATGCTATAAATTCATTTGGCCTGCACGAGAGGTGGCCCTTGGAGATTTGATCTCGTCTAAATGATCAACAGTCTGCTAGCTGTGGACCGACAAGCCCATACTTGAGCTGAGTCTCTGGAATTTCCGACCTAGAATGAGATTAGGGGAACTCAAGTTCAATTTAAGCCACAATTCATGAATGAGCTGCCTCAACTAGAGAATTGATAGGCCGTAGCCAATTGATCTCTTGTCTTTTTCACTTAATTTCACTTTACCGCTATTGCATCATTATCAGTCAGAGGGTCCCTTTTTTCTTTTTTGGAAAGTTTGCCTATTTTCAGTGATCGATTCAAAAAACCTCCAAATTTCTGAGAGTTTTGAGACCATGTGAATCCTCCACATTGTAAACTTATACCTTGACCATAATAATTATACTTCACTAGGAGGAGATTTTTCTGTTGATAGAATTTTTGACATCAATCATTTTCTAAATCTTGAAAATGCCTGCTTAATTATGTCTATTCACTCGCGACTTGATTAAGATCCCATTTTATCTGTATTTTATTTGAGTTTGCTACATTATTTTAACTATAAAAAATAAAAATCTTCAAGTAATCTGAAGCCTTGACGCGAATTTTGTTCAGTATCAGTTGTCAACTGGAGGAAATTCGTTATTAGCCTTGATTCAGAATGCTACGCAAATGTGTCGTGAATCGATGATTAACTAGTATCCGTTAATGTGCAAAAGTTAAACAAACCAATTGACAATGTATCAAAGGTTCAAAGTTATACTGTTCACATCTATCCTCATAGGTAGGCAACAGCCTAATTGACTATTGATGCGAAATTAACCATTATCTGTGATTTTTTTCCAATCATACTCTTCATTTCAATCTTGGCAGCATTACCAATGGTGAGTACCCAAAATATTCGTCACCATATTGTAGTAGAATTATACTCTGCTCATATTCCAAAAATCAAACATGAAATAGGCAAACAGTTTTGTAAAGAATATTAAGAATAGAAATTGCATATATCTGTACCTCTATGACCAATTTTCTTATTATACATTTATGGAATGTCTCTCAAAACATAATCTGATACAAAGGAAACCTTCCAAACTGATAATCCAGTCAATCTTAGTTATGGGCAATTTTTTACGTTTTATCTGAAGAAGAGAACCCATGAATGCAAGGAATTTTCAATCATTCTGGGTCAACTATTAGCTTTGTCAATTTTAAATGGAAATTAGCTTCCCTTAGCCATCATCATTAGCCAATTTAACCAGATTTTTTTTCATATAGCTTGTATCATCAGATGGATTTTTCAGAAGTGGAGCAGAAAAGGTAGCATCAGAGGGTAGAATGGTAGCCCACCAATTTCGACAAGCTTACGAAGATGATACAATGGGTTTCAGATCATCTGTCGAAGGACTGGAATCGGATGTCGTGACTATTTTCATGAAACATTTGAAAGAGTTCTTAAACGCAGTCTGTCAAAATCTTGCCAACAATCCTGATTATAAAAAATTTTCCGATCCCATTTGTGATTCGTTGAACAAGATGATAGATACTTGGGCTACAAAGGGACCTTCGGAACCCCAAGCATCAACATTCCTTCCACCTGGAGGACCGGGAGGACCTGGAGGACCTGATTCTCCTCCTCTTCCTCCAGGATCACCCAGTCCCCAAGTTCGCTCAGGGGCTGACAGTACTAAAACCACTCATTCATCGAAATCAAAGTGAGAGGATAGATTTTTCAAGGTTTGAAAATAAGGATGGCCACTGAAAACGATAAATAATATCTCATCTTATCTGGTGTTTCTCTTACAGCTATATAGATGTGAATGTTTTGACGCGAAATTCTTTCCACAAAAATGTTTCATTAAATATCGAGTAACCAAAGAGAATGTTCTCATAAGATGGAGGAGTTTTCTCGAAATAATGCTGCAAAGACAGTGAATGTTGAGCAAAATATTCATCGGTTATATATGTTCAAAAGCTTTTCGTTTTCGAGAAATTCAGGAAATCAATTTGAAGCTGAATGTATTCAATGATCGACAAACTCTCTATAACTCATTTACGCTTGTGATTGAATTACTTTCCTGGTGCGAGATCTTTAAAAGTTTAACATCTAAATTTTAAATGTGCTTTAATTGTCACAGGACCACTCACTATTGGAGCAGAGTTTTCCGAAGGATTTCAGTTCAAGATTTTTGTTAGGAAGAATAGGAGATTTCTAGGAATTAATGGAAGAACTCGAAGTTTATTCTCTTCTTTACTGATTTTTACTGGTTGGAATGACTTCGCTTATGTTTGCTGATTTCATTGAATATCAATTTACAACTTTCCAATGTTTTGAGAATTTGATCTAATTTGATTGGACTTACACTTGAAATTTCAAACTTGCATTGATTAAGAGTACACCTCAAACTAACCATCATGAGTGCTATCCGAAAATTTTTCAAAATTAATCGACATATTTTTACATGATCAGTCATTTGAAAACAAATTCAAGTGTGATGGAACGTTTTATTTGCTTCCAAAGTTCCATAGGGTGTCAATGGATTATTTCCACATGAGCATTATGTTAGGTAAGAAAAATTTCTCCTTACATGGAATTTTGAGAAAGAAAAATAGTGGAAATAATTCATAAAAAGAAGCTTTCATCAAAGCTTGATTTCAAATTGAACAGCTCAACTCCCATCAAATGTACAGCATTTTCAAAGTTTTTTCTTTTTCATTTATAATTGTAAGTAAAAACAGGCAGACTAGAAAATTCCATAATTATTTATGAATTCAATATTCATCTTGTGATATTCTCAATCGATGGTTGAGTAGGCTGGCTCTTCTATGGGACTCTGGTTACATCGTTGGCGTTGAGATGATAAAATATATCCATCAGTATCTACATTCAGATCGGTAAATATTATGTCCAAGGTTTGCTTTCGACTCAAGAAATGTTTGATGGGCGAGCTTTCACGTTCTTCATCTTCCGGTTTCAATGTTTCATACAGATGATAATCGGATAATTTTCTTGGTGATCCTGAATTGAAGCCTTCATCTTCTTCATTCAAATCTTCTTCCAATTCATCAAAATCCAAACTATTATCATTTATCGTGTCTGCTGTATCAGCTATACTTCTACCTCCATTACCGGCTGTTGTCGTGTTAGTCTTGTTTCGATTAGGCCAGAATCTTTGAATAATTCTGGAGAGTCGTGATACATTGGAAGTATTTGATACACGTGAAGTGATGGATGCATTCTTGTTCATGATTGGAATGTTTGGCTTCTGGGGTTCAGTGAAGTTTGCATTGAGAACAGATTTTCGGACAGGCTTTCGAGGGGCCAGAGTTGATGATCCTTTGATTAGATTGTTTGAACGTAATAGAGATGATTTGTTATCAAAACGTTGGATGAATGAACTTATCCTATTCTCTTTGGTGATTATATCATGAGCAAGCTTAATTTGACGCCTCCATAGGTCAGCTTCTTTATCACAGAATGCAATCCTCTGGATTACCAGTTCCGGTATCTTTCTACTGCTGAGTGTTCCGTTTTTTTCCACAAAAGTTCGATATATTCCGAAACCAGAGTCAAGATCAAATTCCAACAGGACAGGTTTATCTTCTATTTTGATTTGATTTCGACTTCTCCATGTTCGACGTAATGAAAAGTTTTTTATACTGTTATTGTTAGCAGTATTCTCGATTGGAAAGAAAGGTTGAGGCCTGAGTGTACAGCCGAGAATAACATCACGAACTTGAACCTCTTCCAGTCGTAGAACAGCACTGAAATTGGTTCCTAATAATATTTTTGAATCATATTTATCAGTAGTGGAGGACCAGTATGGATCAGTATCATTGAAAAAAGGACTATTTTGTGGTCTTGGACCAATAACGAGCTGTACGGTTACAGGCAGTTTAACGATTCTCAGCAAGGCGCTGAACGAATATATGTGATTGTAACTTGGTAGATTCGACCGTTTGGCCATCACGTAGAACCTGAGGAAGAATTGAAAATGGAAGCATAATTAGTGTTTGTTACTCGAGTATTAGGCAAAGAATTTGAATAATCTTAGTATATTGAACTTTTTGTTGTTCTGATCAGCATAAAAGAATATGACTAATTATGAAAAGTGAAACCTTTAGCCAATAACAGCTATTCATGAGATTGAGTAACTAGTTATCATAATCAATCGCCTCAATCATTGCTTGTAGGAGTCGTGTGTGAATAATGTGATATTCAAAAGACTACTCAAAAATTGAGTAAACTTTGTGGATGATGCGTATAGCCAGTGGCAGTTATGCAACTAAGTTTTTCGTTTGCATCCTCATTAACAAGTAGGATGAGGATGAGAATGATGGTGGAGATCGAGCTGGAGACGAAGATGGAGATGAAGTGATAATCGTGTGTGAGTAGCCAAAATGATTGGTTTGATGTTCCTGTTGCTGCCGGGTACTGTTGATGCTACCGCTATTATCGTGTTATTCTAATTTTTCATAGTCATTCTGATTAGTATGATCATTTGGTTTGATAACTAATTCAATAAGACAGTTTTAGAATGTTACTATTTTTGAGTGATGTATCATCTGAATTGGGTTCGATATCAGTTCTCGATCGCATCTGAGCGAGTTGCTGCTCATTGTTGATCATTGCGATATGGAAGCCTCAAATATATTTATATATTCACATTCTTCGTTAAAAAGTGAAATGATGGAGGTGTTCATTGATTGGATCTAGCAGGAAGCTTTTTTTCACTCCTCAAAAATGGTTGATTAACGGCTATTATTTTTTCTTTTCAACTCATGAACGCTATTTTGAGGTAGAGTCAGCTCAGAATGTCATCAAAAATTCAGCAAAAACTAGAAAAAAGTTCGAAAAGCTTTTCTTTTTATTGCTTTATTCTGATCAGACTGATGCTTCTCCGACTATTCAACCATTGATAACATCTTCCCTTTCATCTCAAACCTCTTCATATGATACTTCCATCAGCACCTTCACTTCACACCACTCTTGAATATGAAATCAATTCAATCTCACTTTCAATCTTGAATATGCAAAAAAGTTTTGATATCTGATCATCTTCCCTTTTCAGGTTCCCATTCAAATGGACGGCTATTACCATCACCTTATCCACACTTACCTTCCGGTTTCAGTAACAGGAATGAATACAATTTCTCCTGATGGATGTGATGCGAATGATACACACTTGGCATATCTTGGTCCATGTTCAATTTGTATTGGCTTGCGACTTCGTACTGAGTATGCTTTTCGTTTCGCTGTGGCATGAATGAATGAACTTATATCCTCGTAAAGTCCGATAAATCGGAATAGACTGCCAGCTTCCATGTTCACAGCCTCATAGTTTGCACTACTTTTACCATCCACTCCTTTGGCCAATGGACCATTGGTGATCAGTGATGGAAGATGATCAATTCCTTCCGATATAAGTGCAAATCGTGGTGCTTTATATGCACGAATCGGATCTCGACTAATGAAGTAAGGAACTTGTGCTCGACCGACTTCTTCAATACTATTGAAATAGCCTGCTGTGTGACCTTTCCTGTTGACCAAAGAAAACCATCCTGAATATTTTGGGAGAGGGAGAGAAAAAAGAGAAAATATTGACATTAATCATTCAAATTCATTGAACTTATTATTTCAATATATATATAGTTGCATGATAATGATGGTGACAGTAGTAACCCACTGCGATCGGATGCTGGTGAGACAATCTATCTACATCCTCTCTCTCTCTTTCCCAGAAAACCCAAATTAGAAACTGAATAATAATTATTGGGAGTAACCTTTCGGCAAGTAATCATAATGAGTGCTAATACTTTTTGCTTTCATTCGCTTGACCATCATATCATGATGATAAGGAATCGTTGAGGATGAGCTGATTTGATGGTGACAGACAGTTGATTTGACCTCCTGGAAGAAGTGAAGTTGTGTATACATCCATGAATATTAATATAAAATCGTGTGAAAATTAGCTAAGCACGATTTATTTCAACTTCTTTTTTATTCTCTTGGTAAATAATGATATTAATAATAGTAGCAAGAAATAATATTGATGAACGAGTAAATACTAGAACTCAAGAAGAAAAGAAAGCATCTTAAGGTTTTTTTTGACACCAATTCATTCGATTTTGAGCCAATTTCGTGGCTCAAAATCAATCATCTCACAATTGTTTGAGATGGACTTTTTGCCACCTTCTTCACAGCCCACCAGTACAAATATTGACGCAGACAGAGCTCATATTGTGAATAAGAAAAACAGGAGTCCATAAAAAAATGACTAATGAGTATGGGAAGAGGAAATACAGCGTAACGGAAAAGGGATCTCTTTCCATCCAAGAGGCATCCTACTCACATACAAGTGAAATTTTCTTCCTCTCCATGTAAACTAACTAGCCCCCATATAAAAGGGACATACACAAATATATAAATATACAAGTTCTTGGTTCAGATCACATTCACATACGCATTAAAAAGATCAACATTTGGCAAACTAGTTTCCATGAGAAAAAAATGATCTTATGAGTGAAAGTTTGATGAACTCTTTTCCTGGAATCATCAGTGAGAAAGAGAAAGCAACTCTTTTCCATCTCTCTTTCTCTCTCTTTCATTCTCTCTTGGAATCTTTCTTCAATTCTAAAATGCCGAGAAAGTTCTGAGGCCACTTTTGTCATCTCCGAAAAAAAGCGGATATGTAATCAGAATGGTAGTGGAAAGACTCAGGTCTTCATTCTAATGATGCGGTCTGTCAGTTGTGGCCACTTAAGTATGCAAACTTTCTCAAAAATGCAAATACAACAACGGATTCCCTTTCTGGATGGCCCTTTGTGTACTTCTTGGTATTATTTTGACTATACATACTTGATTCTATCTGTTGCTCATTTTTTCTCCCACAAACATCTCTCATTCACTTTTTGGAATCTTGAATTCCGATAGAAAAATTTTGTATTACAGTAGCGTGTATACATGCCTCGGCTACATGCCTACAGGCAATGATGATGGATGATGAACACAATTTTGCGGTCAAGCTTTTTTGCACATGTATCAACAGAAAGTCCGATACGATATCGAAAATCAAATTTTTGCCATACCTATCTGAATGGCCGTAAAAGTGTTGAAAATTAGGGAAAAAAGGAATGAATGGCAATAGTTGGCGGGCAAAAAAAGACTTTCTGAATGATGATAATGAGTTCAAGTACATTTTCTGAATTTTTCATGGCCAATCATACACTTTCTTCACACTAAATTATCACTTTTCTTCATCTTTTTGTGTGTAAAATGAATTTGTCCAATTAATTAGCATAACTTATTACCAAACTGAAAGACCAATCAGCTGGATATCACAAGCCTCTTTCTCTCTCTGACTCGATTCCATCGATTATCAATAATCCAGGCCATGAATATAGATTGATCAAGTGTGATGTTTGTTGATGATTTTTTAGCCATTCCATTGACTCAAAGCATTTTCCACATATTTAATGAAGAAAAAAAAAACTCTTTCACATCAAAGATTGATGGGCAAAAAAGAGGAAGAAGAAATAGTTATAGTAGCAGTAGTTAGTATGAGTAACATAAGTGAAAGTAAATTTTTTTTGGGCTACTGTCAGCCACTGTATCATGGCCTTTTAAGTACACCTTATAGCTATAAAAATTTATCGAAAACAAAAATAAATGTTGATCAGCTTAGCGTAGGCTCATCCGATTATCTATACAGATGAGGAGAAAAATTTGATCATGAACTTTTCAGATTATAATATCACTTAACTGAATCAATATTCGAAAAACCTTCTCTCTCTCTCTCTCTTCTGTCTGATAGGTGAACATTGACCCATCAATTTTTGTCTTCCTTTCTTTTCTCTCTCTATCTCTATCTCCTTCATCTTCAATCAAACTTATAAGGTTGTCTGTTAAATTCGTGCATTTGGTGTCTCAAAATGATATTTGACTACAGATATTAAAATGATCATGATGCTTCCAGGGTTATTAATCATTCTTTTTCTTTTTCCATTCTTCTCAATCATATTTATTGTCATCTAAGTGCTGAGAAAATCATCCAGAACGATGATGTGGATAGATAAATAATTTATTCATCCCTAAATCTTCTATATATTTATTCACGATCAAATCAGACATAATCATCATTATACAAACTCCTCTTCTTTTTCTCTTTTTCTCATCCTTCTTGCCCAATTAATTTTTTCTCTCTCTCCTTCTTACTTCAGGGTTTTGCCTTTGACTTTTATTGATCAAACTGGATGATTTAGATGCCAATAATGGTATTTCTCTCGCTCTCTCTCTCTCTCTCTCTTCCTCTTATAAATACTAATCAAGCGGATTGTTACCGGTTATCGTTTCAATGTATCAAAAGATAATCTGAAATTTTATACTATTTGGTGGAAGTTTCTCAAGTGTGTTCCCTTATTATCTTATCATCTTGACAAGAATTTTTATCTCCATCACAATGTCCTGAGCCAAGGTTTCTAATCCTTTTTGGAAAATTATACCCCTGATCAATGTCTAAACTTCATCTCTCTCAGAAAGGCATCACATCAGTCAATGTCTATCCAGAATTGTGTTCCTATCCACATGATGATATTCCTACACAAATATGCAAAAAATTAGTCTGATTACCAATTTTAGGCTGGAATGTATCATCATGAGGATTAAAAATTCATTCACTTATTATAATGCTGATAACTTTTCCTTGAACCAGGAATCAATGAACACTCACACACAATGCCAATGTGTGGGGAAGTCAAAATGTTTTAGGAAACAATGTTCATGTAAACGAAAATGGAAAATTGAGAATTAAAAAAATAGGAAAAATTAGCATCAGTAAAACAAAAGCTTCGATACTTTTTTTCTCACATAAATTTCAAAAAAAACCTACTCAAATATAGTATATACGGAGGCGATAATAATAATAATAATACTCATGTGAATGTTAAAATTTGATCTTATTCTTGTTGTTGCTGTAAAAAGGGAATAATTTTTCCACTCTTTTTCCACTCTTCCAGTCGAACATATAAATATGCAGTCGAATCATGAAAGTGATCCCGAAAGAATCAAGAATCAAGAATCGCACATATACATGTACATGTATATAAATATATTTGTGCGTGGGTTTTTCAAGTTCAGCCTGGTTGGAAGATAGAAAATGAAGAAAAATATACAGCATTGGAACGATTGAATCGGTTTGTATCATGAAAAACGACAGTTTTACTCATGTGGTCACCAGCCGAGCCCTACTAAAAAAATATCATCAAAAGAGTAAGGCGTTCAGATGGGTGATAAAAACATCCCAAAATTTTTACAACATTTCAATGTGAATGCATGTGTTGACCAAAATTACACCTTTTTCTACGTCCACATGAATATATAATTTACTGATGGGAGGAGGATGAGGAGAGAAGGTATTTTTCATGCATATATATCACTGGAAGATATATTGGTAGAGATAATATGTAGATGCATGCTGGATGAGGATGGAGCAAATGAATCAGAATTTTACAGCTTCTTAAGAGCAATTCTTAACCAGGCGGGAGGAAATAAGCAGAGTTTTGTGAATATAAAAAAAGCGTGCCAAAGTATCAATTTAAAGAGATGGAAAATGCTAATGAAATAGAGTAAAAACTGGGAATTAGCATTGGGAACCTTCAATTTTTTTCTCTCTTCGCTTGTATCATGTTGGAAGAGGAGAGAGAGATTAGTTTTGCGTAGTTCTTGTGAGAAAAAGATTTTCAAGGATTTCAAGGTATCAACATGAGTCAACATACATGTATCTAAGTGGTGTTCATGGTTTATATATAAAAATATAATCTGAAACTCACTAGAATTGAGATTTCAAGAGCATTATCCACAATATACGTATATGTATTCATATCAGATCAACTGTGAACTCAATTCGTATTCAGAAACTTATTTTGAGAGAAGTCAAATATTGAAATAAGAACAAAGTGATGAATGGACTTTGAATATATTCAAATGAGGCCGATGAGAGAGTGGAAAGAAGAGTAGAGTTAAGAGGAATGATGATGACCCCAAGAAGGGCGATCTTTTTTACCTAGAACATTACTCAAAATGATCAATTATAGAAGAGAGATCATCAATTGAGAAGAGAGAGAAAGAGAAAGACAATTCTGATATGTATGTACTTTTTCTGACTACATGATGATGAGAATGATGGTGTGTGTGTATTCATTCCATCATGAAATAGTCTCGAATTAAGAATTGTTCGAGAATGTATCTGTCTTATTTATCTTTCACCAAAAGATATGTTGAAGAGTGGTCATTAGAAGAAGGAGAGATAGAAAGAAAGAAAGAGAGAGAAAGATCCATCTGGTTCTTTTCATCCTTTCCATTCCATCATGATCCTCATCTACATCATCTCTCTTTCGCTCTTCCTCAATCTCATGTTCGGCAGCCAGCCCATCATCAGTCTTCAAAACTTTCATTTGATCACTTATTAACGGTGATGATGGTAAGCATCATCATGATGGTGTGCAGTTTGTTTTCTGGGAAAAAGGATTTTTTTTCTTTTCTTTCAACTCATTTTTGTCCCATAAATGCTTCATCTTCACGCTTTCAATAAATATATATATATATAAATATATAAATACCAAGTTTTCCTATTGAAACTATCATCTTTCAAATTTTATTTTACTATCTTTCACAATCTTTTTGTCCTCTTCCTTCCGTCTCACTAACCCATTAGCTAATAAAGAAGATAATTTCATAATATCGGAAGTTCAAAGTATAGTATAATCGCTCTTTAGTCATAGTATTAAATTTAGTGAGGATGGAATAAAAAATTCGCTTTTTGGTGGAGAAAAATTTTCCCAACTCCCATAAAAGCGTATAAAAACATTATAAAATCCAATCAGCCACCACGTTCTTGAGGTAATCATGAGAAACCTTTTTTCTTTCGCTACAATTTTGCTAAATATCTCGATTTGATGAAAAATTTTCCAGACTGCTGGCAAGAAAATAATAGAAGTTGCCTGGATTCAGTATTTCATGATAAAACACGTATCATCACCATCATATATACACATACTGTCAATACATTCCAATTTGACCCAAACTTTGCCATCTTCAATCCAGTGAAAATTTTCGTAACACCCTGAGGTTGGCCTTAATCACTTTATCTTTTTCGCTCTCTCTTCTACTATCTCTCCGGTTAGATCAATTTTGGAGACGATATTACCTCATCGAAAACATGGAGATATCTGAATACAGAAAAACTTTCAACTGATGAACACTTTTCTCTTCCATCCTAAATCATATCAAATGATGATGATGAAGATAAATGAAATCATATTCAGATCATCATTTTCACAGCAATTGTGAATCGAAAGAGAGAGAGAGAAAGAAAGAAAGATATCAGTTTCATGTGTGATCAAAATTTTTCTACTAAATTGCCATTAATCACTCCCTGAGTAGACTTACCTTGCTGGAATTGATTTTAAGTCAATCATTTGAGTAGTTAGTGAAACGAAGAGAGAGAGAGAGCATTAAATGTCAGATGAATAAAGGTAATTTGTCTCAAAATATATGTCTCTTATTCCCTTTCTTGAAACTCTCTTTCTCTATCATTCAAAATTCATCCACCAGTCAACATGCCCACCATGAACAACGCTTAGAGCATATATGATCCGCTTTTTCATCCGCTCTTTCTCTTTCTCTTTTAAACTTTTTCAATTTAAAATCATCTTGTCCTTGATTTGTTGCAATATCGGGTAAAGATCGGGTTGAAAGTCAGCCATTTGGGTCGTAAACTAATTTCCAAAATAATTTTCAGCCTTTTTCTTGGAACCAATACGCAAATGGGCGGATAAATTGATGCCATTCAGACACATACTGAACAAGAACAACTTTCACACACACTTACACACAAAAAGGTAATATTTTGGAATTAACCCTCAATCAAAGAACGATATTAGAAGAGAGAGAGAGAGAACTATCATTTGAAATCCATGATAATTCTTCCTCTCACTGTGTTTATATATTCGTTTTGTTTGCCCTTTCTATGGTCTGACCTTCTTGAAGGCCTAGGGCTAATATCGTGGCCAATCGATGGGCCAATATCGAGAAGAAAAGGGTTTTTTTCACTCAAATGAGCGGTAAAAGCTGAGTTTGCATAAAGGAGCAAGATAATCAGCCCTATTGGTAAAGATAGTGGGAAAAAGAAGAAATGGGCAAAGGAAAACCATGTCCTGTGTGTGTACATGATTTGATATTCATCTCAATTTTCATGGGTTGATGGATAATGGCCCAACATGCAATGGCAGTGATTGCCGATGGCGGTTGAACGGGCTTTTGGCACGCATATATATATATGTGTGTGTGTTTGTATATACATAGCATGAAGAACATGGAACATCATGCATGAAAATAAGAGAGAGAAAAAGATAGAAGTAAAAAAATCAAAATGACATCATCCAGCCCGAAATTCTTTTCGCTTCAAGAGATGGGTCAAAGTCGACGGTCAGTATACATGATGATGATGGCCACTTTTTTTTGGACCCACCAATCCTGGTATTTTCTATTCCACTCTTTCACTCTCTCAGCCGTTTGAGCACACATACACAGGACTGCTGTATATACAACATACAAAATTCAAGCATCCGGACAAAACTGATGGAGGGCCAAAGGAAGGCCCTCGAGGCCCTCGTTGAGGAGAGAAGGAATCAGAAAGAAAAGGTTCAGCACTCAATTGTCTGGTAACTGGTCAAGTAATGGTGGCTAATTTGAATCTGGTTGAATTTGAGGAGAAGAATCCGGGAAATGATTAAATGAAACGATAAGATAAAACTTTTCAAGTTAATTACCAAATGATATGAATGTGGATAGTGAGAAAGAGAAACGTTTTCACTATACTTTTTTAGCCAGACCTCCTCATATAGTCATCAGATTTTCTTATTCTATAGTAAACTTTTTAAGATGAAAATGGTGATGACAGAATTAGAAGGCTTAAAGACTGAGAGCAGCGAGAGCTGATGATAATGAAAGATGAAGATGTTACTAAGTGTGCATAAGCATGTACAGTTATACATGTTATACATATTCAAAGAGAAAAAGAGAAATGAATAAATAGAACGAGATGCGCTTGATTTGAATGTCAAGTCCATTTTTTGTGTTGGTGGAAAAGATTCATCATCATGCAAGTGATTTCAAAGAATGAACTATTTTAGAGAGAGAGAGAAAAATTTGATGGCCAATTGACTGGTCCATATAATTTTTCGACTTTGTTAGGGTATGTTTCGAATTGCACAACATCATGCTCTGTATTGGAGCTTCAACCTTTATTTCTCTCATGTTCGCTTCGCTTCGGTCGAAAATGTGTATGCATGTGTGTATGTGTGTTCATGAAACTTCAGGCACTGAGGCGATAAATCGAGATTGAGAGAAAAAGTTTCTCAGCTGGAAAAAAAGTGATGCCATATCTTGAAATATTCCAATGATTATTATGACCATTATTATCATCATATTTGAATATGATGATGATGAAGAATAATGATGAGTATAGTAGAAGAAAAAGAAAGAGAGACTCTCCCCATGAATCTGTCCACCTTGTCTATTGCTCATCTTATGCAAATCAAGTTCAGGTGAGAGAGAGAGGGAGAAAAAGAAAAAGATGAGAGAAG
Source organism: Brevipalpus yothersi (assembly GCA_003956705.1). Taxonomy (NCBI): domain Eukaryota; kingdom Metazoa; phylum Arthropoda; class Arachnida; order Trombidiformes; family Tenuipalpidae; genus Brevipalpus; species Brevipalpus yothersi. Next base: position 272,284 of record QZCP01000523.1, on the reverse strand, counting down.
ATGATTCTTTACTTTTCATTCTACTTAACTATTGACAATTGAATGAGCTGATGTATTCTCGTCTACTTGACATCTTCAGCAAAATTCTGCATCACTAATTGAACAACAGAAAATCCTGAAAATCAGGCTAAAGGCTATGTGTGATGTGGATCACTGATTGCAAATTTATCATCCAAAGTAGTGATTATACAGAGCAACCTGAAGCAAGTGAGGCCACAAAGCTTATTATTACCCAGTTGAACGTTTTCTTCAATATTTAATTCGATTCTCTTTTTTTACGCGCGCAAAAGTCTAATCAAATCTTACGATCGGTCACCATTAGTACGAGGGTATCCAAGTGTGCAGATATGTATAATCGTCCATCAGCACCTTGTGTGTATGTGTCTGCATCAGCGGAACCAAGTAAAATGTTCGATGAGACCTGATAACTCAAGAAAGATGAATTTGAATATGAACGTACTCAAATATTATCGATTGGCGCGTGCTATTTTTTTCGTTTCAACGAAGCTGTACACAACGACAAACATTTGCTGATGAACGCTTTTTGGCGCGTAAAAATCGCTTCGCACTTTAACGACACTTGCCCTGAGATGCCTGTTACTTAGTAGGAAAAAGATTGATATTGGTGATAATTTTTCACACATAAACATTTGACTATCATGGAAGAAAAATAATACTCAGTGCCGAATGTCCATTCCAATACTGATATGGGCCAGTAATCGACCACGAAGATCTTGACGAAAATGAATTTTGATGCAGATTCTCCCTCTCTTTCTCTTCATATCTATCTCTATCTCTATTTTCCTTATGAACACCTCTTCCTGTAAAAATTAGGTCTTGACATGTGATCATAATGATCAGTTGTGATTTGATGCGGTCATCATCATGTTTCCGATGGAAGTAGGAAAAGAATTGAGTTGAAAGAAAGAGAAATACCTACATACACACCTGGGCATCATTGGAATGATGCATGATAGAAGATAATATGAAGAAGTTACAAGGCACACATTTTGAGCCATCAGATACCCATATTATTTGTACAATTATGAACATGAATTGAATATTGGAAAAGCCATTCATGATATCTACACACACACACACACATACACAAAAAGTAAGGTGGAGATGAAGGAACGCGAAAAAATCATGATCGAAGAGGGTGATAAATATCGGGTTCATGAATTGAGGATATCAATTTGGATTTCATCGTTTTTGCATTCAACATATTATATTTATATGTGATATTTTCTTCCTCTTCTTCTCTTTCTTCACCATCATCTTCAATCATTTTCTTCTTCTTCTTCTTTTTCATATTCTCATCATCATTTTCAATAATTTGATTTATCAAATTAGTTCGAGATCAAAAACACGAGGATTTTCGGGTTCAATCGTTTTCACTTTTGATATTACTGCTTTTTGAAACACTTTTTTATACTATTCGTAAAAAAAAGGAATAAACAAAAAGATGACAAGATCAAATCACACTACCAATGAGTATGGGAAAATAAAATTTGATAAATTTTAACCCTCATCACTTTCTCTCCCTCAAATTTTTTCTCTCTTTCTCCTGCATCTTGTAGCATCATACAGCATCCTCTCAGCCCTCATGTTTCAACCTTATCCAATAATAGTAGTCACCGATCATGATGATTAGAATTGTGATCAAAAATATATAGATTGAATCCACCCATAAGATGCAATGGGAAAGTGATGGAGAGGTGCTAAATGTTACCCTTATTCGGACCCAAATAATCGTCAAAAAGACAAGAAGAATAAAAAACTACCTCTTTCACTTGATTTACTCACTTCATCGATTCTTTTTTGGCCCATAAATGATCTATCAAAACCACATTAGAGAGGTGGCTACCTATATAATGCATCGAATCAGGTAATAATCAACTTTCATTGCATCGTCTATTTGGAAATATAAATACATGTATCAAAAATTTTGATCAACCATCATCTTGATTAACGGTCTATTGGTGTGATCATTTATCATCTTATACAGTCAATGTTTATGAAGTTCATATTATGAGTATGGATGATTTTTGGAATTGAAGATTTGAATCAGCCTCAAAAATATAAGCAAAAATTTGTAGTTATAGAGTGAAAAGTAGGAATATATTTCATTTTTTTTCGTCACACAAAACAAAACGGGCAGTTTGATCGATTGAAACTCAGATCAGAGAAAAATCTTCGGTATTCAATATTGACCTGATTTGCAAATTTTTATCATTCACAAATGCTCATGTGTTTATGTGTGTGCGTATATATGCATTCCACCCAAAAATATAGTAGAACTAGAAAATTTTCAAGATTTAAGGAGTGTCTAGGCCAAATGATTTCAACATTCAACCAGAATTTTATCTCCCTCCAAAACTTGGGTCATTTGATAGATTTTTCGGTATGGAACTAATCAAATGAAATGATCGATCAGATACTAGTTTTAAAGGTAAAAGTTTAAGATTACCTTGCCCAGAACTTGAACATCATCCACACACATACGTACTCACTCATATTCAATCAGAAGCTGTTAAGGGGGTTCAGTAAATATAAATCAGATCGAAAAGGCATGAGATGAAAAGAATTTAAAAAGAATCAGATGACTAGAATGAATACTCGTCTCTCAATTACCATGAAAACTTGAAAATATTAATTGAATCTTTTTTCATTGGGTAGCCAAGAATCCATCTGCAGGAACAACTTTCAATATTTGGTCATTAAATTAATATTTTATTATCGAAAATAATCGAGAGAGAGAGAGAGAGATCGCCTCATATTCAAACGAATAGATGTTTAATTCGGGAGAGACACAGAAAATGATGGAATGAGATCGATTCATGGTGCCTCATTTGACACTTATCGATTGGAACTTTCGAAATCTTGGTATAGATCAATTGAACTCTAACACGTGTGATTCGGAGCATATGATATGAATTTGAAGAGAGTAGAGAGAGAGAGGCAATATTAAGGGTAAAGAGTGTTTATATTCATTAAAGGTGAGAATGAATTATCATGCTAACAGTATCATCAGATTGTGAAGTTTAATATTGAAGGCAGGAAGAGAGAGAAAATCGAACATGAACTCGATTTGTTTGATGATGATATCAGACACATATCTCCTCTCTTCTCTTCTCTCTTTCTCCATCATCATCTTTGATACACGTAATCTTCAAGTAATGTTCGGAGAGCATGTTGTGGTAGAATAATGCCATGAACGTTTTGATGTTAATTTTTTATTTTCACCCAAAAAATGAATGAATTGGATGACCTCAGATCGACTTTTCACACATACACATGGCTTAGCAGTATTGAGCGACAAACTGAGCCAGAATATCAATTGAATTGAAGATCCATCCAGATAATGGATCATGTTTCGCTATTGGAGCAAAACCTGAAGGGCAAGATAGATAAAAGTATATCTTTTTTCGATATAGTATCGAAACAAATTGAAATTTTATCGAATTGATTGCAATTTATACCACACACACATAAGTAGAAGATCAAAATGAAAAGGGCTAGTGATTTTGATTATCATGAGCAATGGAGCTTGATTTATCTTTTTTAACAGAAGACAACTTCTCTTTTCTCAAATGCAAGTGATGTATCGACGAAATCATCTGATAATGAAATCATGTGTGATGAGTATCATCATGAATGAGCAAGAGAGACTATTTTTTGAAGCCGATAGCCATCCTGAAGAACGATTTTAATGGGCCTGTCAAAAAGTGAGATATTCTGACCGTTTTGTGTGTGCTTGATTGGAGAAGAAGAAGAAGAGGATGATGAAGAAGATGAAGAAAAAGTGAAGAATGATCGAAAAAAGCAAGTGAAGATGAAAGGAAAAAATGAGGCCATGAGAGTAAGATTTTTTAAATTAAATTTGTTTCGAAAAATTATCAACTAAATCACCATGAAAAACACTTGATGTCAATGGAATGTCCGCCTTTCATCTGATCGATACCAGTTCATTTTCACCATCTCAATCGTTTTCTTTCACGTGTCCCAAGAGAAAGTTAACGGTACTTCCAGAGTTTTGATTGAATGAATTTTGACAAGCATATTGGGTAATAAAAAGTTAGATGACACTATCATGAATCCATTGAGACGTTGATGGTTGCAAAAAAAGTTGACTAAACAGCTATATATATGTACACGGTGTATATGTAACATCATGGGCTCAGGTCAGTGTTCTTGGCATGAGAAAACATGTATATTTTGCATCTCATGCAACCAGATTGTGTGTGCTGATATTGTTTCCATATTACAATTGTGACGGAAATGTCGGCCCACAGATCAGTTGAAATATTGTTTTTCTTCTTCATACATATAAGATGAGATGAGAAGAGAGAAGAGAAAAAGGGTTGAAGATGGAAGAGAGAACACATACACATTCTCTTTTTTTGACATAATCAAAGTGCCTGGTTCAGTGAACTCCACTGGTTTATACACCCAAACAGTAATCAAATGATGAGAGAGAGAGAGAGAGAGAGAGAGAGAGAGAGAGAGAGAGAGGATGTTGATCAGAAGAGAGGTCAGTTTTACATGAACACACGATGGAATTTAAATAGTGTTCTTGGGTACGTGTGTCTCACTAACAGGGCAATAAAATTTTCAAGAGTAAATCATTTCCACAGATCGAATTAAGATTCCTCAAGATTATTTTCCCTCCACACTCACTCACACTTAACTCATCACCCTATCATCACAATGTCCATCATCAGTACAGTTCCCATGCTTGCTTCTAATCACTTCTAATGCGATTATCACCGGTAGATCTCTGACTGATCTTGCTTAAGCAGGCACGACCATTGGCCTTAAGTGTGATGATAAACTCATTTAATCGCCTTCAAGTGTATCTACTATCTATCTACGGTAATGGATGTGTGCTGATGTGCTGGGAAAAGATCATCATCACTGGCATGCTAGAACAATGACTACGGAGGATCGAACCTTAGGAGTGGAAAAGTTATTAGCTGAGTATGTGTAAGTGTGTGGGGAAGATGTGGGAGGTGGGGGTGGTGATGGTGAATAAGGTTAACGGAATGGTTAAGAAGAAGAATTTTGGTTGATAGAAAATTTGGAAAAAAGAAATCTGATGATGATACAAGTGATCTGGAACTTTTTGTATACTTTCACATTCAATCGAAAGTATATTGAACTCAGATGGTTGATGTTTTGGTTGATGCTTGTGTGTGTGTATACGTTTTCTGTTCATTGATAATGTTCCAAATCGATTATACTCGGAAGTTTCCGAAAAAAAATCATAGAAGCTCAGAGTCAAAGTTAATATGGTTAGAAAAAAAGAGTAAATGAAAGATGTTTCAATTTTTTAAACGAAGAATGTTTTGTGGTAACTTTGTAAGCCATTAAATCAGACCAAGGCTTGAAATGATCTCACATACACTAAACTTGTGTATTTAAATATGCTTAAAAATTCATGATTGTATTTTCCAACTTCTAGTCTTTAGTCGGTAAATTTATGAGCGCATACAAGTCTGATTGAATGGCATGAATACGGTGAACAATGGAAATCTCAATGAGCCATGAATAAATATATCCTGGTTCTGGATATATACATATATGAATGCACATATATATTAAGTGTATATGAGTGTTCATTCATGGTGACTTTAGAACGATAAAAAAAGTGAACGGAAGATGATAAGATAAAAAGGAATAATGTTCACTACATGTACACATATACGGATCAGTAGACACCGTAAGCACACCATTGATTTGAGTGGTGGTTACAATATTTGATGGTATATATATTTTAGTTAATGTTCTGTTCTGGAAAAATAATAGTTAAAAAACAACACACACACACATTTGCACACGCTAAAATTTTTATAGAACAAAAAGATAAGAATGCTAAAAGATCCTTGTACTTTTAATTTGGTGATGAAACAAAGAGTTTAAATGAAAAGCGTAGGAAAAAATTTGAGGCTAAAAACTTTTCTCTCTTTCTTCTTCTTCTTATTCTTCTGGAAAATTCATTTCAAATCAGCCCTAAATTCTTTTCTATCTCTACCTCTATATATCTGGTGAACACTTACCACTTACTGGTATTGAATTGTTTTATTGTTTCTAAAAATCAAAGTTAAATGAAAACCCAAACACATACACACACTGATTGGCTAGGTGAAAGTAATGTTTTTGCTTATCCATTCTTTATAACCATCTTATTTGCTCTCTCTTTAATTATTCTTCTTCTCGATTCATATGTGATTCATTTTAATCAGATACCAAAAATGGGTTCTCAATATTCTCTTTTTTATTCCTACCGATACACCTTGAAGCACTAATCAAACCAGCCATCGTCAAGTGAGTCTACTCTCTTTCAATGGCCCCAAGATAAAATCATCATGAATGACTCGTGTAGCCTTAAGGGGACCAGAATTGAATCATAGATTGAAATCGATAGTGAAAATTAAAAATACACTCTCATATTCAAATATTGCATCAGTGTAACTAGAATAGAAGATTTTACTACAAAATTCGTCAAAAGCATTAATCCGATGCGTGCCTCTCTTTCTTTCTTTCTTTCTCTTTCTTTTTCTTCTCTCTCATCTTCACCTCTCTTCAGTTGTGATAATTTGAATGAACGCAACTTTACATGCATATATTTAGCTGCTAGTGGATGCTCTGAATGTATCATGAGTATCGTATACAAAATTTTGATACTGATCATGATTATAATCATCACTGAATGAGATGTTTGAATGTGTGGATGTGTGGATGAAAGTCGAGCAAAAAAAAATTAACTCTTCTTGATGACAATTTGAGGAGAAGGAAGTCGTCATCAGTCCGAGGAGAAGGACTTGAGAGAGACAGAAAAAAGATGGAAGACATTCAAATTAGCTGTATTACGATGAATCTAACAGATGAATTCAAGATTACATGTGATTCAAAGTGTATTCAGATGAACTATATGTTCACCATTATCGTTCGGTGAACCTAACTTGGACAAAATATGTTACACATTCATAAACTCATTTGTCTCACCTCTCTCACAAGGTATTGTGGTGTGCTGGTTTCAGTCCATGCACTGGAATTTTCAGTCAATTTGGAATGATAATATTTCCTCAAAATCTGAAAATGGACATCACCATCACTCCCATCATCATCATGCATTTCTCATGAATCATATCAGAATCAACTCTTCTGTTCCATTTAATTTCATCTCTCTCTCTCTCTCTTGGCCACCATCTCATCGGATTATCTGGTTCCTCAGCCTCAGATTTGTCATCATCAGCCATTGAAGGTGAAAATGAAGATTGAGAGATGGAGAGTGAAAGTGACACAATCAGGCCGCCCGATGGAGGAATACAATTAGAATTACACTTGTAGTGAAAGTGATTGACCAGTAATGTATGGTGGCGAAAAGGCTATAGTAAGTGGTAATCAAGTGTCCATAAACAGTAGTAAGGAATTAACTTTCAAATGATACTTGAGAGAAAGAGAGAGTGGTAAAGAGATGAGAGAGAAAATGTGATTTCGTGAAAACAAAATTGAAAAACTTTGATTTGATTTGATTCAATTTTCTTTCTCTTTTTCTAGCCAAAAAGAATTCAATCAGCTTCTACATCATCAACAACGACAACAGCATGTTCTTATGCCCATCAATTTTGCAACTCAACTCGACAACCGATAGTATGGCCACATACACATACACATGTACCCCATTCAAGGTAACAAGTTTGGACATGAAAGCGTTAGAATGATACAAATCGGAAGAGAGAGAGAAGAGAAGAGAAGAAAAGAAAAAAAGGAGTAAAATGTTATGTTCACCGGTGAAATGATGATAATAATGATGACATTTGTTGAGGTAAGAAATCGAAATGGCTGAATGAATCGGAAGAAGAAGAAGAAGAAGGAGAAGATGAAGAGGGAAAAAGTGGCGGAGGAGTTGGAAGAGGAGAAGGAGGAGGATGTCCATTATGATCACTTTTTGCTTACTTATATAACGCCTTGAAATTGTCTCTCTCTTTCTTCTTCTCTCTTTCTCAGAGGCTAGAGAACACGATTCACACGAATTACGGAAGCGATGAAAATTGTTCAACAAAATAATGGCTGTTTGGTATCACGAAAATGTGATTCATCTGAATTATCGGTGAACTCATGGTAAAGAATGAATGAATGCATCATCATACGGTACCATCTTTCTATCTTTTGCCCAAAGTAGCGGTAAATTTGTTTTAACCATTAATCGTTTCATCTATTTTTCACTTCATCTTTTCACTCATCCTTAACTCCCCCTTCTCATCGCCATCTTCTCACAGTTGTTCACATTGTTTATCAACATCACCATTTTATTGATAATTTAGTCTTCCTCTCTCTCTTTCTCTCTTCCATGCTTCTGTTCTCTCTTATCCATCTCTCTTTTGACGATTTTTCTCTCTATTTTCAGCCCTCGGGCATTTTTACCGATCTTCCTCATCCATACACATACACATATGGATGAGTATTAGCCGCTTGCTTCCCAAGATACCAATACAGCATCAATTATTTTCTTTCTCTTTCTCTTCTCTCATCAATTAATCTAGCTTCTCACTACAAGCTGAAAATTCATAGAATCATCCAAAAAAATTTTTCAGACAGTCGCCGTTATTTTGACCCCATTTCAATACGTGTACATGACACACACACACACAATCTATTAGAATAAGTGCCCTTTGCCCTTCAGCGTAAAAAATAGCGGGCTCATATTTTTGCCTCTTGTTTTCTCTCTCACTTTTATTTTTTATTGATTCATTTTGAAAGCATCAACAGTAGCTAGGGAATTAAATACGGTCAGATCATTTCTCACGATTCATAGTGCATATGATGATGGCATGTCATTTCAAGATTTCACTAGCTTAATGTACAAGTATTACATGAAATAGTTAGATAGCGAGAGAGAGAGAGAGAGAGAGAGAGAGAGAGAGAGAGCGTATTTCAGTATTTATAAGTAACTGTAATGAGGAGCAAATTTTCCATCCTCTTACTTTACCGGTAGTAGCATCAGTATTAATGTATTGAGAGAGTGATCTTAAATATATACACACACACACATTCATACATACCAGAACACTGCAACTACTAATACTGGTGATACTTGAAATGTTGTGTGTGTATATATATTGAACGTCAGCATGTAGCTTTCGACTTGTTCTAACGTGCAAGTGTAACTGCAATTGATCATTCGCTCATCGCATCATAGTTGTTGCTGTTGTTGCTGTAGTTGTAGTAGTATTTCGGATCATTTCACTCAATTCGCATGGATAGTTTGGCCTAGTTACTCAAACGAATAGACACACATACACACACAAAATGAATGAGAAACAAGAGTATTGAACAATCGAATGAAGGAAATTTTTTTCTCTCTTTCTTCGGGAAAATCAAAAATTACATTTGATATTGTACACTCCTTTTTTGGCGCCAAAATTTCATTTCCTCATGATATCATCCAAGTTGATTACTCATACCACCCAACATTACACTATTTTCATTGTAATTACCAGAATACAATTTAGTAGCATCTTTTCTATTGAGAATAGAATTTGGGCAACATCCCCAAGAGGAAGTTCTTATACATGTGTATATACACATAACACAATCCTTTATCATTGGAATTTCCGTACTTTTTTTGGCTCCAATCAAAAGCTTCATCCAAAGACTAATTTCCTATTCACACATTAATTTCCCATGTTTTTGAGGCTAATTCATGAGGATAGCTGACTTGGCATCAACATCCCGAAGGAATAATGATACTAATACTACTCTCAATTGGACACGATAGACAGCGTCATCAATGGCCATGATGATTTAAGGTGAAGTCATTCTTGATTCTCTTTTGATATAAGAGATAAAATAAAACATACTCTCTATACTACACATCAGGTTAACCTTCTGATCACTTGATTTGCAAAATCTTGTCTTTTT
>QZCP01000523.1:204857-257357 GCA_003956705.1 Brevipalpus yothersi | reverse complement strand
ACAGTTATAATAATATTGGTCGTTTTTGTGGATCATCAAGCGTGCTTCAGACACTTTGACAATTTGTTGTTGAAATTGAATTTAATTATTTTGGCCAAAATTTTTGAGAGAGAGAGAGAGAGAGAGAAAAAAAAATAACGGAATTTTCTAGAATAACATTGAGTATCATACAGCATCTATCATTAAGTGTTAGCAGATATGATTCATCTCGATTATAACAGCATCAAGATAATTGTGATCGAAGTGATATCTGGATGAGAGTTGACATCATTTTCATGAGAAGATGGACTGTATGATTGTTGAAATTTTAACGAATTCAAAGACCATATCGTTGTTTTTTTTTGAGTGAAAATTGTATGTTAAATGGTTGGGAAAAGTGAAACAGACGAGAAAATTTCGCTTAAATGACGAACTTCATTCCGATAGAAAATATTCTCATCCCATATCAGTTAAAATGAAAAATTAATTGATAAGATAATCATTTTAAATATTATTGACTGGAACGGAGGGCTTTGATAATATTGAGAACTATTTTAACAATTTTTCCCATGAATATTGAGTGTAAAAAATGCTCAAAATCATCTGATTTTTATTATCAGAATCGTTTAATTCATCTAAAATCTGATAAATTTTTTCTCGTATCATCTTATTTATATTTTTTATTTACTCTTTGTCATCGTGTTTAAATCTAATCAGATTAGCATGTTAACATCGACCGAACTCTCCATGATACTCAAACTTGGTTTAATTTGGATTTAACTTGAAATGTTTAAAAATGCTTGAAGTTAATCCGTGGAAAAAAATAATAAAGAAAAACTATTCCAGATAAGTAAGAGTAACGAATTGGAATTTCAACATTTCATTACTAATTGAATGATTTATTTTCTTTTCCAGGGTATATTAGCTGATAATTTCGATCCATAGATCATATTTCACCAATTATTTCTTTCTCGAATTGTGAGTCATTTTGAATTCATATTGATCATCATAATCAATTTTAATGAAGAGGATTAACAATACAAATTTTATGTATAGCATCGATGATTAATATGGAGTAAATCTATTATATGGTCCTCGATATAGCGAGGCCTAGAGAAAAAGAAAAGTGATATTTGGATTTTAATGATCAAAAATTGTTCTCGTTATCATATTAACGATACTTACACCATAGCTAGTGACTGGTCCAATACCATGAGCTAAGTAAGGATCATGAAATTCTCGTCCTAACCTATCAAATGGAATAATGAAAAATTTAGTTCAATGATTCCCATCAGTTCAAATCACAAAACAGCAATCTAAGCTAGTGAATGAGAAACTTGTAAGAACCAAAATTTTGGACGCATTTTTTGACTATGAATTAAGTATTGATCCATGCGTGCACCTGTTGAGCCACATGTGAGTGTTTTGAAAGAATTTCTCTCATAGACAAGGCAAATTCTGAATGACATATAAAGATAAATCCCAGAATTTTAGATGAGGAAGTGGAAGAGAGAGAGAGAGAGAGAGAGAGAGAGAGAGAGAGAGAGTTATAAAAAATTCAGGTGAGGTTGTCTTTATCTCCATCTCTATCACTATTCCTCTCTCTCTCTCTCTCTCTCTCTCTCTCTCTCTCTCTCTCTCTTTCTCTCTCTCTTTTCAGCCTGATCCATCAGGAAAAGAATGTTTGTCAATCTCCCGTGGATTGACGATTGGAGCGAAAAAAATTCATGATAAAAAATCGAGCTCTAACGGAACTAGGAAGAATTTTCTCTCTTTTTCTCTCTCTCTCTTTCCCTTGTGTCTTTACATTGTTCTCGCTCTTTTTTCTCTCTTTCTCTCTTCTATGATCTGTTGCTTCATCGATTTTTTATTCACTATCTCTCTTTCTCTCCTATTCTTTCATGTGGAGTTCTTTTTTATCTCATTACAAGATTTTATTAGATAACCATATTAGATTCAACTCACCCTGGTATGGAAGCGAGAGGAGTGATGGGAGATATCGTTGCAGCAGCAGCAGCCAAGCTTCGAGCAGCAGCAATCGAGAGAGCATAGTTGGCCTATGGAAATAATATATATAAATTAGAATATATAACAGTACACACTTGATATACTCATTTGGTTAAATTTACTCTCGAGTATCAATTTCAACATCTCACCAGTGAATCAATTCATTCTTTCAGAGCAAATAACAATCCTTACAGAAACGTATATATTTTCATGCTCACTGATACTCGAATATGTGAAATTCTTTTTCCTCTCTTTCTCTCCTACTCACTCATTCACTCATATCCTACATCTTATATTTCTTTTCCATCAAAATGATCATATCATTATTTCTCTTTCAACCATAACACTAGTCAAATGTATGCATCAATGAACCAATTCTGATATTCATCTAGCATTCATCTGGTGAAGTCGACACACAGATTTGCATATCAACAGACATACACACAGACACACCAGGTGAATATAACTGTGCTAGTTTCTTCGGGATTCAACAACAAATACTCTCGAGAATTGTGCACAAAACGATCAACATCTGGGTTTAGCTTCTAGGGAATAGAAAGAGAGAGAGAAAATATGTGAAAAGCATTCCTAGATGATGCTGCAATGACATAAAGATGCTATGAATGGGAAAAAAGATAGATAGATAGATGGAAAGACGTAATATTTGAAAGTGGGGTGTAGGCGGATGGAGGAGTCAAATTTCTCAGTCCAAGAGCACGAACAGATAGGCTCATCTGTAAAGTGATATTGAAGAGATAGCAAAATAAGCCGGATGCATGGTTATAAAAATGTGTATATGTCGGGAATGGCAAAAGAATAACCTGTTAGATGATGAAATGAAGTCTTTCAAGTACATATGAGGTAAGATCAATCTCGTCACTGTTTTGATTAATGTAAAGCCTTTTTTTCTATCACTTTTTGCGTCTCCCTCTTTCTCTCTCTTCCTCTTCCTCTTCTGAATGTACATGTATGTGGAAATGCGTATACCCAACTAGAACCTTAATAGAACTTTCACCAAAATAAGGAAACAGAGAAAATCTCTAGTGAATTTGTGTGTATGTGTGCCTTGAATTGCTAGCTCAGTGATCATAGAGTTCCACTCTGATTTGCCATCAGAATACTATCTAGAAGGAACATTCAAGTAAATATGTTGAGAAATCATTTTTTTCTAGTTTCTCAATACTATATTACGATGACCATTGTACACGTGCTCGTTTCAGAGGCTATTTTATGGCCTCATATCACTACCCACGCTCTGAGCTTATTTAACCATCAAATAACATGGACAATCAGCTAGCCATTTTCGTGCGAGAATTCATTTCCAAGGAATACCCAACAAAAATCTACTATGAGTTTGAAAACTATGATACACTTGTGAAGAGATAGTTATTGATTGATTTAATTATTGACCCACTTGTGGATCCTACAATGTGAATTAGAGGGAGTGAAAATATTATCTATGAATAATATGACAAAAGCGTCAAAATTACATGCACATATCGGGCAAACATGTTATTTATCTTACACTTGTAAACACTTTCACTTCTCTCTCATTATTGGCAAAAATTTGAAAACTTTCTCTCAAACCAAATGCTCACAAAACTTACCGAAGGTGCAAGGTACCGGTTATCGGGTATATATCCAAGAAAAGGGTCATGATAAACTGATCCTCTGAAGAAGATGAAGAAGGGGAAGGGGAATAAGAATAAGAATAGGAATGAAATAAGATGTGTATGTGAGACAGATACAAAGTATTCATTATATAGTGTAAAAATTGAATTCGAGACCCTTTGGGGCATGTTTCATCCAATATATACAGAATGAAAAGCAATAGAATTTGATGACATTTAGTTCTCTTGAGATCAAATGGCCATGATCAAGTTTGAAAATGTGTGTATGTGTATAAGAGACAGTATCTATAAGTGTAAAGTGTATAATCGGATTTCGGTGTCGAAATGCATCATGAGAAAGAGAAAATTCTCCAAACAAATAATAAGACGAATCGAGAATCTATAAGACACCTAAATGGAATTCCATAGATAGGAGCGAAAGAAAATAACCACATATAGACTCAGATGACCATGGAAAGGGATAGATTCTCTATCTTTTTCAACTAATACAACTTCTAATTCTCCAGGGTCAAGAATTGAACATAAGCCTGGGGATTCAATAATTCTTCAAGCCTGATTTTGGACACATTCTATTTCCTGTCACACCGAATTTTCTGATAGATCATCACGATTCACCCGTATCATGCTTTCCACATTTGACCATCATCATTATTGGAGAGGTTGCTGAAAGTGAACATTGTAACGTTCAATCATATCAAATGTTTGGTCAACGCTTGAATTTCATTCTTTTTTTCTTCTGTTATACGATCATTTTCTTAGGTATTCTGATCTCAAAAGAGCAATAGATGAAAAATCGAAAAAACTTGGATGAAGCCTGAGAAAAAGAAAACGGAATCCTTGCATCATTTTCTGTCTCTTTTTCCCTCTTAACTTTCTTCGCGATAAGAAAATGGCGTGCCCAGTATATGGCTTGTCTGTATTCCTCTTATTCATCGCTGAAAACTCATCTCATATTCCACCAGGAGCCTCAAACTTTCCATCCATCCTTCTTGAGGCTTTGTGCGGAGAGAATTTTCATCATCAATATTCTGGTAGATTCGATTTTTCCCAGGGAATCACTCTTTAAAATTCTCAAATACGAGTCGAAATATGTAAGAAAGAAATTCTCTTTTGCCCTTCTTTATATCCTGAACGACTTGATATCCGATCATCATTTAGAGAGAAAGAGAAAGAGAGAGAGAAAGTAAACCATTTCGCCTTACCCAGCCAATGGAGCAGTCAACATAGGAATTGGGCTTTCCATAGGACTGCGAGTTGATCTGTTCATGGGATCAGGTAATAATGGAGACATTGGATCGGCCATGGATGGTGGTGGAGGTGGAGGATGAGTGGCTTGTTGAGATGGAGTTGGAACATGATTTACGCAAGACGAGTTACCTAGAGAAAGATGAAGCAAGAGGAAAGTGTTGTCGGCGGAAGGAAGAGAGAAAAGAGTAGAGGCAGGAAACGTATAAGAAAGTTTGATCAGAAAAGAAAGAAAGAAAGAAAGAGAGAGAGAAATTAACCTTTCCATTAGATGAAGTAGCATTCATTTCATGTTGATTCATGCAAGATGATTCGAAGAGTAAATATGACGATAAGTAAGAGTAGAGAGAATGATGGGAAAAAAGAAAGAATACATAGGAAAATAAAAAAAAGCACAATAAGGGGTGAATTACACATACATACATAATCAGAAGAGAGAGAGAGAGAGAGAGAGAGAGAGAGAGAGAGAGAGATGGATAGATGGAATCTGCTAGTGGACATAAACTCTTCAATCTTCATTCATCTTGAGGTCTCAAAGGAGATCTCTCAGATGGCATGATATCAGAAAAAACAGATCGTGTGTATGTATTTTTCTCTCTATTATATGAGATAGTATGAAATACAGCTGAAAACGGTGTTTTTTACGCTGATTCTGACAATACCGAAAAACACTGCTCCAAGGGGTCTACTATGTATGTTACACATGCCGAGATCTTTCTTCTTTTTCTTCATCTTATTGTACAACTCTCACTATGGTGTGAAAGATAATGGAAAAGTCGAAATGAGACACACATTGCTTGGGTACATATGATCATCTGACCCACTAGATTAACAGAGATCAAATGATTTCGAGTACTCTTCCGCCCAATCAAGTGCTTTTAGTGACTAGTGAATGTATCGTTCTGGATAAAATTCCAAAAGTGACTGGGAAAAGGTGTGGGCTAAGAGGGGGTGGTAGGTGGAAGAGAGAGGGAGAGAATGAATAATTTCCGTTCTACTAGAAGACGAATACTTGTCAGATTGAAAGAGCTGAGCAAGTGGAAAATTGAGCTGACTAACTTTCCTTGGGACCTTTTTACCATACAAGTGTAGAGTTTTCCATGAATCTTGAGTGACTTTCAGATAGATTTGTTTGACAAGAGAAGAAACAAATGGGCTGACATACTGGATTGGAACTTCCACTACTGATGTACATACACACACACAAACACATGAGCTCAGAATGCTCACATCAGATTGTAACTTGTCAGACTCACACATAGTTCAGAAGGAAGAATTTAGAGCCCAGATTACAGAGACTATTGTGTATGTGTGTGTGTGGAAGAAAGTTTTTGTCCAAAAATACGAATTCAAGGAGTCACTTTTGCTCAACCAGTAACAGCTAGAAAAATCAGTCAACGATAAAATTGAGTCCAATCTCAATTCCAGAGAAACAAAGAAGCATGTATAAGCCTTGAAAATTCATGTGATACTTCCACACAAAGCATTGAAAATACACAATATCAAGTTGCGAATAGTTTGAGCCTTCTATGAAAAGATTCAATATCTATCAAAGCTCTCTTTTCCGATGGAGAAATAGAGAGAAAGAGATGCCTGTGGCAATGAATCAAGTGATTTCTCTGTCAAAGAATCAAATTCATGCAAGAAAAAAATTACATTTATTGCATTTATCACACCCTAAAAGCTCCAAAATGCAATGAGATTGAAGAACATAACCAATAAAATTCATTCCTTCAAATGAAATTCTTTCTTCTAGAGAGAATCGAGAGGAAAGTAGAGGAATTCTCATAAGATATACAGTTTGTAATATGAAAAAGAGATTCTAACGTGATTCCAATGAAATATCGTCAAATTTCATCTCAGTTTCCATTCTGATTCTTATCTACTTCTGTATCATAAGATCTATCTCCAAGTATATATAGTGTATGTGCTTGTCAATTCTCAAAAGCAACAAGAAAAATCAGCCAAGGAAGGAAAATTATTTGCTCAGAGATTTAGTTACTTGACATGATGATCTTCTGCTGATATAGATACTACTATATCAAAAACTTTTTGACTTATTATATACAAGGAAAGGGAATAGTGATGTAGAAGCATATGATGATGAATATTTCAGTTTGTGAGAATCTAGAATGAAGTTCAAAAGATTATACATCATTTTTTTTGCTCTTATTTCAAAATTTCACAATTTTGGAAAGAGAGAGAGAGAGAGAAAGAGAGAAAGAAGTAAAATAGAGAATCAGAGCAGGTATATGGTTGATCATGCAATCCATTAGGTGTAGCTTCATCATCCAAAAAGCAAGTGCTAAGAATATGAAACAATGGATTCCCCATGAGACAGAGCATCACTCAGAGTTGCATTAGTCTGGGGATCATAATGAGAAAGATAGAAGGAGAATAGCTTGGTTGCAAGAGGAGGAAGAAAATCCAGTGAGAATATTATAAACATCATTTTGAAGATATTAGATAAGATTTCCACGAACCTCATGCATATACATATTACAGTATATACACATACAGTGAACGCTATGACGAAAGTACACACTATTCAATCTAGAAAAGTGAAATAATTGGTTCTCAAAGGAGTAAAATTTGAATGGATTCAGAAGAATGAAATAGAGAGAAAGAGAGAGAGAAAAAGAGTTAAAAAATTTCTCTCAATTTGACTTTAAAACAAAGAAAATGAGGACACATTATCACCCAAGCTTATATGTATGCATCATTCACATGTAAGCCAAGTGAAAAAAGTGATTCTTCCAGAGAATACAAAAAAATCGAGGAAGCATATAAAAATTTTCTTCTCCTCCTCTTTTGTCTTCTCATTCACATGAGAAGAGTGAAGTAGCAGCCAAATGCTTATGTGTGTTTGTGTTTATATAATCATCTTATATATTCACTTATGTCCCATAGCAAAAAATTCTGGAAGGCTGAAAAGTGTAGTAAGAGAGAGAGAGAGAGATGTAAGACTAGGAGAAGAGGAGAAGATGGAGGAAAAAGTTTCAGGGAGGGAAAAAAGTGTTTATATGGAACATTTTTCAAAATCATTCTAGCATGGATTATGTTGTCAACGATGGAGAGAGAGAGAGCTTATAATTGAGTGATCCATAGAGGTATCATGAAGCCGACGATTTACCGCATCTTCATTTCTTTTCATCCTTAACTTGATCGTCCTCCTTTTTGGATGATGATATTATATTATATTATTATATTATATGTGCCCCCAATCGATTGGCAGTTAAATTGCCATCAACAATGTAGTCCGGGTAACAATGGCCCATGGATTTGGTCACGATCAAGCATGGCAAGTTATGAACAATAATCACTTATATACTCAACTATTCATTCCTAACATCCCACAGGTAATAATATTTTTTCCTCTAGTAGATAGGTATATATATATTCTTTATTCCTTCTCTTCTTTCTCGGATAGCCTTGTTTCCACTTTGTACGGTATACAATAACAGTGAAGGATAAAGAGTGGAAGAGAGAAAAGAAGTGAGCAATTTATGTGTATGATGGGCATCAGTTTTTATCTGAATGGCTGAATTTTCTTTCTTTTTATCTTCCACAACTTAACTGGAAGAACGCAAGGAAAAAAGATTCTCAAGTCGAAGAGATACTGTACGAAAAGTTCAAAGGTTGATAGAGTAGAATTGGAAGCAAATATTTTCTAGAAAATGAAAATTACGCATAGGCTTTTTTTCGCCTTCTCCACCTTCATTGCAACCTTTCTTGAATCCTCTGAGCACTGAATTGGAATTGATTCACATTGAAGTAGGCAAAGAGGCCAAGGAAAGCAACTTGATTAATTAATGGCTTGTCAAAACACAGAGGAAACTTTTCAAAATTCAGTAAGTGAAACCAATCTTGTTACTCTTTAACTGATCGTAATTGCAAGTAAGTGGATCAATGTTTGAAAATACTTCTCGAAAATCGAATATATATAAATATATATATATATATACAGAGGAAAGAGGAAGAGGCTTAAAGGTTACAGAAAAGAAAAACACTCTTAACGTTCAAATTGATTCAAGATTCGGAGAGAATCAGTGAATTCTAATCTTCTAGAGAAGATGGTAAGGGCCTGCATTGGATGGAGAGTTCGACTTTTTGATCTTCTTTTTTGCCACTGTAAAAATATACACAGTGATCCTTGGTGATGCGATAGAAGGAAAAAATTGAGCTATAATATCAAACGATAAAAAAATCCAAATCATCTCTCTTTCCTTTAGATTTTTAAATCCTCCTCCTTCGATCCTTTTTCTCTCTAACTTTAAGCCTGAAGCGATAACTTTTCGATTTTTTCCATCACCAAACGAATGAATAAGCTCGGACAGCTAGTGATTCTGGAATATTTGTGTTTGTGTATGTGGAATAAACAGTAACTCAAATAGGGCTCAAAACTGAAACTAGTGAATAAACAAGCCTATTGAGTTGGATTTCATCTGGTCCTAATTCTGCGTCGAAAGAGAGAGAGAGAGAGAGAGAGAGAGAGAGAGAGAGAGAGAGAGAGAGAGAGAGAGAAGATAAAAGAGCCCTACGGAATTTCCGGTGAAGGAATTTTGAAAAGTGAATTGATCGGATTGTTTTTTCCAGCCTTTTCAACCCATTTTCAACCATCAAGAGTATTTCCTCACGGCAATGTGTATGAGAGGCACACATATCAAATACACACACACACACACACAATATGCACTTTACTTTCAATTATCTAGCCCAGTTATGATTGCTTTCAAAAATTAGCTTCCCTCTGAGTATATGTGAAGAAAACGTAGATAGTTGAAAATGTAGGCTTATACCTTCATCATTAAAATGAATGTTTCTTTAGGAACGAAAAGCGAATATGAGTTCTTAGTGGTTAATATAATGAAGAGATAGTTGCAATTCCAAGGCAATCATCATGAGAATTAGATGAGTTATGATCGGATGTCGGCCTCAGCAACTTGCTTCATAAGTCACAAATCATGTAGAAAAGAAGATGAGATAGAAGAGAGGAGAGAAAAGATAAAGCAAACAAGAAAATTAGAGCAAGATCTCTTCTCTTTCTCCATCAAATACAATGGATAAAAGGTTGATTGCCAAAGGCTGCTGGTCAGTCAGGTGATTTGGTCAACGCATTATCTATCCTTTGTGTTGAGGTTGAGATCATTGATGGGATAGCATAAGGCTAGCAGTTTGAGTACCATGAGAATGAGAATGATACTTGGAATGTTTGATTAATCTATTGGAAAACTCTATTTTCTCATAGCCACTCTATCTGAACACACATATATACACACACACATACATGCACAAAATGATGATATAGAGGTAGAGGATTGGTTGATCTACTGATGCTCCATGAAATTCTTGGACTAGTTCAATATTTCTCTCTCTCTCTCTCTCTCTCTCTCTCTCTCTCTCTCTCTCTCTCTCTTTCTATCTTTCTATCTATCTATCTTTTCCATCTTTTTTTCCTCCTACACTATACTTTCATGCCTCGAGAAATCAAACATGGATGAGAAGAATCAACAGAAAGTATAGAAGAAGGAAATTAAAAGGCAAAGATATTGGACCAATTGCAGAGGTATACATTCTCTTTCTCCTCTCTCTGTTACTCATCGATCATCATCATGAACATGATTGCCATCATACTATTTCTATCTATTCCTCTACCTATTCCTCTGTTGAACTTTTGTTCAGATAATGACAAACAATGAAGAATTTCCAATGGTGAATTGAATGTTGGACCGTTATTCGAAACCTTTCTCTCTTTCTTCCTTCCCTCTCTTTACCGTTATTTCTCTGTCCACTTTCATTCAATGTGGCTTCTAATGTTTCGCATCATGTGCTTGAGTCTATTGGAGCATTGAATTGAAGAGAGGAAGACAAAATGATGAAGGAAAAAGATAAGTGAAGTGTCATGAAAAATCAGAACATAGGTATACACTGGTAAATCCTATTGGGTGAAGTAGAAACAAAAACAGAAAATGTTGAAGATTTTGATCAACACAGAAACGAATAGTTCAAAAGCTTAAAGAGGAAGAGGAATAGTGGAAGCAAAAGAGAGAGAAAATAAAGGAGAGGAAAAGTCTTGGAATTTATTCTAAGTCTCTCTCTTCCAATGTTTCCAAAATGTGAGCTGACATTTCTACACCACTTGGTTGAGATGATCTCATAGACGAAATAATCTTATCAACATAAATGATAAAATAATTGAGAACAGATTTATCACACCTTAATGTCAAGGAAAGAAGAGTGCTCATAAGGGAGGAGAAAAATTCAATAAACTGATGAACAACAAAAATCGAGAGGTATATAATCAGTGGAGCAAAAAATGGGAACCTTTTGCAAAATATCATAGATATATGTATACTTACCATTTGACTCAATAGTTAGCTGATTCTTTCTACTGTGGACTCGAGCAGTGGCATTATTAACCTAAATAGGAATCGTTGTCATGGTGCATTGGTGATGATCAGGAATGAATGAATGAATGAATCAAATAGAGAAGAGAGAGTGAGAGATAGAGACAAGATTGAGCAAATCATTTTCCCGAAAAGTTCAGATAGAATGGAATAAGACTAAATGGACCATCAAGTGAAATAAAATCTGGGGAGTAAAGTCAAGTACATTTGATGAAATGAGGCAAAAATGAATCAGTTCATTTGAGTGTTTTTCTTGCTAACAACTTCCAAAGAAGAGAGAGAGAAAGAATATTGATTCACTATTGATTGCCAGTAATCAAAGTGGAAAGAGATAAAAATTCAAGCATCAATCCACTTGATGAGATGAGAATACATATGATTCAAGCTACAAGTCATTTTCTTCATCTTCTTATTTTTTCTCTCTCCTTTCCTTTCCTATTCTTTTTCATCATCATCACATCAAGTGAGAAACATAAATTATGCAGCTCATATCTCACAAGTAGCTATCAATTATGCAAAAAACGATGACAAGAAGCAAAATAAATGACCGATCAAGTAGCATGCATATTTACAATGGATAGATGTGTGAAAACTTATTCCAACATGCTGAACGGTATTCCTTTTCTTCCAAGTGTTATATATACACACACACATACACCCTTGAACGTGTGTGTACATACCTTGAAAAAGAACAGCTTTAGAACAGTGCAATTGCCTACTGGCTTCGAAATGTTGAGAGAGGGAAACGTTTTTCCACAGAAAATGATCTGAAACATGCTCGAGCTGTGATTGTATTCCATGGGAAAAATAAAAGCATTCCATTCAGGCAAGAGAGTATTCAAAATGGTATTCCAAAGTGGATAGAAAATGAGAGAGAGAGGAAGTAAAAGATTGACCCCTTCAAATTGATAATCATTATGCTACTCGAATAATGCCTCAATTAAAGCGGAAAATCAACTTGATTATTCAAAATAGTTGCACTGGCAAATAATTATCGAAACTCTGAAAAGTGGTTGAACTGAAATTTTGCCATTCTTATGTTCATCACTATTGTAGTAGAAGTTTCACCACAGTTTCATGGGCAAATGAAATTATCAGAATAAATGTTGCCTTTCACACACACATATATATGAACGTACGTGTATGTATAGAGAATAATGAATCATGCAAAATTCCAGTAAACATAATTGAATCAAAATATAGCCCATGTATATTATATCGAGAGAATTTTCGAGAAAGAGAGAGAGAAAGGGAATTTCTCTCAGCTTACCTCTATTTTTCTACCTTCCACAATACTTCCATTGAGATGGTCACGAGCCCTCTCAGCATCCATAGAGTCCGCAAAAGTAACGAAACCGAAACCCTTCAAAAAATGAACATTGAATAGGATTTGAGTACAATCAAATATAGCTGTTAATCAATCAAAAGGGTGTTGAGAAAAGAAACCAAATAATTGGTTACATTCATGTGTTGAAGAAGGTCAAAAAAAGTGACAAAAAATGCGTGAAAAGAAGAAGAGAAGAGTAAGAAAGAAAAGAAAATCGATTGGTGATGAAAAAGGTGAGTAATAAAAGTAGACACATGGTCCAAAATCTGATCTAATTTAAGGTGATAATTCACACACAGATAAATCACCTGCTCACCAGGTTTGACATGAATCTGTATCGATTGAGTAAGAATTTTGTTAAACCTTTCTGACAGGCACGCTTAGAATTAATTGAGTTGATATCGACCACGGCTAATTTGATTCACTCTTGCATGCATGCAAACTTAACAGTCATTGAGCCACTGTTCATGTGGACGAATATTCCTTTTTCTCTTCTCATCAGAATTCTTTTTCCCTATTACAACTATACACACTATAAAATGTCTTCACTTTGAATGTTTATGGAAGCTGGTTATTTTTCAAGAGTACTCTCGTGAATTCCGATGCAATGTTGTTTCCAACTAGAGTGACACTAATCTCACTTTCTATTGCCAAATAATGTCAGGAGCTCAGAAATTCATGGAAAAAGGGTATGTTCAAATTGAAATGGGAAAGATTCACAGAGGACCATGGAAAAATCTTCCAGTGAATTGATAGCCCAGTTTATCATCAATAATGATTTTGGTATCCCTAGGATTTACATTAACCTCAGGAGTGCTAGAAAACGATCTTCTTCTTTGGGCCCTCTTTCTTGGTCATTCTCAAGATAGAATACTTCTCTCTTCCTGATCAGTGTGTGTTGAAGATCCTCACACTTTAACTGTATATATAAAGCTATATGGGTGCAATGAATTTAGTAGAGCAGAACTTTTTTCGGGGGAAAGGACCAAGTTTGATGAGTTGGTTTCGCATTCAATTCATGTGAGAGATAGAGAGAGAGAGGGAAAGGGAAAGGATCACATTCGATTAGCCAAACGAAAACCATGATGAAGAAATCGATCCTTTACTGCTATCCATTTTGAGGTGATACAATACGGTAAAATGTTCTCTGTCTACTTTACTATTCTCGAAGATGGATAATATCAAGTCTACATCTTCATCTTCGTCCTCTTCTTCTTCTCTCTCTTCATCGCTTTCTTCCACCTCTTTCTTCCAGAATAGTCTCCTTTTTACTTTGCTTTCTCTCTATCTCTCGTTCTCCATACTTTCCAACAGTGTTACTTGCTTTTCACTTACTTGCATTTTGCTCGGTTTGCTCGCTCTGTTGGACACTTTCAGCGCGAAAATATTTCCCATTCAAGTATAATGCTCATCACACTAGCTTCTCTCTCTGTGATCTTCTTAGATTAGTCACGCTATGTCATGAAGAAGAAGAGATAGGTAGGAAAATAGAGAGAGAAAGAAAGAAAGAAAAATTCTCCCAAACAGAACGATTGTATAAAGAGAGAACATTGATAACACGAATCTTGTATATTCGAATGGACACAGATGATGGTGAGAATCAACACCTCAATGGATGTTGCTAAAGGCTTCAAGAGCTAATGAGTTGCCTGTACTTTCTCTCTCTCTCTCTCTCTCTCTCTCTCGATCCCTCTTTTGCCCATCGAATGATGCCTGAATCAACTCACTTGACACTATTCACATTCGCTCTAGTACATTTACTGATCAATAGGTCAAATTGGTGAGTGTATTTATGTTCAGATATCATGTGTATGTGTGTCTGTTCTCGGAAATCAAATTGCATAAGTGGAAAATCTTACCTTTGACCCTCTTTCATTGAAAATAATCTCGATGTCCAGTATTTGGCCAAAGTGCTGGACATGAATTATACAGGGAAAAAAAGTAGAGCAAGAGAGAAAAAAGAGATGAACGTCAGACTTGTAAACGTGATCAAAATTTGAAGTAAGAATATATGGCAAACGGTGACGAAATTGAAGGATTTTGGCAATTTTTCACTGACTGCAAATCGAACTGTTGTGTTAAATGATATTAATCAGATTAACGAACACAAAGATGTTGGAAAGAAGAGAAAAGAAAAGCTTTCCACATCCTCAAGCATGAGATACACCTATCATCCTTCGGGAATGTTACATTCAGCAGAGAGAAAAATATTGCACAACACTCTGGACTATCGGAAAAACCTATGGTGACCAAAAGATGGATGTGTGTAATAGCAACCTTGGAAGAAGAACTCTTGAAGCTTCTTTTTCCCATCTTCACACCATCTTTTCCCCATGTGCGTATAGTCCAAATAGATATTCTTTTCACCTCCATGAATCGATTCCATGTATGTCATCAACACATCCATTGAAGTTTTCAACTCGATCAGAATTTTGAGTTGAAATTTTTTCTTCAAAGTCACTCAGATAACTTTTTCGATATCTTCTATGAGTTTTTCAATTTCTTCTTCTTCTTTTTTTTCCTCTTCTTTCTTTCGATTCACACACATTCCCACAGAATGAAATACATGAAAATACATCGATTGGTTTTTCATTCTGGTGGCAAATATCTTTCGCTGTCCATCTTCTATCAACATGTTTTGAGCTGAGCAAAAAAAGATGATCAATTTTACCGGATAAATGTGAAGGAATAGAAAGCTATTACCTGTTATTAACGAATGTTCTAATCAACACTCTTAACTAAGGGTGAAGCTTTGTATTTGTGTGATCAAAGTGTATCCTAATCTTCACACGCTTAATAATGCCCAAAAAACAATGAACAAGCTCTGACAAGTGCTCTGGAATACAAGTCTATCTAAGTGTGTCAATGGACTTTTTGCCGTTTACTGAGAGAGGAGAGAAAATTTCGTTTCCATCCCTCGAAAGGCACAAGATTTATATTGTCACTTCAACTTACCCCAAAAAGCTGCCTTATATCAGGATCTCGAAATCTGAATGGTATATTGCTCACATGTAGCCTCTTAGGTTGACTTGAATTACAATTACTGGATGAAGATGGTATAAATATGTCACATTTTTCAACACTCTGAGAATATTCGTGCGGAGAAGAGGTATCCTTCAAAATTAATCCGGTTACATCGTCATTCAGTGGAATAAAATCTTGAATTCTTTCGTTGAGAAGAATTTGCTCTTGATCGATGTCTGTTTGCTGAAAGGGAGGGAGAAAGAGAAAGAGATAAAAATGGAAGAGAGAAGAAAAAGAATCAGAAAATCAGAAGAACACTAAAGCCAAAAAGAAAGAAAGAGAGAAAGAGAAAGAAGAAGTTGAAATCTCTTTCTGTCAGAATCTTTTCGAAATCCATCTCAATCATGTACTCATGTTTTCGATTCTGATAGCAAATCTCTGAACATTCACAATAAAATAGAAAAGAAAAAAAGAATGGATAAATTTACTATGGCATATATTTTTATTGTATATATAGTTGGGGATTTATTTGAACGAGAAAAGGGAGAAACAAAAGATATTATGATATCTTAACTATTGCCAGTTATTATTATTACAGTGAGCAGCAACCAGCATCGTCTTTTCTTGATGCGATAGAACTTATGCATTTATTCCCATGATCTAGTCTAGTCTTTCTCGCTTAAAGTAGTGAGAAAAGAATACACACAGACATGCCATATAAATATTTTGATTTTGATTTTTTGACCCTCGAAAAGCATTCAAGGGACACGTTTCTTCCATTAGAAAAATTCTTATCTATACCTTTCTCTCTCTCTCTCTCTCTCTCTCTCTCTCTCTCTCTCTCTCTCTCTCTCTCTCTCTCCCTCTCTTTCTCTTTCCTCTTTGATGCATAATCTTTATGCATATTATCATCATCAACATGCAATAAACCAGACGATTCTGGCCAAATCATCTCAAACATTGGTATGCATACATGTGCATATGAAGTGAATGTGTGTATGTGTGCATACTATGCATGATAGAAGAAGATGAAGAAGAAGGAGGAGGAGGAATAAGATGAAGGCATTTTTCGAGAAAGAAACACTCATGAGACTCAATCCGATTTAGCCATGCCAGATCCAATCTCAAGTTACTCAAGCTACTACCTACTGCTATATGAGTGTGTGTGTCTGTGTGTGTCTGTGATGACTGGACCTATGGTTGAGATGGGGAATATTCAGGAATAGCAAATTGAAAGTGAAGCAAACATGGTAAGTGCTCTGGAAAAGTCAATCATATTAACGGAAAGCATCCTCTCTTCCTCCTATTTCAAGTCAAATGATTGGGTTAATGATGGTTTTACTTTTTTCACCCTCTCTTCATCTCTCTTTCTTTCTTTCTTTCTTTCTCTTCCTATTTCCTTTATCCATACTCATCATCATGAGTATGCTCATCAAGTTGAAAAGTGTATCATGCATGATGAAAATCGATTTGAGATTTCATCACTTTTCCACTCACTTTACCTTGAATCCCTTGAAGCTACTGAAATATAGTCTTTTTAACCCTTGCCTTCCACTCACCTTTGATTGTCATTAATTTAGTAAGAATTAACCTAAATTTTTTTTCTTTCGAAAACTATGTTATCATAAATATGAGAGGTGAAAAATGACCAATGGCCAATGGTCAATGGTCAATGGCCGATAGTCGAACAATATGATTCACTTACGGTTTGTCTTTCGATTCCGTTTGATGTTTTGTTAGGAGAGGCACTAAATTGTTGCCGTTGTTGAGGTTGATGTTGATGTAATTGTTGGTGTTGATGTTGATGTTGTGGATGTCTAGTAATATCAACTCGATTATCTTTCACTTTGAATAAGGACGAGACCGGCAATGAACCTGTTGGACATGATGTTGTGATGGTTAAATGATAAGGCGCCGATTGATTCAAGAGATTCAAGTGAGCCATCGACGATGAGGATGGCACCAAGGTTGATGATATTGGCGAAATGTGTGAATTAGATTCCAAACTGGACAATGATGTAGTCAATGATATTTGATTATGATTCAAGGATGGCATCAAAAATGGATTATAGTATTGGCAGCTTACAGTAGCTTGCCCGGCAAAAGTTGAATGATAAAAAATTTTTCTCTCCTTCTACTTTCTCCAAATGATAGTCATCCAAAAACACGCTTCAAATGATGATATTAATGATAGTGGTAATATTTACAAACACTTGAATTGAGCGGGAATCAAAGTGTTTAGTAGAACGACACGGCAAATCAATTTGTTAATCATTATCACATTGATACAAATGATGATGGATACAAGATTGAATATGACAACTTAATAAGCAGTAGCAGCAGTAGTACTAGCGATAGTATCCATTCATTCATGAATATACACACATATCAGTTTCATACCAAGAAAAAGTGTACATATCTCTATCTCTCTCACCAAGATCGTCACCACACTTGATGCAACTTTAACGGTATATCGACCATGTCCACTTCTCATCATCCTTTCAACCCACAGGTCTTCTCTCTCTCTCTCTCTCTCTCTCTCTCTCTCTCTCTCTTTCTCTCTTCTTTCTCTCTCATTCACTTTGAATCGAGAGAAAAAGTGCGCGAGAGAGATAAGGAGTTGAGCATGTCCTTTTCATTTACCGTTATTCGATATGTACATATACAGCAACGTTTTGTTCCGTTTTGTTTAAGAAAAATACAAATTACAAGCTTCAAATCAAATATTGTGTGTGGGTCAGAGTAGAGAAAAAGCTTGAGATGAGATGTGTTTCCTGTGAATAGAATTTTTTTTCTCGCCCTCTCAACCATCCATGACTATTTGGCTATTTGTTGTGGGCTCTGTTGAGTGTGTATCGTATGATGGCTCATGAAAGAGGATGAGCGAGCTTATGGAAACGATTCCATCAGTTTTTCCAGACAGAAAGTCTTCATTCTCTCTCTCTTTCTCTTTCTCTCCGGCTCGAGCAGCATTCAACAGCCTCTTCTGGTAGATTTGATGAGAGACCATTATTCTCAGGAATGCTCTCTTCTCATGTTATCAGAATGTTCACCTTTACATCTGAATAGTAGTTATAGTACATATGTGTGTGTGTCTGGAAGTCAAATATTTCTTTCTTCCTTGATTATTGTGAGATGCTCTTTTCGACGCCAAGTATTGATCAATCGAAATAGCACCAGTGGTTTGAAGTATTATTCAACTAATCTTTGGATTAATAACAATAGGGAAGAGCTTGTTCCACGAATTCTCTGAATGTTAGGCTGGAATCCCTACGAAGTTGGGCAAATTTAGTATAAAAAAGAAAAAAATAGCTGGTTCAAATGAAGCTAGCAGCGCTTGATCAGGAAATGAGAAAAAGAAGAAAAAAAGTTTCGAAATTTTCCAGATGAATATTTTTATATGCATACTGATATTGTGGGATGTGTGGAATAGTTCATGCGGATTTTAGTCAAGAAAAATTTGAACAAATCACATTTTCTGCACACAAATTAATGTCTCATGTGGAAAGCAATTGAACTTTGGCCTTAGTTTTCATGGTACATATTATTGTATATTTTCAAGTTTAATTCATTTCAATCAACCATTTTCTTCCCAAAGGCATTTGAACTGAGTGGCTTGCTGATTTGAATAGACTCAAGTGAATTTTGATTTCATCAACTGTTTTCCTCTTCTGCAACCAATAAGAAAATTCAATATTTATTTTGTGGGCACCAAAATCTACTTTGTCACAACTTGAATGCATTTCAAGAATTCAATTTCAAATAAACTTTTCAGACTTCATCTCATTTTGTAAGCAAGTTCTACACTTAAATAGTGACTACTCTGACTAACAGCATAGTATACTAACCTAACAGTCAATTTTCCTGAATTATATCTTGGAGAATATGGCTTTGATTGTGTGTCTCTACTTCTGATTCGCTGGTTAGAGCTATTAGTGGCCTTTGTCCACCTCTTCATCAGAAAAAATTGGATTGAGAGCAATACATGATCCGAAAGCTACAGAAATTTCGGGAAGGACAAGGTCCAATATTCGAAACAAGCAGATTACAGATAAGCCAGACTGAAGCTATTGTCAAAGTGTTTACGATTTATTGAAAGGAATTTGGATTAGATATGATATCTCTGTCGAAACAATGGCTCCATTTAGTTTACCTGTCCTAGGAATACCAAAAGTATGATATTCTTGCACCAAAAGGGTGAAATTTTTTTGCACACGAAGCTTTAATTTTGCTTCACGGACCCATCAAATCGACGGATATAATGGCCGCAGACATGAATTCGATATCGAACTTTTCTTGCGTATCAAGAACATCGAATTACCAATTATTATCAACTCTCTTCTCCTTGTGCTTTCTTCTCTCAATTAACAAACAAAATGCCTTGTGGTTCAGGTTCTGATTGTGCTGCCCAACGTGGCTCAAATTCTGGCTGCAATTGTCCTTCTGGACGTTGCAATTGTTGCAATGCTTGTCCAGGTAAGAATTCCCCGTTCTTTTGACATTAAATTGTTAACGTTTTCATTTATATCATCATATAGAAGATTGATGTTCTTTTCTCGGAAGATTCTGAATGAACAATTCTCTTCACCAATTTTGCCTTCTCCTTTCTCTCTTCTCTCCCTATCGTGATGTGAGCCTCACAACTTAATCATCTTTCGATCATTTATTCTATCTCTGTAGGACGACAAAATAAATGCAGCCCACGATGTCGTTGTGATCCATGCCGATGCTGTCAAGCTGGCAAAACTGGTGGCAGGTATGGAATATATCTTTAAACTATATATATATTGTATATTGTATATTGACTTGTTACTCCCTTCACCATGATAAGCCCAAAAGCCATTACATGACTTCTCGAAATGCTAATACTCACATCTCCATGGTGCATGCAGAGCAGTAGCTTAGGAGGAGGGCAAAATGATCCTCTCTCTTTCTCTCTCTTTCTCTCCCTCTCCTATCCAATATATATACATCAACTTTATCCAATCATTTCCAGTTCCTAGTTGTATCCACCAGAGGATATTTGATTGATAAACAGAGGCAGACACATTGAGAAGCGAGCATCCTCTCATTTCTAGTTACCGTTACATTCCAATAGACAATCACTAGGCGAGAGATAATTTTCAATATCATCTCTTCATCTACCCACAGGTGTGACTGTTGTCGATGCACTAACTGCTCTGGTGGACCATCATGTGGATGCTGCCGATGCTGTCCTGAATCCAGATGCCATTAAGCTGGTGATTTGGTGATTTGGTCAGCCGAAATTTTACTGGAATCAATATGGCTCAAGAGATGCTGATATATGGTGCGCGCCCATTTTTTCAGTTATTCAAGTCTCTTTCTCTTTGAAAAATTATTCCCCTGAATAAATGAAATAACTGCATACTTGAGATCTTCTAATCAATCGTACAAAAATCCTAAACTCGGATTGATCAAATTTTTGAACAGTACGGTGGTAGTTGAAGTAATTATAATGGCTTAAAAGTCAAGAAATGGCTGCTGTGATAAGTTTAGGGATAACTTCTCATGAATTTTTTCTATTCGCCTATTACCCTGAGACTCTCCAGTTTTCTCTTTTGTTGACTTTTAAGCTGATTTCTAATGAAGATTCATTAGCGAAATTAGTCACGGAATAAGTCGGGCTCAGTCCTCTTGGTAATAGAATCGCTTCGAATGATAATTCACCAAAATTGAATTAGATTTCGAGAGGATGATTTTTTCCTTCAAATCAACAATCTTCTCTCTAAAGTTAATTGAAAATCAAATGGGAGGTGGCAATGCATAATGAGGTGGAGAGTGATCAATCAATCCATGGAAAAAGATAAGAGTTAATCAGATGAATTCGTATCGATTCAGATAATTCACCAGTTTCATCCTTTTAAGAGATGAGTTCGCTTGATCGAACACATTTTCAATCGATTTTAGTGAAACTTTGCTCGGTTGAAGTGGATTGGCTGAGCTTTTCATTGATCCACTTCATATGCTAACTATTCTTCTTAACGACATTAAAATTTAGTTTTTTCAACAAATGTGGAATAAATTCTCTCCTCATTCGATTGAACTAGAGACACAGGATGATTCAATCAAACTAGCTTGAATTTTTTTCTCTAATTTATTCAGATCCGATTCATTCAACTTGATACTGATCTCCTGATTCAAATCATCGAGAAATCCAACCACCAGTGCATCAAAACTCCTCTGCATGATTTATTCCTGATTTTGAAAAATTCCACAAGTTTAGAATTGAGTGATTTTTAATGGATATTTCTCCATCTTCTGAGTTCAGCTAGATACGGAGGGTTGCTTTATGAAAGATTCAAGATCAATAGGAATCATAAAATTTTCATGCCCATTTCAAGCAGGCCAATAATATGTAAGAATGAGATGAGGAAACTGTGGGATTGAGATTGAAATTTTATTTTTCATCCTCTTCTACATCATCCTCATCATTGGCATCCATTTCAAAAATACGAAGTCGCCTTTGTTTGCGAGAAACAATACACGAAACTCGTCTTGATCCACTCACCGCGAGGAAAAGTGGTCTCAAATCATCGAGCTTCCGGAAACTGAATTCATCTGCTGATGGAATAATTGTAACACTGATTGAGTCTAATTCTTCTGAAAGTTTCTCAAGGCTTCGGTCACACTCAATCTTTGACAGTCTTTCAGCGATATATTTGATTGGAAACTGGACGAGAAAGGCACTCTTGCTCTTACATTCCTGGACAATCATCGATAAAATTTCTTCATTATAAAATTGTATATCTAGAGGTCGAGTTATCACAGGTCCACCATCTTCGTTTATCAATAGCTTGAAAGAGAGAAAATAAGTTTCTGGAGATCTTTGAGGATCAAATGAGAATGTTAGTAGACTAGTTTCTAATTTTCTCATCATCTCATCATTCCTACAAATTCCAATGATGAAGCGTTTATGAGTTGAATCGGAGAGATGTGTCACTTTTAGACCTTCAAGATTTTCGAATCTGAGATGTGGTTCACTTTCTGAGGTAGTTATTTCACTCAAAATTTGAGTCATTTTTCGACTGGGAGTTTGGAAAGCTTCATCAATAGCTTTGACGAGACCCTTGTATTCACCAATGAGTGAAGTTTCAGGATTGAAACGATAAAGAATAAGATTTGAATCATCTCCATCCATAATAAGCATTGGCCGCTCTTTTAAATATTTGAACCAGGGATTCAGGCCAGTCTCATTAGAAGAGAAAGTTCGATATACGAGATGCTCTGGTCGTAAGTATTGTGCTACTCGTTCAAGAGTAAAATTTGTCGCTGTTGGCCTGGCATTGTGGGACGAGTCTCCTGTTTCCATGTCAAGTCTTGATTCATTGTAATCAAAATTTTCCTCAATAAAATCCGCTACATGCTGCAAATCTTGCTCCGATAGTTTACTTGATTCATTAGGGGGCAAGGAATCATTGCTCAGTCGACAAGTCACTGTATATAGCCACCGGAAGAAGCATTTGACATTCTGAGACGATGAATCGATAACTTGTTGAAGCTCCAAAGATTTGAAGTAAAAACTGGCTACCGCATGAAGAGCTCGATTTATGTTTTCGACATCCATTCCCACCATCGAAAATTCACTTTCCCACAAAGCCATGGATTTCAAAGTGTGAAGGTAACAAAAAACACGTTCACAACTTCTCTGTACATTACAAACAACCAATTTTTGTATATTGGAATAAAGAGTTTCAATTGAATGACCAAGTTTTTTGAGGCCTTTGTCAGTCAGTTGATTGAGAAACTTTTCCAACTCATCAGGCATTGTTCCAACAACCAATAATTCCAACAGCTCATCGGCGAGCAAACTTGCATCAGAATTGTTTGCTGATTGTTTTGTTTGAAGATTACTTAATTTCGAGTCCAATTCGAGAAGCATTTCCTCCATATTCTCTTGAAGGGCTCCCATTATGTCTTCCAAGTATGATAGAATGGAGGTAATTTTGGCATTCAGATGTGAGAGCATATAATATTGTCCACTGAAATCTCGAAAAGAAGGGAGCTGATAACTTTTAAGACAGTAGGAAGTTTTGCCAGGAGAATCTTCTGCTGACTGCTTTTCAACTACAAGAGCAGTTAATAATCCAAGGTCTGATGAAAGTGCTATATAATCAGTGTTTTCATTTTCGCCTAAATTCAAAATTCCAGCCAAAAATACACCAAAACAATAGAAGTAGATCTTTTTACCACTTGTCCCGATAGCCAACACATTGAGACAGTTTTGTGCTGCAACTTTCATCAAATCTTCAATCCCTTCTTCCGTAAATTTTCTTGAGTAGCTATTGGAATGAGATTTACTGAGTGGAGGAATTCTTGGAAGGGAATCTGTAATTGTGTTGCATTTGAATTTATCGTCAAGTTCGAAATCAAATTTTGTTTGCCAACATAAACTGGTCACAATAGAATTTTCGATCACTATCACATCGATAACTTGTCCATTTTCCAAATCAACTAAGGCTGTAGATGATTCTTCACTAGAATCGAGATTCTTCACATTTCTATTATAGCCTACAGCCAAAACTTTCCCATCTGGTCTCCATTCCATGGCTGTGATCTCAAACTTATCGCCATCCACCGATCGACCAGGCCAAGAGAGAACCCAAATACGTTGCCAATTAACCAATCTATGTATTGATACATCTCCGTTCTTCATGCCGATAGCAATCAAATCCATAAGTGTATTCCACTTGATCAGTTTCACTTTGTATGGCATAATACGATCATCATTCTTTCTGAAGCATTTCATGATGATAATCTAACCAAAATGAGGTTTCAAATCACAAAACAATACCAACAAAAATTGGAGGGAAACGAAAAATTGAAAAGTAAACCAATTTGATCAAAACTCAATTTTTCTCCACTGTTGTAGAGAGATGATGGCAATATACCACTGATGATCACTCAATCATGAACCAAAAGCAGTCGGTTTGTAAATTGTATCAACAAAATAGGTAAGAAATAGTTTGATGATTAATTTAAGATCACTTGTTAGGACCATCCAAAAAACTGTTTACCGGTCTTCTATTATGACAAGCACGCATGTTGATGTTGAGCAACTCTAATGTTTACAAAAATGTTTTCATCAATTCAAAGTTTGAAGCGCTATTTTAGCTGTTCATTTGTTTTGACGATAATTTGCTCCTCGATTTATGATGATGAACGATAAATACTCTGTTTAAATCAGCAATTTTCTGTAAAGGTAATGAATTCACTAGTGGAATTGACTTGTTCGATCATCATAATGTTCATACATTCTTTTTCTTTTATATTCTGGGTTCTGATCACCATTCCAATGTTGTCCACTTGATGCGGAAATTTTTCATTACCTGATTTGTTTTGTTCCAATCAATTGTTGGTGATTGTGAATATTTATTTCTGTAATAGTTTGAAATAATCTTAGTCAATCAGATATTCAAACTACAGTGATTTCCGCAATGGCCACTGATATGGTTCAAGTGCACTCAAGACAAAAGAATACAGCTCTTTTAAGTTGTATCAAGAGTATAAAATGGACTTTCGCTGAGATACCTGCTGATTTTGTAATTGCCCAGAATATGTGTGCCTTGGTGTTAAGCCTCAAGTATCACAATCAGTATCCCAATTATATTTATGATCGAATGCAAGAGGTTGGCAAATCTTATCAAGTTCAAGTATTGGTAGTGATTGTTGACATCTCTGATCCTAATGCAAATCTTAAAGAGCTCGCCAAAGTTTGCATTATGGCTGATTTTACACTCATGTGCTGTTGGAGTGTGGAAGAAGCAGCTAGAATTATTGAACAGTATAAGATGAGTGAAAAAAAATCACCTGCATCTTTAATGGCAGATCAATTGGCCAACATTAACGGAATTGGTGACAAAAATCAGTGTGTTCGTGAAGCGCTAACATGTATAAAGTCTGTAAACAAAACGGATGCATTACAATTGGTAAGTTTATAAATCAAGGGGAGTTCATATTACAGAATGTAATTGGACATTGAGTCGATTCCCTCATCAGTGTGCTCTAGAAAATAGAGATTGTAATAATCGCCTAATTCTCTTGGAATCCTCTTTTTTTTGAGAGAACCAATTTGAGCTTTTTTCCATCAAAATTTTGATCATTTCTCATTCTTTTAGGTGTCCAATTTTGAATCACTAGAAAAGATAGCATCTGCGGATGCTGATGCCTTGGCCATGTGTCCTGGTTTGGGGCCACAAAAAGCAGAGCGTCTTTACAAAGCTTTCCATGCACCTTTTGTTCGAAAAGATTAAAGAATCTTGTACAAAGTTTTTTATAACTAAAAAATAACATTGATGGCGAGTATAAAGTGGTAAGCATTTCTTATAACGAAATAAAAAATCGTCAACATCTCGAAATCTTCCCATTATTTACACATATCGGTTGAAAGATAGAGAGGGGAAGATAGAAACGGGTCAGATGAACTTGATGGTTGATGAGAGCTCTGGAAGGGATCAAAGTTCGGTAAAATGGTTAGGTGTATCACGAAACAGCAACAATCGATTAAAAAATCTTTGGAGATCACGAAAATGTATCCGTATCAATTCTCCTTAACGATTCCAGCCTCAAGTGAGGGCT
Source organism: Brevipalpus yothersi (assembly GCA_003956705.1). Classification (NCBI taxonomy): domain Eukaryota; kingdom Metazoa; phylum Arthropoda; class Arachnida; order Trombidiformes; family Tenuipalpidae; genus Brevipalpus; species Brevipalpus yothersi. Next base: position 231,201 of record QZCP01000523.1, on the reverse strand, counting down.
CTTCAATGAGAACTTCGTTCTTTAAAGTCCTTATTCTATCTGAAGACCACCCACAGATGATTGGATTCTGATTTTTTTCATGACATTTCTGCATCCTGAGACTCTTGATTGTTAGACTCTTGATCTGGATGTGGCAAATGTTGTTGGACAATGGAGAGAATAATATTGAGAGCTTCCTCACTGAATCGCTCTTCATTTTCCTCTATCAACAATTGAAGTTCAACCAAATTACTTGGACGAGAATTGACAATCTGCAGTTTCTCTCCTTTTGTTAATCTGAAACCCTTATCCTTGATTGCTTTCAGAAAATTAGTCACACTATCTTCACTTTGATGTACACATGGTGTCTCTTCCAAATATTTGATCGCCTCATAGGTCACTGTGGCCAAATTTTTTTGATCACCCTTTAAACGGCTATTTTTCTTCACTTCCTGCAATGCTTTCAACACTTCATAATTGCTCAACAAAGCTCTTGGCTTCTTAATCACTTCCATACTATGAATTAATTAAATCAACAACAACTTTAATCTCCCACTAATTTAAATGTCCATCAATGACTGTATCACTGATCTGATATAAACACAAAATTGTATCGAAGTAAGCATGTCTCATCTCGTGTTTTCCATGTGCTCAACACATCTTGTGTTTACTTTTGGTAATCAGTTTAACTTTTTCATTTATGATCAACAAATTATGTTATCGATTTGATTGCAATTGATTGTGGCTGTTTCCACTTCTTTTCTTGATCGGTGATAATTTTGGGTGTGTCAATTGGACTCAATAGTTTTCTTAACTTGTTTCATCATCATAATATTGTGACATTTAATCATGGATGAAGAGAAGAAACGTGAGAAGAGAAAGCCGGATCAAGATGATGATGAAGATGATCACGATCGCATGGAACATGGCTCATCATCATCGTCATCATCAAACAGTGAAGACAGTGAAGAAGATTCTATTGATTCGGAGGATGAAGAAGAAGCCAATAAGGTAATGATGACCGTCGATTTGCTTTGATTTTGAGCTGTTAATCACAATTGGTTATTTGTTTCCTTGATTTTCGGGAAATATAGGAAATCCAAGTTGATTTCGAGGGATGTGCTATATTGGAACAAGATCAAAGTGGTATATTGAGATTGTTACGCCAATTATTCCTAAAAGAATCTATTAATCTAAGCCAATTGACTGATAGCATTATTAAGCAGAAAAACATTGGATCCATCATAAGGCAAATTATGGGTGAGGAAGATGCCCAAGAAGAGGAAGAAGATGAAGACGATGAGGATGAAGTGTTCGGCTTAACAACTGCTCTCGATTTATCGTCTGATGAACACAAATCTATGGAATGGCATAAATCATTCCGAGACTATCTTACTACTCACCTTTCGGGGGACAAAAAGAGTGAAATCGAAAAATTGTTACAAGATGATAATGTGAAGAAAGTATGGATAATCAATTTAAGATTTGTCAATATTGACTGGCGAATTTCTATTCCTTCATTCGAAAAACTTGGTGAAGAAATCAAGGCGAGTAAGGTTCAGCCTGACTACTATTTGATGATCTGTAGGATTTTGTATCCTAAAAAAAGATATGTCAAAGAAAGAAAAAAACCTCGACCAGAACGAGAAGATGTCATATTCTTGAATCCTGAAGAGGAATTTTTCGATGAACATGCTGACTATGTATATGAATTCGATGTTTCAAGTCAATGTGATTCTGAAACTATGGGAGGAGATTGGGAAGAGGGTGATCAAGAATATTTTCCTTGTCGACGAGTTCTTCTTTTTTCACCATCATCATGGACCAAAGCTAATGAGAATCTTGTCAAAAGTTCGAAAACTTGATTTTTCTTCCCTTTTGTAATCAAAAAAGATTTTTCTTTTCCCTCATTTTCACTCATTTCGTAAGCGTGTTGCATCAATATTGTTTTTCGAATGTTCCAACAAGAAAAATTTGGCTGTTGAATTTTTCACAAAATCACTATCACTAATTCAATACAGATTCATTCAAAAAATTTTCGAATGATAATGAGATACGGAATGTCTCTCTTTCTCTCTTTCTCTTTTTTCGTGAATATTATAGTGAATAATGTTTTATCTAAGCAGCATAAAGCTATTTTGAAATCATAGCATAAGATATAAAGGACAAAACTGAATGAGCTTTGATCATCGTCCAATTTTGAGTAATTTTTCTGTTGAGAATTGCTCTTTAACCGAAATTTTTGCTCATGTTCCTGGATTGTGTCAGTACCGGTAAAATTTTTCATTCCAACATGTTTCCGGAGAAGACTACTTTGGTACTGGAACTGGTTGACTTGATTTATTGATGAAATGGGTATCTCCTAATCCTCATCCAAAATCCTTGCCTAGCTTAACGATTAGAAAAAGATGCAAATTCAATTCGAAATACCTGCAAAAGTAGCGACTTTTCGTGCAGAAAGGTGTTTGCTGTTGGTAAGAAAAAGGTCCAAGTTACAAATTTTCGTGTGGATTTTGTATGCTGATGGCAGTAAATGTTCTCATTTGGATCATTTTCGTAAGTTCCGTTCTCGAGTACTTGTGTGTGATAAATTGTGTGAGTGTGTGATGAAGAGTAAGACATTAAAGAAAGAGAGAAAATAAAGATGCATTCTTTTGTGAATAGAATCAAATCTTTTTGAATGAGAAAATAAATAGTCAATGATGTGAGAATAGAGAGAACAGTTGTTGAGAAAAACGTGGAAATTAATGAGCGTTCAAAAAGGTAACAAATTGTGTGTCAAAATACTATACAACAATAATAATAGGGCAATCAAATTAAATAATTTTACGCTCAACTGGTCCTCTATTTTCCAACAACATAGACCATTTGCTTGTATGGACATGGTGCCTTGTGTTCCGGGCAAGGATATCTGCTTATGCATTCGGCAAAAACTCTATCACATTCACATAGGGAAAAAGCGCATTTGTTTTTTTTATGAGCATAATCAGAATAGGCTGTGGAAGAGGAGAGAAAGAAAGATAGATAGAAGAAGAGAGAGAAGAAAATAAATAAGATAAAATTAGTGAAAACGTTGGAATATGAAAAATTGAGGAAGAGAAAAAAATTCTTCTTCAATAATAATCTTCCTCAATTTTCATCTCTCTCTTTCTCTCTCTCTCTCTCTTTCATCGATGATGATGTCAATCGAAATGTCGGTGTATTAAATGACTCATATCCTTGTTATTCTTGCAACTCAAGAGACTAATTTGATTTGATGACACTGATAATTGATCTGGAAATTTTTTTTTCCAACGAAAATCAGATACAAATTGGGGAAAAACTGAAGATTTCAAGAACTTCCTCCCCAAATTGACTTCGAAACAAACTTATCACTCCAAACAGGATGGATGATGTGTGATGATGATGATCATCCCTGTTGGCCGCGAATTTTGAGAACGAATTTAATTCGTTACACTTTCCGGTACCTTCCAGTTTTCCAGCTTATCCTACCAATCTGCCTTACAGGCAACATTATTGAGAAAATCGAATTCAAGGTTTGTATGNTACACACTAACACATACTTTGAACACTTTCACTTTCACTTTATGTCCATATTTTGAGTCAATCTTTTTTCTTCATTAACATGCCTGTTGTAACTCTCTTGACGATGGAAAAAATCGATGAAACAATTCTATTGCAACTTACCACATTCAGCATAGCCTGGAGCTGGGCAATTCCAGCTATAAGGCGTCAAGTAAAGTAGAAATTGATGACATGGAGCATTTGAATAGCACCAATCGTGTTTGAGACAACATCTATGGGAATATTGAAGAAGAGGGAGAGAAAAAAAATTATTCCAATTCTCAAGTTCAATTCCATATCTAACTTGAAACACTAGCCACTGAGATATAATTTGTCTATATTAATTAATAACCTGTCAATTGCGTCAACAGGCTTGCCTGATCCGAACAAGCCACAAAAACATCCATATCCTTTGTACTGAATCGGTGTACATCCAGAGACACATTTGATCATGGAAGCTAATTGAACAATTCCTCGACGCACTCGAGATAAATGATGGCCACTATGGTTGGTATGCAATATATTCAGGTCACTATTAGTTTCATTTGAGGGTAGAGAAACTTTTCCTTCTTTCACCAATAAATGGGTATCACTATCACTAGTTTTGGCGATTTGATTTTGATGATGATGAAAATTTAATGGATCACTTGAATTTGCCTGAGCAATTAATTTACTTTCAGCATTAGACCAAATAATTTTATCACCATTGATCTGCCATGAGATGAGTGGTAAACTCATGATCACCAGAAGAACACAAAATACATAATTCAACAAAACTCTATAAGTCACTGTATAATTGGGCGAAAAATTGGAAAAATTAATACTAGCAAAATTCATGGCTAGTAAATTTTAATTGATTTATGGTGAATCTTAATGATACTTTTGGCGATGAAAAATTTGACACAAAAATAACGCTCAACAAAATGGTATGTCCAAAAAATAACTCGTTGAAGTTCATAATTTTCGATTAAGATTCAATAAAGAAATCATCCAAGTCCACACACACATACACAGGGAATCCTAAATTATACATTAAGTTGACAGTGAATGTTCTAATGTAAACATTAACGGTCAATCGTCATACATAAGATGTTAAGTTTATGGACGATGAAGAGGAATAAAAAGATCAAAATCTGTCCAAAAACTTTACTGTGAACAACATTTTCGCATATCGTTCGCACTGAATGATTTCGTTGGGCTTGTGTATGATCGATAGTAGTGGTAGTTGGTTATTGTTAATGTTGATAGTAGTAGTGATTGTTGTCACTGTTTGTAGTAGTAGTAGTAGTAGTTGCTTCGATAGTTTCGATTCGAATCACAATCTGTGTTATTATTTAATTTGATAGTGAATGCTTGAGGCGCGCACTCGACCGACGTTTCACGTTTCCGAAGCGCGTTTCTCATACAAACTTCGCTCCCTCAGCTTCCACTTTCTCTTTCCTACTCTCACCATCTTTTCTCTCTCTTTCTCTCTTTCTCTCTCTCTCCCGATCTATCTTTCTTAATGTTCATACAATTATGATACACAAAATCATGATAGTTTAACTGTTAATATTAAGGACCAAGAGCGTCGATGATGATGATATAAGATCGTGGTGATGATCGTGAAGTCAAAATGATGGATAGAATTGAACATTTTGGAGGCGAATCTTGAAGACGAGGGAGGAAGAAGAGAGAGAGAGAGAGAGAGAGGAAGCAAAATTTGAGGATGCTCACAGTGGCTTTCGTTTGAACGTTTGCCTATGATCACTGATTAACTAACCAACTATTGGCATTAAACATGTTTCGATTGATGATCGATCGAAAAGATGTCTGATCGAAGAGAGGTGGTATTGAGGAAGCCAGAAAGGCGATAGAGAGAGAGAGAGAGGGTCAAAAATATGAAGTCAAATACACGAGCTGATACTTATGAGATGAGTTGAAGATTGGCGGGAAGCCGATTGAAAAACTTGATAATGGTAAGATAAAGAAGAGAATGATGTATGGCCCATTTAAACGATTTGTGATTCATTTGATTGGCTTATGGAAACATTTTTCCATTTCTTATTAAAACTCTCTCCTCTCTCTATTTCTTTCTCTCTCGTTCCTCTATCCATTCATCACTCATTAGACAATGTATCGTATTCTCATCTCACAGCCATTGAATATCGGGATAAAACTTCATCCTTCTCCTCGTCCTTTCGATTGATCAGCCTCACTTTCATTTGTTAGGTTACTTTCTCGAACTTTGACTGAATAGATGGAAAATATTTTGGTGTTGAGGAAAGTGTTTTGAGGCAATAAATGTGTACAGATCCACAATGTGTCCCGCCAAAAGTTTCTCTTCATCATGTGGCCTACTACTGGGATGATGAGTGGAGATTCATGCTGGAGATCATATTGAAAAGCAAATAGTGTGAAAAGAAGATGAAAAATAATCATACAGATACATGTTTCATTTTTGAAAATTGAAAAAGATTCTTCTGTTTCTTGCAATTCTTCCGTTTTGACATCATTTAACCCAATATTGAACGAATGAAATATACTTTTCTCACCTAGTTGATAATCATCGTCATATTTGTGATTATAAGCTTTATTTTAAGCTTGTGTGAGTCTTGCAAGTCCACGCCTCGGCAACCAATGCTATCGAGACATGATGCATATCATGTTTGACATCCTTCTTGGTGAGCGAGCGGCCACCGTTTTTCTGTTTTCTGTTTGGTCCATCTCAACTATCCCAACAACAAGTGTAAAAAGTTGTCTTTCCGGATCACCAACGGAGAACGAAAAAGCGAAAGATATAGAGAAAGAAAGAGAGAGAAAGTACATGGCTTCTGAATTTCAATTTCAAATAGAAAAGTAGTCGAAAGTCGAAAATGAGGTCTTCACCTACTGCCGCTACTATCGGCTTTCTGATCGGCCACTACTGAGAGATTTCATCATTAATTCAGTTCCGGGCGTTTGGAACGTTTTCTCTCTCTCTCTCTCTCTCTCTCTCTCTCTCTCTCTCTCTCTCTCTCTCTCTTTCTCTCTCTCTTTCTCTCTCTTTTCACTCATATTCATTCTGAATGGAAGCAGATTGGTAAGCTGGCGATGGAACACAATGTTCAATGAATTATGTTCATCATTACGACCGGGATCGATTGGAACTGAGATATCAGAGAATTGAGAGAGCGAGAGAGAAATATATAATGAAGAACAGGGAGCGTGAATCTGAGTCTCTCTCATTCTCAAATTGCTAAGATCACTTCCTCGTGAACATTTTTTCAATTGATCGCATTTTGCAAGCAATTTGCATCATTCAAGTTTGAATTTTTCACCCCCAAAATGATCAACTTAAAAGCGCGCGTAATTTCTCATATTCTCATTCTCTCTCTTTCTCTCTCTCTCACTCACTTTCTTTTTGGGTTCCTCGCTGATTTTGAGAGTTAAAGATAATCGGTATCGTGGTACAATCATCATAACACATTATTAGGTTGCTTGAATTCAGTCATCATATGTGATCATCAAATGCTGAGCCATCATTTGTCAAAAAATGTTTAAGCCATTAGGTCTCGTAGGTAGATGCTGATTATTTTTTATTCACCTTTTGAATACATCAGACTAATGTTTCTCACTATTCGTGGGTTTGATTATATTGAATATTGATAGCTATCTTGAAAGAGAATCAGCTGGCATGTATATTGATTGGGGCCAGAGATCAAGATCTAAGACTTGAAACACAAATTTCACAACATTTTTTTTCTCTCTCAACTTTTTTTCGTTGGAGAATTTTTTCTTCCAAGATTTGTAAGTTTGTGTGTGTGTGTGTGTTGTTTTAAATAACAGAATTCAGATCCACTTGAATTCAGGTTGGATTATTAGAGGTGAAGTTGATGGTGAAAATCAGAAAACAAATAAAAACACACTTTTTCACTTTCTCACTCTCTTTCTATTCAGATCGTTACATTGATCAAGACATTAGCAAGCGCATCCAAGCGAGATTGATCAAAAAGCAACTTAATGACAAAAACACAATTTAACTATTATCGTTATTGTTTCACTCGATGTTTTGCAATGAAAGAAGTTACAAATCAAATTCAACAACATCTACAAATTGTGATGACTATAAAGATAGATGGTATAAAAAAGAACATCCGATTGTAGCCATGAAATTGAGAACAGAAGGATATTTATTGACCAATTATTAATCTATCTGGAAGAGAGATAGAGTCTGGGTCTGTCTTTTGTTGGCAACATTTTGGTTTTAGCAATGAATAGATTTGCCGGTTTTGTTTATATACAATTGATTGGGAAATTTGGGTTTTTGTCATCATCATGTCAGTTTTACAAGAAAAAGAAGAGCGAGCTCAAATCGAATCAATCGAAAGATCATAAAACTGAACACAAAATGACAACAATAATATAGTAGCGAACTTGACCAGATTTGGGTGAACTTTTGACTTGACATCTTGTCAGGATCATATCTCAATGGGGAAGAAAATAGCGATAGATCATAATAATTACTGTTCTAGCTCATGATCTTGAGAGGAGACACCTTGATGGATCTTGTCCTGGCTGCATTCAAAAGTTGATGGAACCAACGAATTTCGAGAAGAAAGGGAACAGTTCGATAGATCAACCAGTCCCATCCTTTGCAACAAGCCCAAAACTTCTGGAATGGTTGGAAAACAATATTCAGTTTTCAATATTTAATATGATCGTCAAAATATTGTAACTGATCAAGATTAACTTACCTCCATCTCTCAAACAATGATACAATTTTCGAAGATCTTTGATACATGATTTCCTTATTTCCCATTCAAGGCATTCCGAAGTTTGATCATTCAAAGTCCATTTGTAACCCTTTTTGGATGTTCGATGATAATCTGATTTGAGAAACCAATTACAAGTAGCTAGACTATGTCTCAGAGAATTTTTCCAATGATGATTAGCTTTTTGGAAATATGGAAATGAATCACTGGAGGATTCAAGATCATGGTAATATAGGTGAAAGAAAAAGGGAGAGAAAGCAAACGTAAAAAATCAATGGAGCTAAACATGAATATCAGTCTTCATTAACTTACCACAAAAATTTATATATTTCAGATACTTCAATCATTTGATCTTCATTCGAATAAATAGCTATAGCACACAGCAAATTGTGTGAAAATTTTGGCTTCAAATAATTGCCATTCGCCATCTTATCAAACATTCGATCCAAATTAACAACTATCTTGTCAACTTTTTGGTTAGCCAAATGTTTACCTTTTTGATGATAATTTCGAGCCATATTTTTGATATATTTTTCATGCTTACGACAACATTTAGGTGCTGGTGGTGATAAGTATGGTTGATCAGAAAAAGATGATTCACATGGCAAGCTTGCATAACCTGTGGAAGGTGAAGAATTGGACGAATATCGGGTTGGATATGACAATATTGAGGGAAGCTTATCGTCCGATGAATTGATCGGAACTCGGACAACAATATTGAGAAATTGGCGACCATTCTCAGTTGATTGTGATATTGATTGACTGAATGATGGAACATCAGAAAATTGGGAATAATGTATATCAGTTGCTTGTGTCAATTGACTGGAAGCATAAGTACTTGCTCTATTTTGACTATAGATTGGACTGAAAGTTTGACTTGTGAGAGCTAAACTAGATGATTCGGTGGTCAAACTTAAACTTTGACTTGTGGTTGATACTTGATTGTCACTATCACCTTCCACATTATTAGCATCGATGTGATCACTATTACCACTTCCATCTTCTTCCTCTCTCGAACATGGTGATGGTGGTTCAGCAATTGCAAATTCCAAAGCATCCCAATTGTATTCGTCATTCTTCAACTTCCAATCATTGTGCGATGGTGGACTTGGCGATGTTTCAATTCGCTGTGGTGAAGATGACTCACTTTTGATCCATACCATTCGCGAATCATCATTGGGTTGGAGGCAAATCGAATCAGATAGACGGACATCTTGGGAAAGTTCATGTAACATTGATTCAGCATTAATAATTCGCTGATTTTCATCCTCAAATGAACTAGAAAAAGAAATCATTATTACAACATCAACAAAACAAACAGAACGATGTCTCAATTTGATATGCAAAAAGAACAGAAAATTTTCTAGATTCTTTCGATTTTCTAAATAAAAATGTAGACGAGAAAAAAACTGGCCTTGAACTTACAAGTCGATAGCTTATATACATACATACACACATGAAAGAAGCTTTTTTTCTTGGTCGCGTTTTGATGCCAGTTTGAACTTGTTCAAATTCCTAGGAAATTTATTCAATTCAGCTTATTGAAAAATTGTGCTATTATGATTATGGTTAAGATATTTGGTCCATCTTATCCACCATCTTAGTAGTTATACTCTTCAAAAAACTTTTCTAATAGTTGTTAGTACGAATTCGGAAGGGATATGGACCAATTCGATGGTGACCATCGGAAATCATAGATCACATCGTTTGGTGACTGACAAGTAAGTGTTAATGGTTGTCTTCAATTCAAATTGAATGTTGGGTGATCAAGCTGCATGACAATTTAATTCAATTATTATTTTATATGAATCACAATAATTTCTACTAAAAAACAATCATCATCGAATTTGTGTCAGGTTCTTTTTAGGAGACTAGATGTAAACATTGGATAGAAGTTGATGATTTGATTCGCTTGAAAAGGGTTCGAATAGACCATACCCATATGTTTATATTCTTCTGGATAAAGTAAATTGTTCATCTCATGATTACTCGTAAGTAACCAGTAGTTGGAACGAAGAACGAAGAGAAAACTAAGTCACATAATGGTGTTGAATAACCAGAGCCTCAAACGGAAAATCTCTTCTTCTCCTTTTCTATGTCTTGAACAATCTTCTCCGATGTTATCTTTATCCTTTCTTTTCCAATAAATACAGTTGATCCAACTCCAACGGCTGCAGCAATCAAATATTTGAAGTAACCTCCGGTTAAAAGATCTGACAAACCCATACCTAGGAAAAAGGTTCAAGATTTTCTATCCTTTCCAACAAATGTAGGGCATCAATGATGTGTTCAATTTACCCCTGATTTGATGATGAACCTCCCTAGTAAAGCCTTATCACAGTCACCAAGATTATGGATTCATTCAGAGTTCTGGTAAAAGCATCAGAACACAATCAGAAAACAAAACAATGTTTAAAAGGAATCATTTTAATATGTTAAGCATGCTAATGTTTACCTTTTTTCCGCTCATCATCATCATCAAAGCGACATCTTTGATATCATAAACATATCGCTTTTCTTGACAGAAAACGTATTCTGTTTGACAGAATTTGAAAGTGTATTTAATTGTTCTACAGATCGAATTTGAATTGTCTTTCCCCTAATCAATTGCTTTCCGTGCTTGATTTTGTAAGTGGTTGATCAACATCTAGGAATACTCATCTTTTGATCGTAGACAAAGTGGTGTAAATATGTCGGATCCAGTTGATAGCTGTCATTTTGATGGTATATTCCAACAAAAATATAATTTCAGGGATTGGATCATCACAACTCGTCGAAGTCATATATTAGAATCAAAGTGTTCAAATTCATGTCCTAAAGATGCTGAATTGAAAGACAAGTGTCTATATTGTCAGTAAGTAGAGTGTAATGAAACCGCAATGTCCGATGTGCTATTGTACTTATTTACTTATTTACTAAGATGTTGACACTCTTTTTGCAGGTATGAAGAGCAATTTAAGAATATTCCTCATTTTCCTGACATGACTTTCGCCAAGAATCTATTGCATGTGGTAAATAAAAAAGGATTTGGTATCGGTTTTGATTGTCTAAATGCTCTCAAGAGCCTCTCATATTCAAGCCCACAAGACGTTAAGGTAGATTCTTCCGAAGATTGGCTCAAGGCACGCTCTGATTGTGAACATACGAAAAAAGTTTTACGACCTTTTGATTGGACTTTCACCACCAACTACAAGGGACACTTTCTCAGTGATGATCCTCATCTCCAATTTGAAGTAGAGCCCACCGAAGAACGTATCAATATCGAAAGGTTAAAAGTCAAAGACGATATTCTGTTTTTTGATGATGTCCACCTCTTCGAGGATGAATTAGCTGACAATGGAGTAGCCCAATTGTCTGTAAAAATCGTAAGTAAAACAGGACACCTTCCATCCTCTGAATTTGAAATCATCCTTTATAATCTTTTCTTCCTTGCAGAGAGTAATGCGAGATATCATGTTCATCTTATTACGGTATTTTTTACGAGTGGACAAAGTCAAAGTACGATTGTGCGACACTAGAATTTATTATGAGGTATGTAACAATATGAGTTTCTCTAGAAATTATGATTGACATCAACATCAACGTCTCTCCCATTGATAGGCTGGCAAGAATTATCTTCTTCGAGAGTTCACAAGTCGAGAACAGGATTTGACCTCATCTACATTAAGCACTGAGGTACTTCTTGACCCAGTAGAATTGAGTAAATGTCTTCCTCTCAAAGATTTTTGTAATGAGAAACTTATTTTTCCAAAATAAATGATCCAAATGATCCAAAAAGAGTAACAATCGATGGTGTTGATAGAAATTCACTATTAAAACCAGAAGAATCGACGAGGAACTGCATCTTCTTTCACTCCCATCTGTTCCGCAATGTCCATCTCAAAAGTCTTAAGGACTGGCTCATAAGTTTGCTGGCGAACCGTATCCTCTTTGGTGTCTTTGGCTCTCTCAACGTATTCACCGGCTGTCTTAAAATCAACAGTAGCAAAAGCTTCAAGAGGAATTTCTAAAATACGACCAGTTCGAAGTGACACTCGAACTCTGCGTCCCTCTTCATCATACCGCCACTTGACAGTTGTTTTGTGATTATCGGTAGGATCAGTAAGGGCAACATCTCTCGGAAACAACAATGGATGCTCTTCATTTCTGACCATGATTATTTCATCGTTACTATTACGGTATTCTTTGATTTCCGTGTTCAAGCCTTGAACGAAAACCCAATTTCTCTCTTTAACAATATAATTAGCAGCTCCTATTTTTCCTTTGTCTTTTCCGGTCAGTATTTCCACTACATCACCCTTGAAAACGGGAAAAATTTCAAAAGGTTCCACAATTATGTTTGGCTGGGCGACACCCGGTGCATTCATTCCTTCAAAAGGCTTCTCCCATGGCCGAAATTTGTCATAATATGGATACTTTCTCCATCTTTGAGGCCAACACTGATAATTGGGTCTCTTCGGTGGTTTCCATTCCACGAATGCCGTGTGTTTATCAATATATTTTTTGGGAAAATTTGAATAATCTTTGGGCACTTTTGATATTGAACACAATGCTCTGGTCAGCCGCATATTGCAACAACAACACAAAGATGTGTACCACCCTTAGACAACACCGAGAAGTGAAATCTTTACACAACTCCACTCAACAACCTTCAATTGGAGATAAATTAAATTAAATTAAATAGTCAAAAGTTCTGAATTCAGAACAAAATTTTCTATGGAAGCATGTTGAAGATTTTGTTTTGCTCCGAAAAAAAAACTCGATAAACTGCGCATGAACACTCAATCTGCTGCTGACCTCTAGTAGCTTTCCATTTAAACTCACGAAAACTTGGAAAACTTTTCAGTTCAGAACTTTGAGAATAGGAAATGTTATTATGTAGAACAGGTTCTGAAGAAGCATTTTATTTACTGACTTTGGGAGAGTAAAACGTTTTTGATCATTTTAAGAGTCTCTCTCTCTTTCTCTCTCTTTCTTACTTACTTCAGATGAAGACGAAATGCTGAAACCACTTTATGAAGGTGCACATTGTATGTGTGTATAGCTTCTGTGTATGTGTGTGTTTGAGTGTTGAAAATTGATAAATTTTTCAATAGAATTGCTCGAATGCTTTCGGATTTATTTTGACTAGTGAATTTATTGAAAAAAATTTCACTAAAACGTGAGAGCTACATCACTGCCATACTTATCTGTGACATTATCTATAACTGCCATTTGTTGACGAAAGAAATGTGATCTCTGTCTTTCTCTGTTTTGTGTGAATGTTTTTCAATTCTTGGTTCAATCAACCAAAGTTGAATCAAATTAATTGAGTGCCTATCCATCGGAACTGATTGTCTCGTGATATCTCAACCGGATATCATCCGATAGTTGCCCATTTTTGTGGAGAAAAAAAACTTGATGCCAACCAATTTTCAACAACTCAACATGGATCCAAAGGCCAACGGAAACGGTTTCATTTATGATCCCAATTCACCGGATCATTTTAACAATTACTATCATTATCAAGCCAATTATTTGAGAAATTCTCGAGCCATCGGTGTATTATGGGCTGTGTTCACCATGTGCTATGCGATCATCAATTTTGTGGTATTTGTACAGCCTCAATGGCTGGGTGACACGGAACACAGTAAAGGTACCGGATATTTTGGCCTATGGCGATCTTGTAGATTACTTCAAGATGGTCAAGATCTTCTTTGTGAAGGTAGACTTGATGATTTTGGTTCCATTCCAACACCAGCATTTCGTGCTGCCACAGTGTTCGTGGGACTTTCGGTTATCATAATCGTTGCGTGCCTATGTTCATTCGTTTTGTTCTTCTTTCTACACTCATCAACCGTTTTCCATATCTGTGGATGGCTGCAGGCATTTAATGGTGAGTATCCGATTAAATTTCATTCCATTAAGATCGATTGCAGCTGTTTTTCTTTTTCCTTCTTACATCCTTTCTAGTCATGAATCATTGCCCTTTGAAGAGGTGATTCTTGACATTCTGGAAAGCCTGAAGTAATAATGATAAGTGATTCCAGATTCTTTTTTTTCACAATCTATGAGTTGCTCAACCGAGGCAAATTATTGCAGAAATTTTCACACAAATTTGCTTTATAGTTTGCTATACTTCCTTTCCGAGATTTATCTGTCTTTTTTCGCTAAAATCCTATAACCAAAGAAAAGATTCAATCAAAGAGAATCGAAATTTGAAATTTTTTCCAGATCAGACTCAATCGAGACTGTTGCTCGTGAGAATTAGAAAATTTTTCTCACAAATCTGATCATGATAGATTGTCCGTGAATTTTTTGATTGAACGTTGAGAAAAAACAAAATGATCGCATGGTATTGAAGTGTTATGTGAGCGTCAATAATTTTGATTATTTTATAAGCATAATAATTAAGCAACTACTAAAAGTGCCATCAGTGGGTTGAATGGGTATATTCATCGCTGATCATCATTTCTATTCAAGTTCATCCGATAAATACGCTGATTGAGGTTCGGCCTTGTTGATTATTCTGTCTGGAAGCTCAAACATTTCGAGAGAATCTGTCTGGCTATCTATATCTGATGATGAAACATTTATATATACATCAGATGCTGCTCATTTTGGGAAGAAAACTTTTGCTACAAGAAGAAGCCTCCAGGAAATCAACGTATACCGATACCCAACAATTATTCACCTTTCATACGTTCAAATTTTGGGTTCAAACCCAAATACTTATTCAAACGGTAGGATTGCTCATGAACTATAACAGTAGTGAATATTTTGAGTGTATGTGTTTTCGAATATATGTGTGTGCTTCATGATCATCTCCATCAGTGAAGGAAGGGGTAACAGATCGCCTGGGGCCATTATGATTTAAATCAAAGGCAAAAATTTACCCTCTTTTTGGGGTTTTCTTCTTCTTTTTTCTCTTCTCTTATCGTTCTCATGAATTTTTATTTTTATTTATATTTGCTTGAAATATTCAGATTTTTGCTGGGCTTAGCTTCCGTGTTTAATAGTAGTGGTAGACATCTTCATGGCTCTCTTTCATAATTGCTTGGGGCTTCTGAGTATACATGGGTGTATGTGCTCAGAATTTAGTATCTGTTCTTGCTTGAATATCGCTCAATGTTTTCGCTCTATCATCATCATGTTAACAAGTTTGCTTAGAACAGTTTCATAATGATATGAAAATCAAAATCATTTGATCTAAATGTGGATATCGATAAAATGGTTGACAAAATGATACTCTAACGAAAGGTTAAAGAACTGTTCGATGAGTTACCCTATCAATCGAAGGAAAGAGAGAGATGAATAAGAAGAAGAGAGAGAGAATAGGAAGAAAAAACATTCAACCAGAATAGTATCTGATTGATTTGCTTTTCAATTCAATCCACCCAGTGGGTGATAGGAGATAGAGAGAATAAAAATGTTATGATGATCCTCAGTGAGAACTTATTAATAATTATAAATCTCAGCTTGATATATTATCATCTCTTCTGTCTTTTCTCTCACTAACACACACAAACACACTAATTCCGGAAGCTGACAATAATTTCACGCCAATATAAACACTCCAATACTATTAGGTAAAACGATCATAAAAATTTTTAACCCAACAAAAATTGACGATATAAATTAAGCATCTGCCTGAAAGTGATTGATTCTGCTTGAGAAAACTACTAAATTCTGTTCCTTCTTCCAAATCTTTCTCTCTCTCTCTCTCTCTCTCTCTTTCTCATGGTATTATTCTTCTTGTTGGGATGCATTCATGAATTGAATGGAAAAATGATGCGAGCGATCAAAATGATCAGTGAAGAGTAGAATGGATAGAGTAGTGATGCTGCAATAGTTGCTGGTTTAGCTTTCCAGTGAAAGAGCATCACAAAAAAGTGAACACAATTGAAGTTGAAACATATCTAAGTGATTGGATCACATGGAATTCAATTGGCTTGCTGAACATTTTCCCGGCCTCAAAAATTTTCTCTCTTCTTCATCCATCTATACCACTACCATTGAGAGCACTATTTTTGGAGATTAAATGAGCAGCATCTTCAGTGATAATATTGGAACAAGTGTTGACTGGACCTTCTTATCAGCTACCATATGAACAAGAATTAAAGAGAAAAATAAAGAGGTTGAGAGGAATCAAGCATGTGAACTTCTCACATTGATAAGTATTTTTTCTTCAACCACTCTGAGTCAATCTGTGTACTCTTTTTTTTCCAATATCATGAATCATTATAAAGATAACATTGGACAGCACCAGCTTCTCACCTGTATATTTCCTACATACATATTCAATCATTTCATCAACGAGGACATTCCGAATCGTTTTCACCTGAAAAATTTTTGCTCCAAATAAGATCATGTAAATCAATACAGCCATCATTTTTCCATCCATGCAAATTTTCGGGTCCAGATGCTGGTTAAAAAAATTAATGTTAAAGTCATTAGCACTCTGAGCTTGCAACTGCCACTCAAAGTTTATGTTTGTGTGTGTGATGATGAAAACCAAACAAAATTACATTAATCAATAATCTGTATGGAATCTGCAGGCGTTCAAATCTTTTCGATTTACTTGTGCTTCTTCAAACGCTCTCCAAAAAAACCAAAATACTGATGAGAGCATTTTCAATTTGGATGTTAAATCTTTGGCTAATCTTATTAACCAACATGTATATAACGAGAAATCATGATTTGAATGGTTGAAAAGAATCATCATCAGGATCATCAAATCAATCAGCAAAATGTTTCGGGAATGTTGAATAAAAGTTTTCAGAGTGGCTCTAACCAAATGCTACCAATACCGTTTTCTTCTTTTTCTTCTTCTTTTCATCATAAAGAATTCAAGTCAGTAGCACCAACATCTGGCACATTACATACGATTAAAGATGGACATCGGTGATCTTCGACTTCAATTAACGGGACATTCGTCTGGACACGAATTTCATGTCTTATTTTGAAGACTTTTACTTTTTGAATACACCTCATAATGCACATATCTGTATATGTGTATGATGATATGATCGCTATGACCATACAGATGGACATCACGCATCCTGATCATTCAACAATTTGTCAACCGGCCTACATGTCGACTGTTTTCCCATCTACTCATCACCACTACTCATTTGACATCCGAAAAAAAAAGTTTTCTCTCTCTCTCTCATCCAAACTATCGGCTGCTCAATTGAGCTTCTCATACTGGGCCACACACTGAAACTGATGTCGATGGATCAACGGTTTGGGCTGACTTGGTTCCAAATTAGTGTTCACTAAAGGATCCATCACCACTACCACAACTACCACCACTATCACCACTATTGCTACATTCTACTACCGGGACAAGTTTTTTACTGCTCTCTTCCCGCGGTGAACAGGCCAAAGGAACGTCATCTTTTCCGACCACATCCATAATGAGCGTCTCCAATCAGAACCTGAAATTTTTTTTAAGGATATCACAAGCAATCATACTGTTTTTCGACACTATGTGTTGATTCAACTCTGTTCAGGTCATCATCGAGAGAGTGGTCCAAGTACTTGTAGTAACATAAGAATTTGGCTATACTTTTGACTTTCCGATCACAAGTTTAGAGGATGTTGTCTTCCTCTTGAGAAGATGTTGCTCATCGAGATCAGCATCTTCTTCCTCTCTCTCTCTCTTTCTCTCTCTCTCTCTCTCTCTCTCTCTCTCTCTCTCTCTCTCTCTCTCTCTCTCTCTCTTTCTCTCTCATCATGGCTGTTTTTTTCACTCATCTGTACATTTCCACGCCTTGGTGATACATGATAAAGTATTGGGAAAAGTTAACATATTTACCTTTACCGGTTTCAAAGAGAGAGATAGATTCAAAATGGAAATAATCTTATTCATCTTCTTCCCTTTGAGTGAGAGGTGACAACTTTTTCACCAGCTGCACCTTACTTTCCATACTTCTCATTGGAATTCTTTCTCTCTCTCTTCCATCTTCTTCATCAGCATCCGATGAACCTAATCTTTATCATCATCTTCCTCTTCTTCAAACACTCAAAACAGTAAAGCGCTTATGTATACTTGGAACAATTGTCTAATCTCTTCCTCTTTTGTCACAATCTTCAGTATATATATATCTTTCTCTTTCTTTAGAGAAGCCGAGACACTTATTCTTGAAGCCACAACATTTAAGCTTCCAAAAGAGCAACCTTTTGGGATGTCGTCCTCTTTTGAGGCCAATTTAAGCCTCAATCAAAATTGTTGTGTATATATGACTTAACCATTCTCGAATACACACCATACATACCATGGCGAGCGAAAGAAAGGCGAAGTTAAGCTATTTCCATCTACTTGACACTCAATCTTACATTCTTTAACTTTCTCTTTTTATTCTCTCTCTCTCTCTCTCTCTCTCTCATCGAAAATTCCGTCTCTCCATCTCCTCTGACCACCACCCTAATTTCCATGAGAATCGAAAATCGACACACACCATCATACAAATGATTATTGTTCACCCTCCTAATCATTTCGTATTCAGATTTAGAAGACAGCCCAAACTGTTCACATACACGGTGTATACAGAGTATAGAGAGAGCGACATATACACACACAACAAATGATCAGAGCATTAATTTTATTTCCCACCCTCATTTCACCATTCACTCATTATTTGTCCGTATTCATTTCGATTATCCGCACTTCTCAACGCTTCAAATCATAATCACAGATTAATTTTGATTTTTCGGAAACAAAATAATTTCATTCACCTCCTCTCTCTCCCTCTCTATCTATCTCTTTCATATTACGTTTTTTCTTCTCCATCTTTATCTGACTCACTATCACCACAGTCTTTGACCTTTATCGAACCTTTCAATTCATCCTCTTCAATCTTCAGGCCATAAGCATCCCACGTAAAGTTTTTTGAAAATATGTGTTCCGAAAAAGAAGCGAAAATATTTTGCCTCTCCTTCTCTATCATTATTGTAATCAACGTTGAAATTAGATTAATCCGAGGTTTTTCCTTCTGGAAGCAAAAGGCTTTCTCTCTCTCTTGTCCAGCATTCCTTTTTCTCTCCACATTCGATCTCACGAGCCAATGTTGACCATATTAACTAATGATCAAGAGTCACCCACGCACTGATAAGATAATGATGAAACCCAAGTTATTTGGCGCAAAAAAGTGTCAATTTGATACTTATCTGGGAATACGTATATCTTTCACCATCTATTCAGGGTACATAAAATTCACTAATACTCAAGCCTCTAGTTGACATTCGACTTAAATCTTGCTTTTGTTCTGATTTGTTTTGATGATGATACAGTACGTTTACTTCCATTCATTTGTCCACCAACATTTAGACAAAAAGGAAATTACTTTTTACACTCATATCGACAAGTGAAAGTTTTCTCTCTCTCTCTCTCTCTCTCTCTCTCTCTCTCTCTCTCTCCCTCTCTCTCTCTCTTTCTTTCTCTCTCTTCTGAAAATATTTGCATTCAGTGAAGAGGATAAAAAAGAAAGAGTGAAAAACAAGCATCGTTTGTTCATTTGATCCAAAACGCTTCTCTCTCTCTTCACTATTCATCATTCGTAATCAAGGTGCATTAGTTGGACAAGGTGAATATTGGTCATCAACCCGTTAAATTGTTCATCCTGAATACCGATTCTTTTCACTTTGGTAAACAAAAAAAAGCGAAGCAAAAGAAGGAGAAGAAGAAGATGAAGAGTATGAACGGCCATATCCAGATCGAATGTTCGTGAGCTTCCAAATTTTCGTGCTTATTCATGACAAGTGATGATGAGTTGATGTGTATTTCAACGAAACGAATTGAAATACGAAGCATGCATCAAGTGGCTCAATTCTATCAAAATTAATTGAATATCATTTCAACTAATGAATGAGAAAGCCCTAAGGTTGTTGGAGATAACTTTTTTGAATACTCTTCTATTTCATCTGGAATGGATATGTTGATTAGTTTTTGATAAGAAAATGATATCATCAAAAGCTACTGGATTGATAAGACATTTGATGCTTGTCCTTCATCTTTCACCTCTTCTCAAAATTTCAACATTCTCATCCATTCATTCACTACATACCATCCACAACTTTTCCACTTTTCTCATGATCATCATCATCTGGTCATCAAAACGAAATTCTGGAAAACAAACGATTCACCTGGGAATCTTGCTTTCTTCTAGTTACCCAAAAAAAAATTTCAAATTAAATTATTCATGGAGATCATTTCAAAATGAGATTGTTTGTTCATTGAATCACCTATCAATGGCACACTGAATGCTGTATCTTGGACAGCGGATAATAACTGAATTTAGCATGGAAAATTTTGTACTTTCAAAATCACTTCTAATTCCACACACTTATACACACACACACACACACACCATGATCGGTGCTTTGTTCATATATTAAATGGTCACAGCCATGAAAATTGAATATGAAGAAAAAAGAGGATAGAAAAAATATACTCATTCATGTATTCAAATTATCATTGAATAGTGAAAATGTGTGTGTATTTGCATTTTGGTGGTTGCTGGATAAGCTGCTAAATTTACACCAGAATTTTCTAATTTTGTCTGCATTATTCACCTCTCACACGATACTTGTGTGTATTTGTATTCAAGGTGAATCATGATCAAAGTGTCCTGAAAGATTTTTTATTCTATTCAAATAATTGCCATACTTCACCGCCATTCATTTCACACCATACCTTGTTTCGAATTCTCTTGGATCGTAATTATTCAACTAATTGTGGACATCATCATTGTATGGAATGATGATAATTTTTCATACCTTTGTTTTGTTTGTATTTACAATACAAACGGAACACATAAGGTCGGTCATACGATTCATCTGAGGTCATTCTGGTGTGTTATGCATCATATTCATTTGAATGTCGAACGTTCAGATGATCTCATGGAAAAAAAGTGTCACATGAAATATTCTTTCTACTTACACACACTCACACACACATACACGCATCGAATGAATATGATTATGATTATGATCCCACACTTATACATTTACATGCATTTCGCCAGAATTTGTCAACCACCAATATGGATATGACCGTTTGATGTCATCATTATCATCATCAGAATAATTTTGATTCCAGCTTCTAATCATTGGACTGAAACTGGATTCCCAGAAAAACAGTTAGCTCAAATAGAAGTACATGTCCATTTCTTTCGATTGGGTATCAAGTGAAATGGAAAAATTAAGCCCTAACCAAAAGTCAATCAACATTATCTCAGATATATTAGATCTTCAGGCCATTCGATTGTGCTCTGATTGCTTTTCTCATGATTCACACACTGATCAACTGTGAGTGATTAGTAGAGTGAGAACACGTTTTGATTCCGATATTGGTTGGAAGATTGTGTCCGATCAACAAAGTAACCAAGTTAGTAGTGGTAGTAATCAAGTTTACTGATTTTGGGTGGAGAAAATAAGCTGAAGTTGAAATGGGAAGAATTTCATTTTGTTCGATAATTTTTCCATTATGATATTGGCCATCGATTGGAACAGCTGACTCAAAATAACTCGCTTAACAGCTAACAGCTTTTTTCACTTCAAAATACCGTTAGAATGGATAATCTTTAACACAAACACATATATACACACATACCATAAACATCTTATTCTATTCATACACATTCTTTGTGATGTGTGTACTTATATTCAGCTACTGCTGTGCTACTGTCTGTATGTATTCAGGATTGCTGATAATCGATGAATATTGGATCTAAAATTGATTTAATACCAGCACACACACACACAAACACATATATACAAATCACATCCATTCAAGCCACCGATTGAATCCGAATGGTAATTGTATTATATCACCAAGATTAACTTGTGTACGAGTGGTTAACCGTTAATACATCGATTGTGGAATTCGTTGATCCCGCACAGATTGCTAAGCTAAAATGGTTAGCTTATGAAGAAAATGTTATTCTGTGATGAAAATGTTTCAATAAGAGCACACACAAGATTTATGGTCCACTTTATATGCTCTTAATCTGAATCTCTTCTTTAAAGTGATGTATCACCATCGTTTTCTGTACCTTACACAAATGCACTGGAATGCATTTTAATCAACCTAATCGAATATGTGGAATCTTTTTTCGTTTTCATCTTTTTTTTCGGTTCATAATGTAATCGGATCAAGAAAACAAGCGGAACACATGATTACTACACACAAAATTGAAAGGAAGTTTCTACTTTTCTCTTCTACTAATCCATTCCAAGATAAACTGTAAAGCCAATACAAATCAGTAAATTTCGTTTTTTCTGCTCAAATTAAATTGCATATAAAAACGATGATTAAAACGGAAAGTTTGATAAAGTTTCTCATCAATCATTCGACAACCGCAAAAGCTTCTTTTCCTCTCTTCGATCTTATGAAAGTGTATGGACTAAAATAGACATTTTTGATCATCATGACTACTACTATCATCTGGTTCCAATACTCGAAAAATGCTACCTTCATGCTTGATCTCGTCTTTTGTAACGGTACAAAGAATCGATCAGAATTGATTGAATTTTGAAAAGAGGGAGAAAAAGAGAGAAAATAAAAGAAAAATTCATCTTGCACCATTTTTATCACTTGATGAAGAAGAAGGAGAAGATGAGGATTTTGAGAGAGTTTTTCCATCAACCTTCTGGGAATAACAACAATTTCATAGTGTTTTAGTTGGATTTTGGAATAAGATGATGACAAAAGTTATACTTCTTCCCTAATCTTGGCGGGAAAAAGAGTTTTACTTCTCATCAGCCGTTAGAATTGGCTTACAAACTTATGAAAAAGCTCTCAAAAGAAATGAAAAGAATGGAAAGTAAAGACGGAAGGAAATGATCAAGGAATGAGATATATACAATGATTAATGTAGAACAGATTAACTTTGGTCAGCACGCAATTGCTGTTGACTCTTTGCTTGACCATTCACATTTTTGCCACTCATTTTTTTCTCTACCTAAACCACAATATGAGCCTTGATTTGGAGCTATCATCACACACACACAAAAAATTTATTCATTCCGCTATCATGTAGGAAATGTGATAGTGGTGATAAGGCAAGTGAATAGAGAAAGAAAAAGAGAGAGAGACACAGAATAGATAAATCTTTTTCTTCCAACAATATAAGCTGAATAGAGGACATCTCATTGTTTCAACAAGTTCACCTTATTCATATTCAAAGTCGAAAAAGAAAGAGAAATATTTTATATGTGATATTCAATCAACATTTTCTTCGCTTCAACCACTTGTTAATTGCTCTACTGGCAATCTTGAGCAATGTTTTCATGAATACGTTGAATCTGTTGCAAATCATCATGATGAACCTCATCATCAACAATATAATATGATGATTATATTTCGAAAGAAAGAAGCGAAGATTGGCTGGAAAAAGCTTGTCTAGTTCTATCGACAACATCAACTGGAAATGTAGACACCAACTTCTCACACATCATTATAATGTCCATCTTATCATAACCATTCTTCCAATCTATTCATGATGATCAAACTTTCTATTCTCAAAGAATGAGAAACATTATCATCGAAAAAGAGAAAGAGAAAGTAGAAGAGTGCGTGTATGTGTGTATCTTCAAGATCATTGATACACCGGACTGGGGTCGAATGTTGTTTGTCGTTCAATTGACTCTCATTTCGGAAAACTTCACCATCAACATCGTTTGATTGTCATTATCAACTGGAAAGCTAATACACAAGTTTAGAGAAAGAAAAATATATTGATTGAAGTTTTTTCTCTCTCTTCTCACTGCGTGTGGATGACCGAACAGTGATAAAATATCGGATGAATTGATGATATTTCTCAATTGATGACCAACTTTTTGATTTGTTCACACATATACACATGAAACATGTATATATGTGCCCGAATGACATGTCCTAAATTGAGAAAGAGAGAGAGATGTGTGATATTTTGCTGCCAAATTTATCATTTTCGATTCTTTATCTGAGAAGCTATTATTATTATTCACCAATATTCTTCTTCTACTCTCGATTCTTTGATCATCATGAAAGACGGTGAAAACATTGCTCTTTACCCTCATCAACAATCGGTGTTTTTACATATCCGATAAGTTGACCATTTTAGTGATAGATGATCACCATGATGATGATGGCTGGGAAGAGAGAGAGAGAATCGAATACAGCTTCCAAATTGCATGAAACTCAATATGATTGCTTATAAGTGTCACTTTAAATCACCAACATAATGTGCTATGCCAGTAATCACCATCAAACATGTATTTGAAATTTAAATTTACCAACATTTGTTGTTGCTGTTATTACCATCAATTGAATGTGGCTATAAACAATCAACCCCCAGCAAAGCATGAGATAAATTATTAAGCATAATATGGTACACAAAATGAGCTGCAATCTTCAGTTTTACTCTCAAATCTTTCCGATTCGATTTATTTCCACCAAGCAATTCAGGCTCATGCTGGCTTGAGATTCGATTTCCGGTCAAAACTAACACATTCCCACAAGATTTTATTCCAAGAATCATCAATCGAAGTGTAGAAGGATCTTTCCTTTTTTCCTTCTCTTTTATCCCAGCTTCTTTTTGATCCATTCCAAACTCTCACAGCATGTCATTTGGGCATTTGTTGAGGCATTATACCCTCTTAATCGTGATGTTCAGCTTAGCTTTGGTGAGGCCACAATCAACAATTAGTGATCCTTATCATTTCTGGACATTTTCTCAACTACTACTATAGTAACATCTCATCATCTTTTACCATTACTTACGCATACACACACATAAGTATATGTATTTACCGTTATTTTTAAGGGTTAGTTTGTGAGAAAAGAAGGAAAGTTTGGATAGCTTCTAGTTGTGAATAATCTTAATCATGTTGTATTAAAATTATTCTCTCTCTCTCTCTTTCTCTCTTTCTCTCTTTTGGCCTTATCTTAAGCTAATTTACAAGCAAATCAACTGTCACACACAAGTCAAAATCAATGGATGAATCATCATCATGAGTGAATGAATGAATTCAGTGGATTTTTTTGAATAAATTCATAGCTTCTACAGCTTGAGTTGATACCGCTTCAAGCTGTATATTAAATAACCTTATCAGGCAAACAAATGAGGTGAATTATGCCTTTTAATGTTCCCAATTAATGTGAAAAATAACTTACTTTTCTTCCAATCCTCTTAATCCACTCCAAACAGTGAAAAATATATGTGAAGGATTAGCGAAATAGAATATAGACTGAATGATGTGATAGTATTTGTGGCCATGTTCGGTTGTTTATTAGTGAGTGAGAGAGAAGAGAGAAACAAAAATGCTTCGGGAAACAATCCATCTTCTGTTTCTTCTTCAGTTTCTTCGGATTCTTCTTCTATTCGATCGAATATTGCATGTCTCATTCGAAATGCATGAGATTCATACTTTGGCCTCCAAGTGACAGAGTAAACAAGTCATAAAATTTTTTTTCCGCCTTCTTTTTGGACCATTTTCTTTTTCACATCGCGAAAAAGTATTTCATCGTGAAAGAGTCTGTTTGATGAGATAATAATTCTATCTACCATCTATCTGAATTCTTCTATCTGTATCTATCTCTCTCTATCTTTTCTGGAGAAAACGTCGTTCACTATCTAGTTTATTTAGTTCTCTTTCTTTCTTTCTTTCTATTTCGCTCAATGAATGAGAAAAAGGAACAGCTTTTCCCTACTGCACGAACTCGAACATCATGATGAAAGTTCTAAACTGGTCTAAACATTTTCTTTCATGAGATTTTTACCTCTTTATTCTTTACGATTTGCTGATGTCCACCGCCTACATCATTATGATCTTCCCAAGCATCTTCATGTGTATCACCCAAAATGACGGAATAGGAGAAGAATGTTGGAATGGAAATGATATTATTCAAACTTGATACTTTCGCATGACTTTTCATAAAAGAGAAACTTTCGATCAGGCCAACACTGATGCTTTCATGTACATTCGTGACCATTAAGGTATATATACAAGAATTGAATCACTTCCATCCTCTTTCTCTCTCTCTCTCTCTCTCTCTCTCTCTCTCTCTCTCTCTCTCTCTCTCTCTCTCTCTCTCTCATCAA
>QZCP01000523.1:124117-204484 GCA_003956705.1 Brevipalpus yothersi | reverse complement strand
CTCTCTCTCTCTCTCTCTCTCTCTCTCTCTCTCTCTCTCTCTCTCTCTCTCTCTCTCTCATCAAAAAGAAATAAAATTCATGCCATAAGGAGAGAAAGAGTGTGGTTGATATAAAGTTTTCCAATTTCATTCTTCGACTGATCCAGTTTCCAATTTTCACGATGAGTTAATTGAGAGCGAAAACAAGACCACAGATCATTACATTGTTTCTCACATGAAATGACTTCAAGATTGTATCATCTGTATTCACAATCTTTCGATCTTCTCTACTGATATCAAATATACATGGATGTGACCAATGGAATGGCCTTAAAAGATACAATCTAATGATGAGAGAGTCTGGAAGTGAAAATGAAATCAGATCACATCTGATACCTGTACGTTTGAAATGTACATGCTACAAAGCGGTCAGGCTCTGATGCATATATATACATTGGATTCAGAATGAGCGATGACCAGCCGTCTATATGCTGTTCATGATCTATCTGACCGACTCATGGAGAGAGAGAGAGAGAGAGAGAGAGAGAGAGAGAGAGAGAGAGAGAGAGAGATGTAAACATCAAAATATTCTAAATTCAGCACGAACAGCGAATATGATGATGAACACCGGATGGTGATGAGACAAATAAAAATGAATCATAACATGTTGAGGGAAGTTTCCATGATGATGATGGAGATAATTTTGGCTTTTGATAAGATCTGGCAAATCTCAAATCAAATCAATCGTGCACTGATTGGAAGTTATTCTGAATTCACACTGAACTTTTCTTCATCATGTTTAACTATAAAGGTGCTTACATCCCATCATCTACATCGCATGTTCATCACACGACCAATATGGATCAGTCTTTTGAGTGTTTTCTGGTTCAGGTCAACATTGAGTCTTCCTCAATCAATTTTCAACTTGCTTTGCTTCAGTATCTGAAGAAGTTCTATCACTCAGCCTATTATTATCAAGTTCTTGAAATGTTTCAAAAATGATACAAAATGAGAAAGTATTCCTATCAATGAGATTTCAGCCCCTTGATGATCTACTGGAAATCGACAAGTTTCACTCTCTTCTTATTGAAAATTGATGCTAATCTCAATTCATAATCAATTGTGAACGAGGCTTGAGAGGAGAGAATGCTTCAACTCACATTGCAACCGGTGCAAGAATACTTTTGCAAACCACCATATTTTCGGTATTGTTGCAATTTTCGTGATCAATTCTACAAAAAAGATTTTCAAAAACATCTTGAAGATATTTTCGAGTTTTCGAATCGAAATCATTCGAAAATGTTTACCTTCCACTTGCTTGACACTTTGAAGTGTTCCCATACTTTGATGTCTAACTCTTTAGCAATCAATGTCTCATCTTTTTCATTGATCTTCCATTCAATACACTTTTGTTGTTGCTTTTCTGAGTGAAGTGTTGCATGTTTTTCTTTCTCTATTTTTTGTCCTCTTTTTTTGCATCAATCTTTGATTCTTTCTGATCGAAGATCTGGCTTCTCTCTAATCAACGGAATTGAACGAATTTTGGACAGAAACAAGAATCTGAAAATGAAAGAAGAATGAACTCAAGAGAGTTGGATGAGTTCGACACAACAAATTTTCTCCAAAATCAGTATAAAACATTAGGGAATGTGTCAATCGGTAGATCGGTCAATATCTCAGTACTTCTGAACCAAGAACTCATCTTTAATCATCCTAACACAGATCCATCAGATGGAAAGGAAGAGTTTTGAATATGATGCATCTCACTGTTTAATCTCAACAATTGTTTTGAATTGTTTATCAACTGAATTATTGGTGGGACTGTCAATTGGGCGTTCATTACTGAATCATTGAATCATGATTCAATGATTATATCAATAAATAAACCCACTCTTATTTCATCTTTTCCACTTTTCCTCTTTCCATTCAATCTCCTCCTTCAAAATTAACTATCAATGAGTTGCTTGCTTACTTTATCGTTTATTGTGTGAGCATCAAATGCGATTTTGAGGATGAAGAATGATCCCAACAAAAGATCAATTGTTTGGCCTCATACACCAACTGTTCAGTATGCTCGGTGGATCGAAAGTATATCCATCATTTTGGCCAGCAAAAATGAATTCATAATTTGATCATGTCCAAGTGATGATAGTGAGCTTGGAAGAATATTCATTTTCACTTCCGAGATGATGTACAAACTTTTTCATTTATCGAAGCCATGATTTTCTGGATACATGATACCAGCTTTAGATGCTCTATTTTTTCGGGATCTTGTTTGATTTTTTTTTTCGGTAATCTCATAATTTTTCGTTCTCATTTCGACGTTTGAAAGTTGAAAAAAAATACATCTTATTTTACTAAATTTTCGCTCACACCTAACGCTTGTGTGTGTATGCTGCTCTTGGGTCCAAAAATTTGAATACGAATTCAATTCGAGGTGTTATCAATGGAGCCTCAACATGGATGTTGATCACGCTCTCAACAAGACCGATTCGGAAAGTGTTTGGAGAAGAAAGAGAAAAATGAGGGAAAGAAGAAGAAGAAGATGAGGAAGAAGATGCTCTTGGTTCATATCTTGTATAGTCAAATAAGTTGATCACGAAGTGATGGCTATTGAACCCAGCAGGAGAATATTTTTCTCAATCATTTATTAAAGGTAACACGATGGGAAGACAAACCGCTACCTGCATCATAATTTTTTGGATTATTTATTTATGATTGTCTGGTGGCTTTCTAAAAATAATACATATATATGTATTTGAAAAACATACATTCATTTTGCATATAAATTTTATGAGAAGAGAGGCCAAAGAGTGGCGATTTCTAGTCATTTGTTGAATTATTCACCTTTTCATTATAGTTTTACTTTAAAATTAGACATTCATAACTTTAAAACAGAACAGAAAGAGGTCTTATTGTATTTTAAAATTGACCTTAAAAGTTTGCCTTTTTCTATGAACTTTTTTCTTCTTCAAAAAATGAAAATTAATTCAATTTTTCACTTTGAAAATTTTTTCGATCCAATTGATAGTGAAAACTTTTGACACGATCAGTGATTGTTAAAGATTGTGCGGGTGCAAAATATATATATTCACATTATCAGGCATCTGAATCATATACATACATTGGTACATTCCCTACGCCACTATCGATAATCAGAAAATTTCGGAATATATATTAGATTAAATGACTAAACACTTTTCCATTCATCGTGATCATACCCACCTTTCATCTGACCAATTCATTTTACTTTTGCAAAAATCACTTCATCAGTTCTCTCTCTCTCTCTCTCTCTCTCTCTCTCTCTCTCTCCTTCTCTCTTCTCTAAATTCATTGAAATACATATATTAACTTCCAGAAATATTATCTTGTCCACACCTTCTCATTGAAACAATCGATGTCACCAATGGCTTGGTGAAATGTAGCGAAGTATGTTCATGTTATAATGGATATTATTCAGAATTGAATCATGATTAACAGTGTACACCATGCTACCGATGGGAATGGCTCAAATGAATCATGTTGAGATTGGGGCGAAACTCGGTCGCTCAATTTCATGCTTGTAATCGATCGATGCTTGGACTCGAATTGTTCAAAATCAGACTGGATAGTATCATACTGTATCAATTCATTCAGGTTGTTCGACAATTACAGATCAGCGGAAAATAAGGAGGTAGAACGAAGATCATCCATCTTTTCACCAATACCTGATTGTTTCAGTCCATCTTTCCGGCATTCGTTTGATTATTCATCTTGTTCATACATTTACTCTTCTTCTTCTTCTCCTTCCTCTATCAATTGGCCTTTTTTTCTCTCTCTCTCCTCATCTCCATCAACGATTCACTTTTTTGCATCTTCAATCCAAGGTGCCAATTTGCCAATCAATAAGAATCGCACTTAACTGTGCAGTGAGATGTCAACAAAGCCAATCAATTCATCAGCAATCATCAAGTGACAATTATCATCTCAATCATCTCTCTCTCCCTCCTCTCCTTTCATCCTACTCAAATTCTTTGAATTTTTATTTGTCTATTCGCTCACCTTACTGCACGACTAATGATAAATGAAAATTTTGGCGCCAAATATTCGTGAATAGTGATCATCATTTAGGTTTTCCTTTCTCTCTTTCTTTCTTTCTTTCTTTCTTCATGGCCTCTCTTGTATAAACTCTTCTTTCTTTAAGCTTTAAATGATGGATAAAATGTTAACAAAAGACTGATTACTAATGATCATGTGTGTATGAATAAGCAACAGAAGCCGATTACTTACGATTCTTCTTCAATTTTCACTTTAAGGATAGAGCAAGATAGCTGTATATTTTTCCCTCCAAAAACGCACCCAAAAAAGTGCTACTATTCACTTGAAATACCCTGGATTAGGTGGAATACAGAATTGAGATAGCAAAATTCATATCGCTCCCATGTTGTGCCAATATTTGTTCATGTCACCTTCGAAGATGATGCTTTTCGAGAATGATTTTTTATCAGGTCTCTCTCTCTCTCATTCATTTTTGAACACTCATGTCATGTGTTTCTTCTCATCTTGAGGCTCAAGTTAGATGCACGATATGTATGTATGATAAATTGGTGATTCTTACAGGCTAGTAATGTGACATACCTAACAAGTCATAAACTGATTCCAGCAAGCTTCTTTAGTAAATATATATGTATGTATTTGTGCGTGTGTAGCAAAAGCTGTTCAAAAGATGAATTATGAGCTTGACAAATGTTGGAATATTAAGTTTTCTGTACAAAAAGAATATTAATTGAGATGGAAAGATAATTTATACAATGTTCAGTGGTTAAGTTTTGATAAGATTTGAAATATGGACGGTAGAGATGGACGAAAAAGGCGAAAAAGAAGGAGGTGCAAGGTGAACATGAAACATTGTGCTTGATGAACTACGATTCAGATCAAGTGAAGGCCTTAGAGGCCTTCTTCTCTATCTTTTTTGGTTATTAATTATTTCAGATTTTTTTTTCTCTCTCTCTACCATAAAATCAGCCTGATTAAAGTAGTGAATAAGATGAATTTTTTACATGAAATGAACAGAAGAGAGAAGAGAGAGAGAGAAAGTGAGATTGAGAAGGCCTGAATTTGCATTTTTGTAACTTTTATCATGATAAATTTTGATCTTGAAGGCTGAAATGTTATTGTATTTCTTGATAACTTACTTAACAGGATACAGTAAAAGCAATAAATGATTAGAACAAAAGATTTTCTTCGAAAAATTTTCGGCCTTACATTAAGCGGCTAACAGATAATTATAGTCTATGATGTTACACTCTATCATTACCTTTTTTTGGTATAATTTCAAGAATAGTTCATCTAATGTATATATGCGTGATGTGTATTTACACATCTGATCATTCGCTAACATTAATAGACGAATGTTTTTTATGTATACGAAATAATCTGATTTATACACATCTATCCAGTTAATAATAAGTGTTAGGATCAATTGTGCTGATATTCACACTCAATGAATCATGAAATGAGCATCATTCACATTACAAATGAACCGATCAAGAGAAGCCTAAAACACAACATGACATCGGCATTCTATTCTCACACACACATACTTATCATTTATTCTGAATTCTCATGCTTCTTATTCCCATAACCAACCGTGAACTTGGCCTTAATACCTGTTGATCACGAGTGTTGACACCAGAGAAAATTAGAAAAGCAAATAGTGTTGACACCAAGAAACGAATGTGGACACTCGATAATGTATGGAATATTCCATCAGTTGCAAAATGATGGGAACCATATTCTCGGTTCCCTTTTTCCTTCTCTCATATTTATCATCTTCTCATCCACACATTTTGTCATCATGTCAAGGGCAGTATATTCCTTGAACATGTATACTTATGAAAAATTAGGAGAGAAGAACAGAACGGAAAAAAAGACCTACGAACAATATGTCAGCAGAACAGAAAGTTTGCCTCTCATGATTGTGTGTATTCTTTTCGAATTGAATGAATTTTGAATTTTGAATTTCGGATGGCGATGTTGATGATAAAGGGAGGAAAAAAGAAGATATCCTCAGTAAATGAAAGTGTATGAAAAAAGAGAATAAAGTTCAGATGATAATTCATTACCTGAAGGTCAATCAAAAATTTTTTTCACTCTCTCTTCTCTCATTGAGAGGTAGAAATATTCATATTTTATCTACATTCCCACTAATTGATAGTGAAGAGAGAGAGAGAGAGAGAGAGAGAGAGAGAGAGAGAGAAAGAGAGAGAGAGGGAATGTGTGAAAGAATGTGTAGATCATAACTGGGCCATACAGACAATGAAATTCATCATCATCTTCTTTTTGACCATATTCGATAATATACAGTTGGCCTCCAGCATGAGCCATCATTTCATCAACGAAAAATCAGTCCATCAACAACAACAATAACAACAGGCCAAAGTAATCAGTCGACATTCTTCATCTTGGTTTTTTTTTCTATTCTCAAGAAAACATGTCAATCATTTACCACCTCTTCATCTTTTCCATGTCCATAATTCACAAATCATATCACTATCAAATGAAGGTACACCAAGACAAATATATATACACCCTCGAACTTGATACACTCCTCGAGTGTATGTAGTCATGTAAGCGCTCATAATGTGTATAAAAAAAGTAAAAGTTGTGTTTACAGCAACAGTTATGTCGATACTGTATGGAATGTTTGGGAGAGTTTCCACATTCCAAGCGAGTTTCACCCCATAACATGAGCCGCCCAGAATGTATGGAATTTTTGTTCGTTATTCGTCCAAAACGATTACGATACTTTTGTTTGAACACATTCACGATTGACTGATGTGATCTATTATGGTGGTCAATATACAATACATGATGCAAGTTGTGTTGACGATTCTCAGCTGATCGATCAGTCAAAGTATGCAATACTTTTTTTAAGGGTCCCAAGGATTGGTGGAAAATCTGGTGATAAAGAAAATCATTACAATGTCAAGCGAAACTTGATAAAGCTTTGGACAATAATGGCCTCAATGTCACACTGATTAATTTCAGATCACAGTGTTCAAATGGAATAATCAGTAATCAATAGATTAGAATAACGTTTTAATCCACTATATACTGTTCTAGGATTGACCTCTCGCCTTGTACCTGATACTATCCATCGATCATCAGTCTTGATAATCGATGGATAGCATTGTCTTTCACACTATCCAATCAATGGATCACTTGGTGATCTCTCTCCTCATGAGATAGCGATAATCGGCTTCATTTGACCAGTTGTCTGCAGACCACTTTCCGTTATAAATCGTTGTAACTCAACTTTCCATTTTATCTTGCTGATAGTCTATCTAGTGATCTCCAAACTGTTCAACTAATACAGCTGTATTATTTTGAAGAAAGAGAGAGAGGTTCATTCTCTCTCGATGCTGGTTGATGAGGCCACTCTTGTGGTCTGAAAGGCTTAGCTGGCAATCAATTCGATCAATAGATATACATTATACTATTGCATTCCATGTGACAGGTGAACGCGTACGGTGATTTGAAAAAGTGGTGATAATCAAATCAAAAAGTTTCTCTTTCCCCAGGAAGTGTATTCTGAACACTTTCACTTCAATATTGGATCACCTTATGGGCTGAGAGTCGATCAAATGAATCCAATAAGTGTGTGCAATTGATCTTGCTCTAGAGAGAGAGAGAGAGAGAGAGAGAGAGAGAGGAATGGACATTCCGTTACATTACCGGCTCATTCTTTACATCCGAATTGATGAGCAATTCAATGAATATTCCGGAACAAGATTTCTTTTTTGCATAAATTCATGCTAAATCCTGTAATACTCGATAGACCCTAATACAACAATTTCAATTACTCTTTCCTTCTCTCTTATGTGTGTGCATGAACTTATATCTTAAGTAAAGAAATATTGCGATTAATGCTGAGAAAGAAAGCCTCTTCTATTTGATGTGTTCATTTCGAATGAATCAAATACAAAAGAAATGAGCAAAACAAACCTCAAGACGATTGATTATACGTATCTACGATTTTGGAAGACTCATTGAATGAGTATAAAAGGTTTTTGTTGCTGTTATCATTTAATATACTGTTGATCAGCACAATGCAATTGTTGATATTTATTCTTCCATCTAGACAAAACTCGTGTGTGTTCTAAGTAATCGGAATATTCCAGGCCATTTCATGGAAAGAAACACAATAAAGCAAATGTGTACTCTCAATCAAGCAACATTCCTTGACTGGACAGTCTCATGGTGAAAAGATTTTGAATGTTAAATTAATTATGTTAAATACTAGCCCACCATGGCACATTATAACAGTGAAAAATTCTCACTGGTTTGGGTGGAAACATTTTTATCTTCTTATTCTTATTTTCCATCCTCTTAATCCTTTAATTCTTGCATCTTATTATCATTATTATTCTTCCTCTTCCACTTTCCTTAATCTCACCTTCTATCCCGGATGCAAATTATATTTCTCCCGAAAAACACAGTCCACCACCAGAATATATTTATACGTGTGTGTGTGTATTTTTTATTATTATATGCACATTCGAATTACTGGATATTTCATACACACGCCTGTCCTTAGCTTGACTCTTGCCGTACATACCTTTATTTGCCCACCAATCATCAAGCACACATGTATCACGATTTTTGGACACGATTTTCTCAGTGCTACAAGAAAACCCTTCGATAATCATTCCATTATTCAAGTGTATAAATACTGCTGCTTTTCAACAAGATGAAAAGTAAATCTTGTGTTCATTGATTGGGAGTTGGAATGCTTTAGCTGTTGCTGAATGATGCTAAAATCAATCGAATCAGTATCATATGTATGTATAAATTAAATGGTTCAAATTATACGATATTCATTTTTACATTTTTACTGTATAAAATTTCTTCCGAAATATTTTCTTTATAGCATAATTTATTCTTCGATCATATCTATAATCATAATTTTTGGAGCAATCTCAAGAAATTTGAGATACCTTAATCCTCATGCTCATGGCTCAAACATTCACTGTTTTTGCTACACTTTTAGCTTATCTGTCACTTTCACTCAGCCATGAAGCAAAACAAACTGCACCTTCGATTACCTGATTTGTATATTCATGAACATCTCACAAGTTCTTATACCGCGTTTTGGGACAGAAAATGCAGCAAAACGGAAGTCAAAATTGAATGCACACTATTTGACCATCTCAAACACACCAACATTCTCTCTTATAAGCAAATTTTGATATATTAGATAACTTTAATTCATTCTACACAATTCCCAGGCTTTTCTCTTACATTTAATTTGCTGAAACTGATTTTCTGATGATTTGATTCAAACGGATGAAATATCTTTTTATCTCTCTCTCACAGTAGTCTAAGAACGTCTGAAGTTTGATGATACTCTGATAGAATATCAGAGAAAATTGAATGAAAATGGCTTTTGATTATCATTTTCCCACGGACACTGAAACTTTTTTCAATCATTTCGTGATCTTGAATCATGTCATCAAGATTAAATTGATTGTGAATGCATTAAAACTGGATAGGCTTTATTGTCGAACTTTTTGTTCTGCTTCCATTGCTTTTACTTATTATATCGATTGATTCTCAGTGGTGATCGTGAATTTTTTCATCAGTTCACTCGATTGAAATGATATGAGATTACTTGAAACTCTTAAGAACTATCTATTTTTAAAGCATAGCAAGCATTAGTTCTCAGGTCAAGTTTGATACAGTTTTCCCATGATTACCATCATATATTAACATAGTGGTCGATTTTAGCTATTCCTAAAGCGTCTCTACAATATTTTTGACCACCCTTCATCATGGCCTCCTTGTCTACCTATTAATTTCTAAATCTTGCCCTCTTCTCATCTTTCTCAGATCTTTTCCTCTATAATTTTGATATTTCATTCTCCTTTCTTTCCTAACTATAATTCCTTTACAGCTATACATACATCAAATGCTGCTTTCTTTACTGGAAGAGGCAAGAAATTCAGCCCTTCATCTTCCTATCATCATTTCGAATGTCATAGTCATTATCATTATCTTTAACCTGTCTTATAATTGTCTTAATTGCTTAATCTTGCCTAAGCTCCATCAGTTTAACACATTGATACAGCTCTTCTGCAAACTCAATGCTCATCTGTTCATTCCGGATTAGTTTTGCTTCTGTTTCTTTTTTTCTACCCATGAATAATTACTCTACTCCAATTTGCTCATTTTACAGTCAAGTGGATCATCTTCATTCGACATCTTTTATCTCCATGTATTCATTCAAGTTTGAGCATCTTTGCATGGTACACTTGAACAGCTATGTTGTGTAGGGTCTGAATAATCTGCCCAGAATATTGCTTACAATGCGGCAATGAGCCGTTGCGTGAGTGGGGCTGTTCAAAATAAAATCAATCTATATAATCATTCAATCCATTATTGAAAAACCAGGTTGAACAGAAAATAGCGTTGATAAAGTATAATATCTAGTAAAACATCATAATTTTATGATTTTGTCAAATTTTGTTGATTTTCGTGCGAAACTCACCAGGTTTTCATTCCAATTATCATTTTCTTTGAGGCTGAGTTCCAGACCCTTGACATACAATACAATAGAGAACCAAATTATTTGAATTATTAGAGAGGAAATAATCTTCAGAGAATGGCCTAAAGTTCCAACAAATCAGATCTCGGAGAGAACATGTTTATGTGTCTATATTTGTGATGTATGCTTACTTCCGGTCATCTTGACTCTCTCTCTCTCCCATCTTGCTGATAAACTGCAATCGATCTTATTGGTATTCTCATGCTAACCACACAAAACCGAAAATAGACAATAATTATTGCGTCAATTCTGGTAGCTTAAATTAATTGATTGTTTTCTATTCATTTTCAGCAATATGCATGTTGGTTGGAGTTCTCATATTTCCAGCGGGATGGGATGCTCCTATTATAAAAGAAGTATGTGGCAAAGAGGCTGATAATTATGGCCCAGGACAATGTGGAGTACGATGGGCTTACATACTGGCCATCATTGGTGTCATCGATTGTTCAGTACTATCAATATTGGCATTCATTTTGGGCGTCCGATATGTTAAATCTATGCCTGATCAATATCTCGCAAGTGGATCAATGTACAAAGGTGAGTAAATTATTGGTATGATTAGCCGAGTGCTAACCCTATTAGCAACGGATCGGATGATCTTACCTGGATGACTTAATTTAAATCGAATAGATCATTTCGTCAATGCAAGAGACCACAATTGATGAATGTTAAAATATTCTTCAGGTGAAATCAACACAGGCTTCGTTGGTGACACGAGCTCCAGGAAATCTATGAATCTCCAGCCTGTGATGCTTATGTCTGGAAATTTGCCTTTGGATCCTGAACGATACTCAGAATATTCTACAAAAACTGGTCGCTCAAACAAATCAATGCTTGGTGGACAATTGACTATGCCTCCTCCGCCGTCATCATATCAGCAACAAGGATTTTCTGTCAATAATTTTCAGCTATGATTATCTAGGCCATCAACAATCCCGTGTACATAATATATGATATGAGGACAGTAATCATCTTTTGATAAGTTTACTAATGACAATTATCAATTAAAAATTTTTTTAGATCATATTAAATCATTCGAGAACATATAACTCGATGTTCTACCAGATCAAATTGAATTAATTGATCATCACAACCAGCTGTACTCGTTTGCCATATAACATCGTCTCTAAGAGGATCTTGACCAGAGTCTTGTTAACACCGGAACTCGATTGATCAAACTCGGAGAATCTTCCATCATAATCCAGAGAAGAAATTAAATGTGAAATTTTTTTAAGTACAATCCTAGGGAACAATTATCAGAAAGAAAGTTAGTTACACAAATTAGTAATCGTTCTTGGTGCCACTGTTGATCACTTACATAGGAAAGGGATATGAGAACATCCTAGTAATGTCCGAATGAACCTTCAATTGAGTGATGAATGTATGATATATTTTCCTGCCAGGGTTCATACACTACAATAATGATTATGGTTTATTGGTTTTTTTTATCAATACCTCTAATTTTATTGTATCTCAATTGTTTGTCGATACACAATGGCATAGCATACAGTGAGTATCATAAAATATCATTTTTTTACATGAATCAGACAATGGAGGCATTTGAAGTTGATAAGGCATCTGCTTTCTTCTCTTTCCTCCACCGAGGATAAAATTTTTTGCATCAGCTTGAGTCAGGACAGAAACTGGGAGCAAATCATTCCAGTAAATCCAGAATTGGATAACGATCCATCGAGCAGTGTTCAAGGGTGGCTCAAAAAAATGATCCCGATGTTGGCCGAGGAGCTCCAAATCTTCTTAAAAATATGTCAGCTACCTCGTTTACATTCATTATTCCAAGAGGAAATATTTGTTGAGCGAATTCCTCAGAGGACATGGCATCAAAGTTAATTTTTCTCAAATTTTCTTCTCCGATTAAACCACGCCATACAATTGAATTGGACCAATAGCCTTTTCTTTTGGCTTCAACTTTAGCCCAATTTACAAGGCCGAGGAAAATTTTTACCTCATCTATTTTTTTCTTCTCGTCCAGAAATGTCGAAATGACATTGAGAGGCAGCTCACTGAAATCCTTACCTAGAAGGACCTCTTCATCAATGTAATCGAGACACTCATTCCTGAGCACCTCGCATTTTAAATTGTGACCCTGGATGATCGGATGGACAGGGAAGAGAGAGAAAGAGAGAGAAGAAAGAGGATAATCTGGTTCATTAAATTCAGTTCGAGCTCTAGAATCATTTTGGTAAACTTACGTGATGATAGAAGAGGATGCCTTCATTGCTGTCCCTGGATTGCCTGATGGAGGGAGCAATCGAGAATCCTCTGACAACTTTCGGAGAATTCATTTCCAAAACACAATCACTCAATAAAATGGTTATGATGAGAGTGAGGAAGTTGTCGAAATGATGGCTCTGGTCAAATTGATGATATTTTTGTGATGATGATGGAACAAACTGATGTAATTTTTCTTAAATGAATTGGTGATGAAACTTAAAACAAATGATTAAAAAGGAGTGAATGCTTTATTTTTCCACAAGACAAAGGACATGGACAAGGATAAATATCACAAGAGAGGAAGAAGAAAGTGGTACCTAAGCACACACTTGAATAATAATAGAAAACTGTCTCTCTTAATAATGATCATCTCACTAATCATACACGATGATTTGCCCCTCTGACTTCCCTCATGAAAACAAGATCCTTTGGTGTGGTATCACTTCTTACACCGAGATTACTAATCTCAGATTAGTGAGACCAGAGGACAAATCGAACAAATCGAACGATGCCCCTCTGACTTCCCTCATGAAAACATGATCCTTTGGTGTGGTATCACTTCTTACACCGTGATTAGTGAGACCAGAGGACAAATCGGACATATCGGACAAAGCAGACATCATTACCATTGATAAGCATGATTGTGATAAGAAAAAAATTCGAAATATCACATTTAATGAAGCTGAGCCCAGCGAAGAAAGAATTCATTAACAAGGTTCAAAAATTTTTCAACCCAAAACTCATCGAACAAACCCAGCATAGTTGTGATGCTCGGTACATTCAGTTTCGATACAATTTAATAGATAGGTATTTCGTTTTCTGATGTAAAATGATTAAAAAAAGCAATGATTGAAACCTTAGAGAAGTTTGATTGACTAAGAGGCAAATTTTTTTAGTTATAGTCTTTGACTATGTTCTTACTTTTTCGACTCTCAATGTGCCAGTCGATGAATAATTGAGCTATAACTAAAACTATTTTTCATTTTTCATTAATCTGTGAAGAATTTCAGGCTTCTTCTCTCTCAATAAACATGCATGCAATCAAAGATAATTCATAAAAAATCGAAGAAACAAAAAATTCATCATTTGTTGGTCAACGATGGTTGTTAATGAAAATGGAAAAGACACACAAATTTTTGAGATCATATAGAATATTCCATCACAAGGAAATTTCAAATCAGTCTCTTCTTCTTTTTATCGAATGTAAAAAATCATTTTAAATCATTTAAAAAGTAACTTTTCATTACTCTTGGCTCCAAGGGATGAAAATCATAATCCGTCGGTGGGAAAGGTATGAAATACATGTATTATTCATCAGATGATAGTCCTATTGAGGATGAAGAGCTTGTTGAATTCCTTGCCATTGCATTCATCAGGATGTTGATATGGTTAACCATAGGTAGCGATAAGATTAATGATAACCACCGGAAGAAGGAAAAGAAACGGCCCAATAAGTGATCGAGTGTTAAGAATCACAAAATTGATAGAGAATATTGGATCAAATATAAAATATTCAGCATTTTGTTAGGGGTGTTACGGAGAAGAGATAAAAGTATTGGTGTTAAGAAATTTTCCATTCAATGCTACTTTTCCAACAAAAGAGTTATGATCACAGTTAATGGTTAGGAAAATGGATTGTCAAAATTGGGGATTGCACTAGCATTCTGGCTGATTAAAGATGGACAAGATATGTTAGAAATAGATCTCCTCTCCACCAAACACTGAGTTTAAATAAATGACTTTTACTCAGATATAAATGAGTTTTGGCCTAATTTCTTATCATAAGGAATTCAAGCAAATTAGTTAAATAAATAGACGTCATCCAAAAATATTCCTAATCATTTTCTAACTGCATGAGTGTGGTACAGTTGGGTAGATTATTGGGAGAGTGTTAATAGCGATTCCGGTTAGTATGCTGATGAACATTAGTAACAGGTTAGTCTTACAGATTAGCGAGTGACTGTAAGCATTATCGGCATCATGATGGAATCGACCATGGATAGTCCACTCCTTGTCACTTTCACTGTCAGCAGTTCTAGAAGGCGATGATGAAGAAGATGAGGATGAGGATGAGGATGAGGAAGATGAAAAGGAAGAAGAAGATGAATGAGATGATGAAGCGTCCAGATCATCCTCCATATGATTGTGATTCATTAAGGAACCGATGAACTTTGACTCTTTTGCTCCACTAGTTAAACTTCCACGAAATGGTGAATTGGCTGCTGATTTACAATCAAACCACCAAACTGATGTTTGTCGAGGGAAGGCAGGCTTAGCTGAACTGTCAACCTGTGATTGAGAGAAAATAGGTAATTCCAGATTGAATCAATTAGCTATCTATTGATGATGAGAACTTTGCCAACATATGATAGAGGATTCCCTTACCTCAAAGTCAGCATCATTAAAACGATAATAATTTGTTCCTTTGAAAAAATATGTCAATCCATTTTCCCATTTGAACGCAGCATCAATATTGCTAGGTAAACCAATCCAATTTTTCAATGGCTTAGGATACTTGCTACTAACAGGAGGATCATTTTTACTGTCAAATCGCCAATATTCCTTTCCTAAGAATAATTTTCAATAAAGTAATAATATTTAATATTTGGGTAAGAATTAAATTAGGAAATTAACAGCAAATTTTACCAATTTGGATAGTTACCTTTGAAAAAATAAGTTTTTCCGTTTCCACTCCAAACGAAAGCGGCATCAATATTGTCCGGGATCCCGGCAAAGCCGAGAGATATATTTTTCGGATATCCTGTGTCCATCTTTTGATTATGAAATCTCCAATATTGATGGCCCTGTAATGTATCACACACAAAGTAAATTAGTATGCACAAAATCTATTACAGATTCATCATGTATGCCGAAAAACATTATCTTTTCTACTAGAGATAACAATTATATCTAACATAA
Organism: Brevipalpus yothersi; assembly: GCA_003956705.1. Classification (NCBI taxonomy): domain Eukaryota; kingdom Metazoa; phylum Arthropoda; class Arachnida; order Trombidiformes; family Tenuipalpidae; genus Brevipalpus; species Brevipalpus yothersi. The sequence continues at coordinate 188,769 of QZCP01000523.1, read as the reverse complement.
TACACCATAGAATTGCCTTAATGTTGAGCAGAGAACTCCTCATGAGTACCGAAACTTATCCACCAGAAGATGGATAGAGTTTCCCGCCAAAATTGTGCAGAAAAATATATTCATCACAAATGGCAATTCGAGAGATTCTCATCTTCGTTTACCTTGAAGATAAAAGTTTTCCCATCAGCCCAAGTGAGAGTTGCGTCCAGATCTCCAGGTAGGCCACCCCAATCATCTGATATTCTTCTCGGATATCCATCGGCCAGACCCTCAGTTTCCACTTTCCAATAATGTTTACCCTTGAACACATAGGTAGTTCCATCGGCTATTCGGGTGACAGCATCGATTCGTCCATCTTGACATAAATCTGGTGCATCACTTATATCTGGTTCTGGTGTAGAAGTAGGTGCTCTTGGTGGTATAAATGATGGATCTTTAGGTGATGTAGGCATGGAGGTAGATGATTCCATTCGTGGACCATATAGTGATTGTATACCAAGGACATCATCTCGACTCAATCGAAAATTTGGCTTATAGCGTTGATAAAATGGTGCCATCAGAGATTCTCGAGTGGAACTATGTCCCAAGCCTAGTGAGTGTCCCAATTCATGTGCAGCGACTTGAAATAGATTGGTTCCCGAATATGAGTCTATGGTCCAAAATTCTTCATCATCAAAATGAGCATCACCACCATACTGTGGAAAATATGCATGAGCCAGTGTATTACCTGGGCCATCAAAAGGATCACCGTCACCGTGTTCACCAACAACAAATTTGATATCAATGTGAACTCTTCCCTCTTTTTTGGGTATAAAATTTAATGGTGTCACATCAGACCACACTTTGAAAGCTCTTGCTATTTCAGCATCTATTTGACTTTTCTTTACTCTTCTAGGATATTTTGATATTCGATAAGTGAGATCAGTTCTTCGCCATTTGCTACCTGTTTTTTGGAAAAGAAACAAGCAATAATTAGTTTAGTCAAGTTTTTTATTAAATAGAAGGTGAAACGAACAAAAATAAGGTCAAAAAGAAATGGTTCAATTGTCGCTCAATACATTAGTCAAAAGATTAGAACAATATACCATAAAATTCACGCTAGTACGTGTCTCACAGATATAACAGTGAACTTCAGTCAGTGAACCCAAGCTGGACTATCGAAACAATCTTGTCTCAGTTCTATTTCTGTGGATATCTGATGAGATGTATTCTCATCAGATAAATGATAATAATAATTGAAATAAAGAAAAATTTCACCATGAATCGTAAACGCAATTCGCTGAAATATCTTCCACTTCCGAAGCTAGTTCCTGGATGTTCTGCTATCCAAATTTACAATCTTCTAATTGAGAGAGAAAGAGTCGATTCTTTTCATGATTCAACATTAATCGAAATGATTTAAACGCTTGTATCCAGCTAACTATCTTAACTTCGTTGAGCTTCGATATTGATAAACATTCAACGGAAAGGATAAAAGTGCGCCAAATAAGATGAAGGATTAATTTGAAGTAAGGTCAAGGATGAGAGCATGAAGATCGTTCACATAAGGAAAATGACTGAATTTTATGTTTCAATCGTTTATTACAATCAAAAAGTCGATTGAATGGTTTGTGAAACTTGTCATCAGTCATTTTTTCTCCAGATACACCAGACACATGGCAATGCTTGAGGCAGCCCAAAAGATGAATGAAATGAGTGGAATAAGTTGAATAAGTTGAATTAAGGGGAAAGAATGATATTTTGATTGATAAGTTTTCTTTTTCGCAAAATTCAAAATTTGATGTTAAATGAAGGTCTTCCATAGAGTTCATTTTCAATGTCAACATGTATATGAGATGATAACACTCTGTGGAGGCATCGCAATCGTGGTAATTATCCATCGAAATACACATTCACGCACACACACACACAAGATTGTCGATTGGGTGGTCTGATTACTATCGATTAGCATTATTGATAGAATTTCTGGATTCATGATCATCATCACCTGATATCATGAAACAGGAAAACCTCTACCGAAAAAATATCATTGCTTTATGAGTAAGTGTGTGTGTGTGGAAGATAGAGTATATAAAGTTAAAGCTTAAAAATCACAGTCACTATTTGGTGAGCTTCAGTGAAAGTTTTTTCTTATTCATTATGCGAAAAGTAGAAAAGTAATTTTCGCCTCAGGTAATGTTCTTTATATATAAGTAATCTCATTTACACACATGCACACTAATTTTTCTTCTTAATGTTGATTACATTTTACCTTGTTTTAATTTAGTCCTAAACTATCGATTTTATGGACTCACATACACACATATATATCGATTTGATGGCTAAGAGCAGTAGCACCTCAGCACGTCCACCGTATTTTTCTAATACAGTGGTCACACTCGTATGATGAGTGGAATAAAGCAAAAATGAGAGAGAAAGAAAGAAAGAAAGAAAGAGAGAAAGAGAGAGAGAGAGAGAGAGAGAGAGAGAGAGAGAGAGAGAGAGAGAGAGAAATAAATGATGGCGAAATCAATGATGGTGGCAACGATGGCTACGATTTTTGATTGATTTGAATGATTATATCAGAATTACTAAATGGTGGTGTTGCTGAGATCAGAACCTGATCCACAAGGTACACTACGAGCGTATATAAACATTGACACATTATATGATTCAGTTGATTCGAATTCATTTCGATTATATAACTTTTTGAAACATAACACTCGATCTGCAGAGTAACTTACACCAACAAAAGTCCTCATGAGAATTACTTGAAGTAATCGTCTTAATTGCCTTCTTTTTTACTAGGCTTATTTCGATTTAATCATTCTCTCTTATACTCTTGTCTCTTTTGATCACCTTCCATTGTCTTTGTTTCTCTTTCAACACCTGTCCAACAGAAATCTTCCCATAGATCACTCTAATTCTGAGGATTTTTCTATTTTTCACTACAACTTTTCATCGGTGAAATAATTTTTGAAGATAAATTACCAACGTGGCAAACTTTGATAAAATCAAGCTACAATGATGCTAACCAAAAATTTTGTGAACATTCCAGCTTCCATCATTCTCATCTTTTTAATCATCAACCCTCCAACAGTGTCTTCCGGTGAGTTGCTCATTAGATGAATACACGTAACAATTCCACATTGATGGAGAGGATTAATCATCATGAGTGAAATTATATTTTCATGATATTACAGCTGATCCCTCATGTGATGAACAAGAGAAGAATATCGATGCAACTGTTAAACAAGTGCTTCTAATAAACCTTGAAATACCTCTTCCGAAAAACTTATCACTTTTGGAACCATGGTGCAGGTAAATTTTGCTACTAAATCTATCATGATTGGAATATGAGAATTTTTGATTATTCACTAATGAAAATTTTGTTAAAAATTTTTCCAGTCCATTCAAGACACTCAGTCGAAGAGTTTCAAAACTAGGCAAATGTCTCCCACCATTTTTGGCTCAAGTTGTCTCAGTTCTCGGAAGTGGAATTAAGAAACCAGTCAAATATATTTGTAAAACAAATCAACAGAGTAAGTGGTCAAGAATAAATTTTCCCTGTTGATTGATCTTAATCAATTATTTTCTATCCCAAACTAGGGGCTAGTGCCAGCTATGCCTGTATGACATCAGAATATTTGGTTAAATTTAACAAGAAAATGGCATTTTTTATGAGCTCTCTGGATACTATCCACAAAAAAGTGTCCGATAACGATATTCTGCCTCACTTTTGTTGCACTGTGAGCCGTTTACTTCACGATATTTATAGTCTACCATCACCCAAATGCAAAGATCCCTCGATTAATGCAAGCAAATACATCGGCGATATGGTCAGTTTAGCAGTGTCCGATGTTGTTGACCTCATGTGTGGATCTTATCGAAGTTTCAAGACATGTCAAGAGAAAGCATCAGCAGCACTCAAATTTTTGAAAGAAAATTCAAGTGATAATCTTGAAAATAGAAAAGCAAGCTTTGTGAGAAGAATTTTGAATGTTGTAGAACGATTGAGTGTTTAATAAACGAAACTGAACCACCACACTTTGTACATTAACTGATGGTAATGTATTTTTTTTTCGCTTAAATTGATAGTAATTTTATGCTTTGGAATTTTTTCATCGTATTTTCACAATTAACAGTTAAAATTTGAGCTGATTCCGTTTCAAAAGAGGAGATCGCGAATAACTTGACTGAAATTATGACAATCGATTCCCTAACATCAGATGAAATGTGTGACTTACTCTCGCAATGAGCTTGTAAGAATTTCGAATATTTTGATGAGCTCATTCAAATCAATTTCACTTAGTCAGGGAACGAGATGCTTGTCTGGACAGAAAAAATTAATGATAGCCTCATGTCGATGATTTCTAGATTTTTTTTCGAGATTTTCTGCATTTTTTTCTCTCTCTCTCTCAAACTTATTGGAGAAAAAATTATCAAGTTATACCTTACACATTGGTGAAGAGTGAAAATTTTTCTCATGCTCATTCACACATCGTCCTTATTTTCCAATAAGAGACTTTTCTCAGCCTTCAGACTATCATCATTGACGAAATGTTTCAAGAATCATTACAGAGTCTACTCTCTCACAAGAAGATGTTCGGAAGAAAATGTTCAATCAACCGACAAATCAACTGATTTTATGGTCCAAGAACACATCGTTTGTGAGAATTTTGCTTGCAAAAGTTGTGAAAATGATTTGACAAATACTTGGGATCGCCTATGAATAATCGATTTGATTTGAAAAGACATTTACAGATTAATTTGTTCCTTCTCAGCAGGGATCTACTTTTTCTCAGTCCAACAGAATGTTATCATGTTTCGGAAATAAATTCACAGATTCTTCAATTGCAACCAAAGATAATTCATATTATCGGAAGGATGTAGAATATGAGAAAAAAAATGTTTCTACATGGTATGCGGATTTCTGTTGAAAAATTGAAAGTTTGCCCTTGAAGTGAAAAGTCTTCCGCACTTGTGAATATAAAAATAAGCAATAAGAATTGATCAGAGAGATGTTTGCCCTCAACTGAGAAACTTATAAAAAAATAAATAAAAATAAATGAAAATAACGATACAATCGTTTCGAAAATATTTGATTGCATTTATTCTATCATTTTCCTTTCTCTCTCTCTCTTTCTCTCTCTCTCTCTCTCTCTCTCTCTCTCTCTCTCTCTCTCTCTCTCTCTCTCTTCCCCACTTTTTATTGCATCACAAATTTCACCAAATATAATCAACCAGAGAGTGGGGTCGATGATCGTCAGGTAATCTAACTAGCTTTCTCTTTCTCTCTCTTTTCTACCTTGTCTCTCAAGTCCGCCCAGACCAAACTTATCACTCTTTTTTCACTTCTTTTTTTACCTGTTAGCGGCACAATGTGATATGAAAAGTGAGAAAATTTTCTCAAAATTGTTAACTTTTTTTTGGATATCATTTTTATGCATCAATCCACATGATGTACCGGTACAACATGATCATTGCATGTTGCATAAATGCATCGGAAGTAATACAATAAGAGCAATTAGTCATCACCGTAGCAGTATCTAATTTGCAAACAATCAGCATCTCTATTTTTCTCTCCTTTTTTCACTCCAGGGGGAAGGAAGATGCTGATGCATCATTTCACATGCAACATCTCTCATGTGTGTATATGACAAGAAGGAACCGGGTGGAAGTGAGAGGATGAACTGAAATTTATCCAAAAATTATTAGAATAAAACCGTAGGTGGAGTAGTGAAATAGAGGTATGTTGTGAGCAGTTAAGCAATCAAATTTGCGAAATGAAATGCTCTTTTTTTGACAATGACCGGAAGGCTAGCAAAAAGTGAAAGCTTCATGAAAGCTCCCTAATATTGCTTCCTTTTCTCACTTGCTCATTCTAGTTACAATGAACTTGATATTTGAGATTTCAGTGAACGATCATCATCACGGTTAAAGATCGGTGGCCTGATGAGAGGCAGGATGAAAGAGAGGAAGAGAGGCCAAAGAAGATGGAGAGAGAGAGAGAGAGAGAGAGAGAGAGAGAGAGAGAGAGAGAAAGTGGAAGAAGAGTGGCAGTTAATTCATGCAAGCTGATGCAAATGATGCCCATCACCAGTGATCTTGGACAATCATTGGCCACTGTTGGTGGTAATCGAACAGTGAAGATGAGAGAGAAAGAGAGAGAAATAACTGTAGTAAAATGAAAATTTTCATTCCCTGCAAGTTTTTCCCGTCCCATGAAAGCACCTCTCTAATCTTGAAACAATCATCAGATTGATGACCTAAGTTGGAATAGCACATGAGAGATGAAGCAAAGAATCTCCATGTCAAAAATGAATAATATCTAAATGTGGATCTGTGTTCAGTTGACAATGACCGGAAGATTCTAGGAAGAGATTGTCACCAGAATACATGTATTGCTACTCAATGATACTCGTGTATTGGCTCCCAGAGAGATATTGCCCCCCAACAGAGGCCATCTTCACCTGTGATCAATATCATCAAAATCGAAGCATTAATATCTACTACTAGGGAGAGAAAGAAGGAAAGTAAAAATATATCTATTCCCAAGGAACTCTGAACGGCTTTCATGTAATGGGAGGAAGAAGAGGAAGATTTCATTCCATCAGGGTTATTGTCATGGAGGAAGAGAAGAGAGAGAAGAGAGATGAAAAGTGATGAGAAAAATTTTTCTCCCGAGTGGATGACTGATTGATACATTGACCGATCAATTGGAAATTTCATGAAGAATTAAGGTGATAAAAATTTATGCAAAAATGATTCAGCTTTCTGTTTCCCAACGTAAAGTTGTCCGAAATACACAATCGAGAAAAAAAATGAGAGGCATCATTTACCAATAACCCAGAGAGAAAGAATGTATCTTATGATTCTCGTTGAAGTTCAAAAATGGAAATGTTCCTCTCTCCTCATACAGCTAGTAATAAATGAAATTATGCTTATTCCTACCTTGAAGTGCATATCTTTTTCTACGTCTTGCAGTTTCACTGTGTCCAACTTTATCTCTATTTCCACATCTCGGTGTGTTCATTAGATGGACCGTTTCCCCGTCCAAAATGCCTGTCCAAGGATGTATAACATTAATGAATGGAGAAAGGGAAAGAAATGAGAGAAAACAAAATATTAGCATGAATTCATGGAACTTTTTCTTCTACTTTCTCTCTCTCTGTTCGGGATAAGATTTCCTTTCCATCATTATTGTATTCTTTTTCGACAGAATTGCATAATCTTCTGTATCATAGGCAATAGCAAGTGCACTCTCACTTTCACCATGACAAACTCATCTCATTCAAACACACACACAGAATTACACTGAGGAGAGTGAAAAACCGGAGAAAAAAAATAAATGTTGCCACAATCAAGAGCAAATTACAGAGCATCTAATTGAATGATTGCTATTGCTCTATCATCAAACTCTGTGTAAATAAATTGGTAACTTGATCATTGACTCTGACTGTGGGCCAAGATCATTTCGTAAGGTGAAACATTGAATATTTAATTTTTTTCTCACTTTCTCTCTCCTCATCTCCATAAAACGGAAAATGTATACATTCATAACAATATTAATTGTAAACTAACCAGTTTCACTGAGACCAGCAAATCTTTGAAAATCTTTTATTGCATCCTGGTATGTATCTAGGGCTATAAGATTAGCTGGTCCACTGGTTTCGTTCATGTAACCAAATCTTTGGAGATATATCTGGAACAGAAGGAAAGATGAAAGAAGAAGAGGAAAATATCAGTATTTAATGTAAGACAATGGGTTAGGGTGGACAAAAAGAATGTGGTCACATAAAGTAAAGTCAGGTAAAACAATCATCATCATCATCAACAACATTAATTTGAATCATCTTGAGTATGACAATGTGCACGCAAAACATTTCTGGAATGTGGACATATTCAGTTCTCAGTTCGATGATGTTATTTTTTTCAAGGTTAAATCAGTGGCTACTAATTCATCAATTCATACACACATACATACATATATACACACACACACAATCAGTAGCTCGATGATGGTGTGCATGGAAAGATGAATCTTTCTTTTCGATAAATATTTGAACATATTTATCTTGACAAGATGATAAATTGGATTTTGGACAAATTGGACAAGAATTGGAAGAGAGAATAGAAAAATATTGTAAGACGTCAAGAGGAGAGAAAAAAATGGTTAAATTTCTTTAGCTCAAGAGACTTCTTTCTTCATAACACTAACTTTCACACTAAATCAGGTATGCAAGGTATGTGGCTAAAATATTAGCCAATACATTTGACGATGGATTATGAAAATGATAACAATCAATTTTAGACAATTTTATGGAAACAAGTGAAGGAAAGTCAACCTTGAATATTTTTTATATCACTTTTCTTGCTGGACTCATCTTTTTTTTCACTCTTTTCCATCTCTAGCCAGTGCGAACATGTACTTCCACCATCTTCAATGTTCATACTTTTGTAGGGAAAAGTTTTCTCAAAGCATGCAATGAGTGGATTGAAGAACAAAATTCAAAAAATTTTTCTGCAAGGGTCAGTAATTTATGAGCATCATTCACTCAAGTATCGATGAACACTATTCATCACATGGAAAAAAATTTAGAATATCATGATGATTTTTCCGAGAAAATATTGTGTCTCTCTCTCTCTTTCTCTCACTTCTCAACGATACTTTTTGATCGTGCAAGCTAGGACTCAAAATCAAATGCTTGAAACGCCTGGACGAATATTTGCATCGAGTAAGAGACGAAATATACAACTTTTCAATAGGGAATAACCATTAGACAATCCTATTCGTAGTGTATGAAGGCCAACAAACGATAAAGATTCCGCTAGGTTGATCATGTTGAGGGACACTATCGTCATACGGATAAAAAGTTCTTCCTATCAACACTCACAATCATAATTATATATCTATTGAAGATTTATAAAAGTTCAGTCCATTATAAAAAGCAGAGAGAGATGATAAAATTTTTGTTGCCTTTCCTCACAGTCTCAACCCTTTTGCCTTCATGTACAGCTGATCTTACAACTTTTTGTGGTCATCAACAGCCAAAGAGAGAAAGAAGAAAGTAGAAACTGAGAGGCAATTGAATTAGTGGAAAAATTTTCCACTCTTCTGATCATCCTGATTGTACATCCAACCTCGTTCTTGTCAGACTGGTGAAAAGTGTGTTTTAATTTGAAATAATTGATTCCTGGATTGCGTCATTGTATGAAATCAATTCTCAGAAATCGAACTGAATAGACATGTGTGAATATGAATCATATGTAATAGACAAAATGTAATGAAATATATAAATTTATATAATTTGCTCCATGTTGGAATAGGATCAACAAAATTGTAGCCTGATTGTGAATTCATCAATCGTATTGGTTCAAGAAAAAAAAACACCAATAAATGTGCAATCAGTTGTGATCTTGATGAATCTATTTGCTCACCTGTTTATGGTGAATTTTAGGGAAGACAGAGTTTCTCGCTCATCATCGATATTCCGTTAGATAGAGATAAATTACGAGCAATCGGGTGGAGACTAATTGAGCCTTGAGTGAGCAGAGAGAGTTTTTAGTGAAAAATGTGGCATCACATGTATATTGACTCTTTGAATTTAAATCAAGTCATGAAACAAGAAGAAAAGAAGTAATTCTAATAGACATGGAAAATATGCACCTAGAAAGATGCATCCTTCCAGGTGCATCTAGTACATAAGATATGTAGTCTTAAGATGATAAAAAAACACACAAGTCTACCTTGAGAGACAGTGTTTGTGTTTCTACTCTTTCTATCATCGTCTGATGTGTATATGATAGTGATGATGATGTAAAATGATCATCATCCAAGGGACGAAAATTTCAAATATCAATAAGAAGAAGAAAATACCAAACAAAATCAAGTGATTCAGCATGGTGTAAATTAGACGTTTTACTTGAAAAAAAATTCACCATCATTTTTTCCTCAGATAAGTTCCAAAATGTTAGAAGAATTTTGTAGCCCACCGTATGCACAATTAATGTATCCCTCTGAATGATACTTTGTTATCCGTTAAGCTACAGGGTCAAGTTTATCATGTTTCCGTTTCATTCTCAGTAGATAATTTTAACTCTTCTGAGTTCCCATATGGATGACTAATACTTCCTTCCTCAATCAAAAAATCAATAGCAGCTCGATCGATGATTTGCTTCCAATACCCATTGCCTCATCACCATTGTGATGTTATGATTCATGATAATAATTGAAAACGAATAATTTTCTCCTTCTCTCCCTTCTCGTCCTCTTCTTCTTCCATGATCAATATGATGGAATCCATATTGACAGAGTGAGTATTGGAAAATTATCTTTCACAGAGCTGAGAATGATCATCACAACCACCACGAGTATCGTTTCTTGGTTTCCATCATTTCCATGAGATAAAAAAATTTCATCTCTCCATGAGGAAATGAATCTGACTAAGGAAGAGGACGTTGATCGAGAGAGAAGGAGAAAAAAAACGGGACCGCTATTCGGCCCACGAAAGAACCGTTACACTGGCAGACTTGACTAGAAGCCATAATCTTCTCACAAGATCACTAATTAAGGAACACTTGTTACACCCATGAAAGTGAAACACTACGGAAGAAGTGATTAGATAGCTATTCATGCCCAAGAGAGAGAGAGAGAAAGAGAGAGGAAATGTTGCTACTCAACAAGTGCAATAGAAATTGGTTGAGAGAGAGAAAAGCGATCAGTCTGGTTCGAGAGGTACTTGTGAGAGAGAGGATTGAGAGAGACCAGGTCACTTCTTAAATCGGTTCAATGATCTTGAACTTGGGATGATCACGGAAGAGAAAGTGAAAGTTCAACGACATATGTGAGATTTACAAGATTCCAGGTAGATGATTCTCTCTATCATGAGCACATACTCATAGAGAAGAGAAAGAGAGAGAGAAAGAGAGAAAGAGGGATTGAACGATGAATGGGAGAGAGTTGAGTGAATGAATTTTCCACTGGGTTCATGGAGCGATCACAGGGAATATTTTTCTCAATGCGTGGGCCGATTAGCGGTTTTCCGAGAGACTTGATTTGAAAAACGAGAGAGAAAAGAAGAGCGAAAGTGAAAAGTTGCCTCGCCTAGACGCGCGAGCGTGAGGTCAGAATCCCGAAAGAGAGAAAGAGAGAGAAAAGTTTATTCAATTCACAATCATCGGCTCAGTGATCCCATCGTATGGAACTTCATGATGGAACTTTTGGGTAGAACCCGACAGTGGGCCTCGGTCAATGTTAATCACCTTACACTCAGCTTATACACACTGTACTCACTCACACTTATTCTTCATCTCTTTTTTCTTTTTGAGCCTCTCTTGTCAACTTTACATATTTTCACATCAATTGAGTGAATGAATCCGGCAGATGAGAAGAGAGAGAGAGAGAGAGAGAGAGAGAGAGAGAGAGAGAGAGAGAGAGAGAGAGAGAGAGAGAGAGAGAGAGAGAGAGATCTGGGAAGAAACCATTGTTTCATTGGTATGAGTGCCCCAATCGACAGCTCAATCTTTCTTTTTCTCTCTCTTTCACTCACTTTTTCAGCCCCGATGATATAGCATGGGAACATTCAGGAGGTGGTATTAACAACCTTTCACTGAGCTGCTGAGGAGAATGACCACCGACGTGCTAGAACCGCTAAAATTATCATCTGAGATTAATGTTCATAGAATGAGCGAGGAAGAGAGAGAAGCCACAGCATCCACTTATCACCGTTTTCCACCTCTTCACTAGCAATTCTCTTTCAACTCATCTCGCTCGGAGCCACTTTTCCGTTTCTTCATCTCAAATCACCGCTTGTCCATTGGAATTCATCACCAGCCAGCAAAAGATGAATATTCAACAATATTCAAAATCAAATGAGGAGTAGAGAGAGAGAGAGGGGGGAGAAAGCCTGGAATATGTATACGGGCATGCAAAATGATGGCCTCTTTAAGTTTCCCTCTTATGGGCTTGCTCATCAAGAGTCATCAAAAATTGAATTCCGGCAGGTTAAGATGAGCGAAAGGTAAGACTCGTAGGCACTGTTACCGTAAGAATCTGGGCACAAGTTTTCGATGAAGTGATAAGTTGAAATCTATGGAAATGACAGAGGCTGAATGAGGGGTAGAGGTAAAGAGAAGGATGCTTGTAGATCAAAAGAGCATGAAATTCATTGCGGTGAGGAGGTGGACATGGTCCGACCATATGATGATGATTGAGGCTAAGAGCAATTGGCAGCTCAAGTAATGAGCTCAAATTGTTCTAGTACAAAAGAGTGAAAGAGAGAGAGAAAGAAAGGAAGAGACAATGAGTAGAAGAGAGTAGTAGGAGCAATGTGAATAGAGAGTATGAGATGGGATGCTGATTAAGCATAGTGATAATTAGAGGAAAGCTTTTTTCATCGGCCAAGCAAGGTCTGTGAGAAAAGGTAGCACAAACAGTGGACGAGGTAAACAAGTGGAAAGATACAGAAGGTATGCATACTATTTGATTAGATTCATTTCCAAGAAGATGAGCGAAACGATGATAGTAGTAGTAGAGGGGTGAAAATTTTGACGCATCGATGCCTTCGAGATGTTCATCATACGAGAGAGTACATATTCACTTTATACGGAGATACAATTTTCTTTTTCCCTATCAACAGAGGCAATCTCTTGAATTTCTCTCTGGATTCTCATTAGCAACTATTGTGTCCAACAAGCGAGTTAGTCGAGTTTTTTGAGCAAGAAAGAGCATGCATCCTTGATTAACAGGTATGACGAATCGTATTTTGTGGGATTGCATTTTTGTTACTATTTGAATTCTTGGAATTATTATTCACTACTAATGAGATCAGTGAGAAATAAGTAGCGCTAGTCATGATGGTATTGTTATGTCCAATGAAATTTTTTTTTCCGAAATTGTAGAAAAAAGGCTCATCAAATATCGAAAAAAGTGGTAAAAGTGATTCGAAAGAAATGTGCTTATTGAAAGTCAATAGAAGAATTGAAGGATTTCATGCGAAAAATACGGTCAAAACTTTGTAAAACGTTGATAACATTTCTGTGGAAATGTTATGAAAAAAAGTAGTTGTTGTAGTGTATTTGATATAAACACATACGAAACGAACGAGCGAACGAACTAACTAACGTACGAACGAACGAAAAAAACATCTCCACTCAATTGAATGATTCGAGTAAGCTTGTGTTTAGGGTTTCCTGGAAGAGTATTCATGCGATTTTGGAATCAAGAAGTGAAAAGTCTATTATTTGTCAAGTCAATTCAATGCATGTGAGAGCTAGATAGATAGATAGATGGATAGATATGTGAAGATGAAGGGTCCTACTCGCTGGGCAAATATTGAATCGAACAGCTAGCAAACGTACCATTGTTACTCTATCATTGCAACACTGAACGCTCAGTCAAGCCCCGATTGTTGCTGTCAGCGATCATCGAGCGATAAACGGTTCCAACCACATTATCATTCGAAAAATCATTGATTTCAAGTGAGAAAGGGAGAGAGAGAGAGAGTGACGATGTAAACAAACAATCAAATAATGCCTAACTGGGAGATATGGTGGTCACGACTTATGGTACTCCGGACGATGGTAAGTTTTCAAGATGAAGAGTTTTCCTCTCGCTCTTTGGGCAAAAATCAGAGTAAGCAAATAAAGGCGAAAAAAGTCACAGAGCAAGTAGAACTGGATTCTTTCAACTTGACTTCAAAAGAAAAAATACTATTCATTGTCAAAGCTTCAACTTTCATTATTGGTTTCATCAAATTGAGAGCGATAAATTCATTAGGAAATGCATTTGGAAAAAAAGCTAGCCTGTGTGAGTGTGTGTCTATGTGAGTATGTCTTACAAAATGAGTAATCCAATGACGTGAATTGTATTGATTTTCAGCTTCGACGCAATTAAGTTGAATCAAGTTCGAGCATAAGTTCTAATCGATGATGATGATGATGATGAGTTACGGTGAAAATATAAAGAGAGAAGGAAAATTGTGAGAAAAAATTCGAAAACTTACCATGGCACTGATATCGTTGGTTATATTCGTTGAGGTGGATAGTGTCGTTGAATAAAAAAATGATGAAAATATAATAGAAATAAGTGAAAACATTGATGAAATTTGTCCTAATCGCTGAGAGTAACCATCTTGTAGAGCCATCATCACGATGGTTATTCAAATTTATAATGCTGATGGAAAGATGGAAAGAAATTTTTTCGATGATAAAAAGAGTTTCTGAGGTCTAAGCAGATAGAGAATCAGAACCAATCAGCACAATTGATCAGAATTTCATTCTAGGCTTCCGAGAATTTGATGACTGACTTGCAAGTGAACGATCATTTGTAGGGCTCTCTTGCTCTCCCACTCATCTAAGTGAGATGATCTCACTCGACTCTTCTTTGTGGCTCTTTCTGCTACAACTCTCTCTCTCTCAACTTCCTTTACCTTTGTTGCTCTCTCCCTTTTACTTTCTCTCTCTCTCTCTCTCTCTCTTTCTCTTTCTCTCTCTCCGTTTCTCTCTGAACCGGCTGCCGAGGGTTGCTTTCATTTGTATCAACAAGAGATCTCCGTTAGAAGAGCATAGATGATGTAGTGTAAAGTTTTCCTTTATATAAAATGAATCATCACGGAAAGATGATTTCTTTTCATTAACCACAGGAACCAAAAAATGGTTCAAGTCATTATCATACAAAATATAGAGTTGATTTGTTAAGAAATGATGGTGCTATTTTGATTTTTACTCCTGCGCCTTCCAAGTCTCTTGGAGGGTGACCGGCAAGGTGCTGTCGAGCTCTAAATGCTGCAAGGTGAGCGTACTGAACGGGTGGAGGATGAGAAAGAGCTTTGGTACACTTAACATAAGTATGACAGAGGGCAAAAGTTAAGTTATGAATTTCACCAGGTTCAAAATTATTTTCATCTTCGAGAACATAGTAGTGGCAGGGTCTTGATGTTCCCTGTGAATGATAGAAGTCATTTAGAAAACATCAAGTAAAACTTTGGAGCTTTTTTTACCTGAGTACTGTAGTGGCTACATAGAAAAAAATCAGTGTCGTTGGAATTTTGGACGATTGTATCGTTGACTATTGTTCCTGAGTCTATATTCCCATTATCTGAGAGTGAACCATTTTTATCAGTTGGAAAAAATCTTGTTCTTTGTCGCTTTTGTACCACAATAAATGTTACTTTAGGTCTATAGGAATAACCGAGTTTCAGCCTCTCTTGAATGAATTCGAAAGCTGACTTTATCTGTTCAAATTCCTCTTTCAACACGGAACTAAATTGTCCTGAGAAAAGGAAGGGAAAAAACGAAAAAATTGATGAATAAATTCAAGTAATCATTAAGGTGTGATATTTGGGTCCTTTGCTAATTCATATTGGCAGAGAAAAATGCTCTCTAAGTTCAGAGCCCAGGAAAAGGAAAGTGAGGAAGGTGTACTTTTTTTGGAGGGAAATGATTACAACTCTTGTGCGGTGAGGAAAGCGTTCTTGGGACGACTAGTACTGCCACTCTTGGCTTCTGACTAGAATCAATTCTCGGGAACATCATAAAAATGGTGAATGATTCTATAGATGGATATAAAGGAACATTGTTAGGATATTTACCATCGCTTACACCATCCCGGTAAATGATAACTCTTCTCGGCAACATTTTTCCGATCTCTATTTCACCAGTTTCTTGCATCAGTTTTCTTGTCTCCATTCTTATGAGGTTTGCCACCATCTGTTTGAATTCACCGATAATTTCTTGCTTAGCCTCAGCTTGAACCCTTACATCGGATGAATATTGAGTTCGATCACTAGACATACTTCCAACGGCAGCAGCTATCGAGTAAACAACTTTGTCTCCAGGATGAGTCACGTCTGCTCCAATAATAAGGGTTTGTCGATCTTTCAAGACGGAGCTAGACACAGGACTGTCAATTTTACATGCTATACCGCCAAGTTTAGTATTGAGTTTCATCAAGAGATTGGTTAAAATGTAGTAAGTGTTAGAATGTACAACTTTTTTTAAACTTTCAGATGTAACACATTGAGTGTTCACTCCTAGATCTTTGTCTCCCAATTGCTTTATGTCTCTGTAAATTGTATCACCATTATGCTTCGGAGGGACAACTGAAAGAATCATGAAGAGAGGTCTAGAATTTTTTTTCGGACCGAACTCTTCGTTAACCGATAGGATTGTCTCTCGAACAGACGCATCAGGGTCTTTCGTTCCACTTTTCCATAAAATTGGTCTGCCAACATTCGACCCTTTTGATCTAGCGTGATCGATGAACATATCTTGAAACTTTTTTATATCTTCACATGATATGTCAGAGAAATTCACTATAACCCATCCGTCGTCTGGTATGGTGCAGCCCTCGAAAAATTTCACGTTTCTCATCTCCCACTTGCCATTTTGAGGAGAAATTTGTTGATTATTATTCTCTGCATTTTTGACCTCCAATTTGGGAGGCTTAAGACGATGACCTTGAACTCTGATTGGACTGGAAACAATGTCTATGCTGAACTCCTCAGCATAGAGTTTATTCTCACTTGTTGACCTCTGCAAGAAATCATCAATTCTATTGAACCGCTCCTTTGGCTTGTAAGATGAATCTTTGACAAATTTTTGATGATCTTTCCCCTCTAAGCGATGGAGAGCAGTTTGATATTTAACAACTCTGCAAAGTTCAGGAGGTAAATAAATTGGGCGCGCGTCGCGTCCAACATTGATGCAAGGGAAATCACGATACTTAAGGTTAATTTTATGCTCTTCTTTGAAGTAATCCACAACGGAAATGTTTCGTCCGTCACCCAAAGAGCCATCCGGTAATCTTGGAATGTATCGGAACATAATAGCACTCAAAGGATCCAGAGATATTTTACGAATTTTGTAGCGACGCTTCGCCTTTGTATGATTCACCTCAATTTGAAGCCCTTCAATTTCCCTTTCCAGACACCTGATGATTCTCCTATTCTGTTGTCTCTTATTATCATTCAATCGAGGACTGAGAGATATGTTGGCCAATACATCAGTTGAAGATTGACTAGATCCTTGTTTTCCATTCTTATTCAATTTTTCCATGAGAATCGTTCGTATGAGATCAAAAAGATCACCATCAGGATAAAAAACTGTAGAACTTTGATCAACCACAAGTGAGAGACCACTTTTGATCATTTTGACAGTTTGAAAATTGCCACACACAAGGATTTTGTAGCCAATTCGTGGCTCTGAACCCTTCGGAATGGGAAACAAGAAGTCTCCTTTAGGTATTTTTTTCATCAACGATGAGTATCGTAGAATAATATCCAGGGCACGAACACAATCTCGTTTACTGTTATGATCAGAGGGATACAAAAGGTGTCTCAAGTCAAGTTCCGCTGCAAGTTTCAGGCCAATACGACAAAGCACAAGACATTCTTCAATCGTCATTCTGAAAGGCTCGAAGAATATAGGCTCATCTAATTTGCCGAACAAAGAAACGATTGTGTACAAATTCTTAACACCATCAAAGACTGGTCGAATTCTGTGGATAAATAAAGCAAAATAGAAAATCAAGATGATGTCTGAGCTTAATATTTCCTATATGCATCATGGCCTTGAACTGATACTTCTTGATTTGAGTAGCTCTTACTGATGATGTGATTTGATTTTCTCGATTCTATTAGAAGGATGCAAAAACCATTCAATCAAAATATCAATTCTCATAATGATGGTGCCAATTTGGGCCACAGATATTGATGTAGAAGATGCTCATCTAATCAAATTATCATTCAGGACCATGATCAACAAAACGAAGCGCCTGAGACAATCACTTCTCATTGATTGGATGTAACTCACTCTTTTCGCTTAAATTCATCATAAAATATACCTCCTGGAATGGACTGATCTTCGATGAACTTTTTCATCGCTTCAATATTAGATTGACGAAGTGAGGTTGGAATTGATGAATCTTTTTCGATGGAGTCATCATGCTGATACTGATGGGAGCCTCGCCCAGGGCGATATTGTTTCCGATGATTTCTTACTGGCTGGCCATCTTGATTGATCGGCTGAATTTCGATGGTCACACTAAAATGATAGACAACCAATGGTGAAACAGTTAGACTATAATGATTGGTAATCAAATCAACTGTCCGTTGATTTTGTGCGGTAGCCATTTTTGTGTCCATTTCAAAGCGAATACGCTTAGTGTTAGAGCATTCCGGATCGCAATATGCTCTCTTCGGGTCCATTAAGGTGAGTAACACATAAACTAAAAATATTTATATATTAAAACTAAAATCAAAGCAATTGCAATTTACAAGCAATTAAAAAGGGTAAATGATGAAAAATGATGGTTAATGTTGAAGATGGTGAAAGTGATGGCGGCCACAATGGCGACATAAGTGAAAGAGGCGAAAAGAGTAAAACAATGTTACAAAAAGGCAACTGATTGACCGGCACGTGTGTGTATCTCATCATGATCACCTCTGACCTGTGATCATGATCCAAATTGTTTTCTCATCAATGTGATTCATATCATCTGATAATCTAATTATCAGTTGACATTCCACAGGCATGCAGAATAGATATCACCCGAAAAGAAGAGAGAGAGTAAGATAGATTCGGATGAAGAAGGAGGTTCAAGCAACCACTTTCTGGCCATAACGAAGTTCCATTGGCTGCTGCTATTCACGTGATACAGTGCCTTTGTATGGCGCTTGCAAGTGTGTGTCAGAGAGAGATAAAGATTGGAAACTATGTGAAAAGTTTTCTCCTTGATGGATAAATTTATTGAATTATGCGAAGGTAGAGGTTGGAGGTAGAGGACAATGATCATAAAAATGTGTGTATTAAATTTTATTTAGCATCATCAATTTGATCAACTTCTTTCACTTCTTCATTCATCACTACATATTCACGAGTACTGTAACCAAATTTGAGGATATCTTTGTGGATCAGCTCATAGTATCTTTGAGCTTCAATTCTGTCACCATTCAGATAGGTTCCATTGGAGGAGCCTAGATCAATTATGTATGGCTTGGTTTTTTTACCCGTTGATCCGTCCTTTTTATCAAAAGAAACGCAACGGAATTGTAAAACTGCATGCTGCTTAGAGCATGATGGATGATCTATGGGAATGTCTGCCACGACTCTGTCTCGGCCTAAAAGAAAAGCACTCTGTTTTTTTAGATATATACATGGTAAAGCATCATCACCCTTGAATGGAAATAATCTCCACTTTTGTATGGGAATCTTGGCTTCGGGGGGCTCATTGTACTTGATAACTACACCCTTGAATGTGTTGGTGTCGTCAGCTAGCTTTCCACTGAGAGAATAATTTGGTTTCTCAACTTCTTTCGGTTTATCACCTTGTACATCTTTCTCCTGCTTTATACGTTTAGTTGGTTTCTCGTCTTTTTCCTCTTTAATTTTTCTTCTATCAAATTTCTCCTCTTTAATGTATTTTCTGTCTCTTTCGTAATTGTCCCGCTTGCTCATCGCAAGATCCACTTGTTCAAGAAATTCAGCACTCAGATCTCTCGGTATCCAAATCGTGCCAACACCACCCCTAAAAATGAATGAAGAAGATGAAAAAATCACACATTAATTCACAAAATTTCAATTGAAATATTACAACAGAATTAATTACAAATATTTACCAATTTAGAAGTCTTGTTTTTGTTTTGATTTGAGGTGAAAAAAATTTTCTTTCAAAACCAGCGAAAAAGCGTCCTCTGTTGTCGATCAATCCAAGCTAGAACTTTTGCTGTTGAAAAACTTGGCTTAGAACTTGGTTTAGAACTTTGATAGAACTTTTCATCAAAGTTCGATAAAAATTCGATTGAAACTTGCTCATTGAATGAAAAGAGTATTCGAAATAGTTTTAATGAACGAATATTATCATTGATTTATCAAAAATCTTCATATGTCTCTCTGGACGGTTTTTACTATCACTCATCACAGATTTGTTATGAAAAATTATTAATTTTCGATGCTTACCGACATTGTGAGTCATTTTTAAAGCTAAAAATTGGGTGATGAAAGAAGTATGTATATACATGTTGTAGAAAAAAATTTTCCTCTTTCGATTTTGATGAATGTTTGTTTGATTTTTGTAAAATTTTGAAAAATTGGGGGGTATGCAGATAGATGAATTAGTGGCACATCAAGAATGATATCTTTCAGTGCCCAAAGACATAATCTGCCAGGGCTGGATAAGATTCTCATTGGGAGTTGAGTTCCCATTCATACTGTTGGTAGGGATTATGGTGGGATTGAGAGAGGTCGGAGCACGGGAATCATTACAATTATTATTATTAGTATTATTATTGTTATTATTAAGAGAAGTAGTTGAAGAGACCGCATTGGTCGATCCATTGGTGAGCGGAGAAGAGTATGAATTATTGGCATTAACTGTCCCAACGTTAGTTCCATTAGCAGTTGGCAAGTTTGTACAGAGTAACATTTCCTGTAAAATTGAGTCAACCTGTGCCATTCCGTAATTTTTTGCATACTGTATCTTTTCGATCATCTGTTTCGATATGCTTTGAAGTGGTGGTAAGAGGAACAAAATTTCACCGAATCGTCCTCTTGAGTCAAACTGTCGATCGGTGATATAATCTTGTAAGTTGATCTGAATTTGTGTGCGAAGATTTTTCACTTGATATGCTTGAGTCAAACCTTTGGCGCCTAGAGTGGAATCCATAGGGAAGAGGGTAATAAAAAGAGAGAAAAAAAAGCGATCAACTCTAGTGGTCAATCAATCAAGCAACATATTGTTGTAACAAGTTGATGGTAAACATCTTGTGAGAGTCGTGTCCTATCTTGAAGAAGAAAGTGTCCGAGTAATTGCGAGTATACAGACTCAAATGTACACTCATTTTTATGGAACTTTTTGCCAAGCGCTGACTTTTATCGAAAAGGGAAAGAAATTTGTGGTCTTTTGCCGACACCAAGCAAATAAACAAGCTAATTTACTCTCGGATAAGCAAGTTATAATATTCGGCCAACTATAGTTTCACTCTCATACGAGCTCACAGATTAGGGTTTTAGCACTTTTCGGCGAAATGGCCCCACAAAAATGTTGCTTCGGTTCCCTTCATGAGGGCCCAAGTTTTAGCCCAATAGGGATGTGAGCAGGAGAGAGAGAGAGAGAGAGAGAGAGAGAGAGAGAGAGAGAGAGAGAGAGAGAGAGAGAGAGAGAGAGAGGCGAACCGGGGAGAAAGTTTTCATGCTTATGAAATGTTTAGTCATATCGTATAACACCAATTTGAAGATGCGAAAAATCGTAATTATTATTACAAATGAGTAATTCGGAAGCTTACTTGGATCGAAGAAAACAATTGCTTTGAGGCAAGCAAACTCAGTATCATCAATTTCCAGGTCTTGTAGGACTGAGACCAGCTCATCCATTATTCGATTACCAATCGAACTGATGTCTTTTTCGGGCGAATTTCGAGGTATGAGAAAGTCATTGCCCAACAAGAGGCAATCTTTAAGATGCATCGATCTGTGGGCCAATCCAAGTAGAAGATTCTCTCCAGCATGAGCTTTCAGTAGAACAACACGATCGTCCAAAGATAGTTGCTCGAATGCTGGTATTTTTCGTGCCCAATCTACCAAAATGTATAGCTGTTTTTTTGTAGACTCACAAACATCCGATAGATTGGCGCTTTTCATTTGCATCATATTGTGATGCTCCGGATAAAAGTATCCATGAGACTGTGTGATGATGATGTTTGGGAAGAAGGTGATAAAAAAATGGGAAGAGAGAGAGAAAAAACTCAATGAGCCAACGAGTGAGAAAAACGTGATCACTCCTATATTAAGATAGATATGATATGGACATTGATGAAGATGAGATTTCCAACACCAATCGACAATAACACATACACACCAAGCCCTTACACTGTCCCTTACCAATCTATCTTTTTTTTTCTCTCTCTCTCTCTTCCTCTCTGTCATTTTCTCTCTCTCTCTCTGCAAACACACTTGATATGCAGATATGAGTTAACAAAAACGATACACTTTCCCAATGTATCCTCAAAGTAATCATTGATTGCTTGTATCTCTCTTTCTCTCTCTCTCTCACTCTCGCTACTGTATCTATCCTCAAACTGAATTACAAAAACCACGACATCGCGACAATCATGATGATAATGTAGCGGGAGCATGGCTCCATCATCGAATCAAAGTACTTGAGAGAAAAATTCATACCGATATTCAACATCTCTCTCTTTCTCTCTCTCTCTCACTCACTGTCTCTCTCTCTCTCTCTCTCTCTCTCTCTCTCTCTCTTTCTCTCACTTTGAACTGTTTCATTAATTTCCGGGATCTCTCTTGACATTACACTTTTTTTCAGATTATACCGGAAGATGCTCACCTCTCGAGATGTCTTCTCAGCTTGAATCAAAGTTTGGATCGATACTCCACCGTGATTCATTTCGTCCATACTGGGGCGTCGTTGACTGATTCTATCGCGTTCGTTTTGTACCGCTGATCAGGTAGAAACAATGTGAAAAAATTGTTTAAATGAAAATACATGTATATTGACAGAGAAAAAAAAAGAAAGAAAGAGAGAAAGAGCATGAGGGGTGGCAGTGGGTTTATTGGCTCGACTCTGGAGAGTGTCTCGAACGTAAAACTATTGTAACACCCAAAAGAGAGCGAAGAGGGGCATGAAAAAAAGGCACTCTGATAAACCAGTATTTACCCGCGATAAGACACTATCGACCAGATTGACTTACCATCTTTTTTCATTCCGGCTCGCAAGCATTTACGAAGTCGACAGTATCTGCATTGATTGCGTTTATCTTTATCAATGAGACAATTTCGATCGAAACGACAGGCATATTGGTTACTTTTTCGTACACTACGACGAAAAAAGCCCTACGAAAAGAGGAAGAGAGAGGAAGAGAGAATGAAGAAAGAAGCATTGAAGATAGGAAGGAAAAGAGGAGAAAACTCAATTGATGATGTGATGTTGATGTGACCAGGAAAACAGTCTCTCAGGCCATTCTCTAAAGAGAATTTCGAATAAAACTTACTTTACATCCATCGCAACTGGGAGCTCCATAGTGTTTTCCCGTTGCTCGATCACCACAAACCGCGCAACTTTGGCCCATTGTAGCCCCCATTTGGAGCATTTTGGATGGCGAACAAAACACACACACACACACCACCACTAGCACCGAATTAATCAACGTAGATGTTGAAACTATAGTAGCAGAGATTCTCTAGTGAGTTTTTCTCTCTACTACAGAGAACGATTCCCAAGATTCCGAGCAAAAGCGATGAGAGAGAGAGAGAAAGAGAAAGAGAGCAAGAAGAGAGAGATAGAGAGAAAGAAAAAAAGAAAGTGAGCAGGCGGGGTAAATACACTTTTTCCATTGGCCCGAACAGTCCCATTTTCCCCCAAAAATGATAATTTGACTCCGCCTTGATGATTATCATATCTATGGTGAAGCTTGATTTGCAGCTTAAATGTGAATTATTTTCAATCAATAAACTGTTCTAATCAAACACCAGGACCACATTGGTCAGAATGGCTTGAAAAGAGAGATGGAAGAGGAAAGAAAAAAGTGGAGAGAAAAATTTTTCCCACGAAAAAGATGGACAGTATTTTTCGTTAGCGTACCTTTAAATTCCCGGGGCAAAGTGTTGATTGCAATGAAAATAAGACTGGAAGAACAATTTCCTGGTTGCCCATCGCTTAATTGGTATGCCACTTGGAGGTGAAGTTTTTTTTCACCAATTTCTGCCTCGTTTACGATGCTTGTGAGATACATCGTAGCCCATTATGAGTAAACCTCATCACAACAACGTTCATGAGGCAGTTTGGATGATGATTAAAAATGAAAATTAAAATGAAAGGATTCGCAGAAACAAGTAGCTTCACGTGCTATCTCCTTGGATACCAGAGGCCAAAGTCCATTCCCAACTCGGATGGGTTCGTCTCATCGCGAGAGAGAGAGAGAGAGAGAGGAAAAAAGTGAATAGCCGAAAGCCTTGATTGTAAGGGCCCACCGAGTGGCGAATAATTGAATAATTGGCCGTCTAGTCGAAATGATCATGAATCGTTCACATACTCACACCAACAAGTACTTTTTGGGGCCTAGGAATCAGGAAAAGTTCTTAAAGATAAAAATCATTCGAACACTTGGAGGGAAGAAGAAAATTTCTCACACTTACAAGAGAGGACACTTATTAATAAGTTCAGGGTAATCAATCAAGATACATATCATGGATTTGGAGAAAAATGTACAATTACAAATAAATAGTAATAAAAGTTTAACTTTAAGATTTAGATTATGATATCTGTGAATTTTACCTAATAAATTCGATTTTATGCAAAAAACTCGGTTCGTTTTTCCTATAAAATACGTTGAGCATTTTTATAGTGGACAAAAAATATTGGTAATATCGGAAATTTTTTTTAAATGGCTATCACAGCGTTACCATCACCGGCCCATTTGAAACAAAGCAATTGTAAACGCATAGAAGTTTTGAAGCGACTCAAAATTTTTGTGGCAAGCTTTTGATCCTGAGGATTTGCTATCGGTCTCAGACGGGAGCGGGCAATGTTAAGCGATTTTTCAGCTTTTGGTGACTCAAAATTATCAGAATCAGCAAAAACATGCTCCAAAGCTGATAAATCAACAGATGCGTGTATGTTTCCTGCTTCAGTAAGTCTATCAGATACTGATTGGTAAAGATTAGCTATTTCTTCTAGAGTGGCCTCTATCACTTGGGTAACTACTTTTCGAACCAATGATGGGGCAATAAGAAATATTTTGCCTTGGACTTCAACTATGGTGAGAATGATTTCCTTCACATAGTAGCTCACATCGGTAGGTCTCGCAGAGCCTTTGTACCATTCATTTGCCACTGTATACATGGAAGGTTTCACGGAATTTATCACTGAGTCACATTTTGTTTCAACAAAATCTTTGAAAAGTTTTGATTCCAGATCACGGTACTTGTTTTGCACAACTTTCATCACCATACTCATATCAGGATAATTGTATTTCTCGAAATTTTCATGCAAACGCGGTAGAACTTGGTTTGATGTGAAAGAACAATTGCAAATGAGGGCCAGAATTTTATCTTCCCCATCTAGTTCGCTTGCATGCCCAGGACTTGAAATCGAAATCGAATCCAATTCTCTACGAATTTCGCTGAGTGCAATTTGAAATGATTGCAGTAAATTTTGAGCCAGCTGCTTCATTTGTCCTTGCACATTTATCTTGGTGAATATGTCCACTTCATCTGGACACGTAGTCTGTATTATGTGCTCTCTAACAAGGAGCAACACTTCCACCACTTTACTTTCAAAGAGTAGAGGAAGAGAGGTTCTGGTGCCAAGACAATCATCAGATACAACTTCCCAAGTTTCTTTATCGGCCAACGCTTTAACTTCTCCGGCTGCTTGATTAAATAATGACACAAGTGAATGAATCCTCAAATCAGTGATCATCTGTTGCACCGGTTGTATAGCATTCTGGGGTATTTCTTCATTCAAGATATCTTGATAGAAGTTACAACATATTTTAAGACATCTGGGAAGCCATAGGAAGAAATTTCCATCCTTATTAGAAGAAGCTGGCCAGGAGTTCAGCTTCAAGTTGGACACCGTATTAGGCAGTAAGGCATTTCGAATCAAAGCAACCAGAGACTTGAGAGGCTTCTGAACCATATCACTGTAAAATATTTGCTCTTTTGTTTCTAAATCTTTATCACGGATATTGAAATCTTCATTGAGGTAACAACCGCCCAGTTTGACCAGGTCTTTGAATGATTGATTGAATATGATGGTTAAATCCTCTAAAAACTGGACGATCGGTGGACCTTGAGAAGGGACATCACAATCATCACCATTGTAAAATTTGGCTGGCTCTTTCACCATGGATTGAGGATTCTTGGCTAATTCAACATATTTATCATGACACTTCATCATCTCAGCCAATAAGTTATCTTTAATTGTGACTAATGATTCCCATGCAGGATTACCTGCTACTTCTAGACTGATTAAGTATTGTATTAGTTTTTTGACTTCGTCGATATTGCGGTCCTCATGATTTGAACATTGTTTGCGTAGTTTTTCTTTGAGAGATTCACGGAATTTGGCTATCCGCTGCTCAACTTCAAGATAAACTTCACGAAAAACGCTCACTTGAGTATCAGCGAATCGAGATTTAGCACGATTGTAGTCATTGATGAGAAGATCAAATTCATTTTTTGCGATATATTGTTCTATGGCGGCTGGAAGATTGAAAAGGAAACGATATCTCTGAAGAACATTCAGAGCATTACGAGTAGAATCAGCACAATCTTTGCGAGTCAATACCGAATCGAATATACTGTGTGATTCGGCCAGAGCTTTCTTTATCAAATCCTCAATCTTTTGGGGCAAATCAGATCCATGAGATTTTTGAGCTTTAAGATTAAGTTGAACCGATTTAAGAGCATCTAAACAATCAACAATAGGTAAAACATTTGGCTTCAACAGCGCTTTTGGTCCCAGACTAGAATCATTAGTTTTTTGGTTCATTTTGGTTTTCAAATTATTGAGACCTCGAATAAGATCATCGAATGATACATTGCTGTAGTTTTCAAGTAGATACCAGGCAGGCATAAAATCGGGAGAAAATGGATTACCAAATCCCCGATCACTTTTATCGTGACTCAAAGCTTCGGGAAAAAATTCACGCACAACATTGTCAGCGATGGCACTTTTACCCTTCTCTGAATCTGTATCCGGTATCAAATTGAGAAGATCGGAGGAGTAAAAAACGGGCGACGATGATCCTCCAATACCATGACCAACTTTTCCCAGTGAAAAATATTCTTCCTCATTAATCCACACCGAACAATCTTTCGTCGGACTTATGATATCAGGCAAACCTTTGAACTGTACCGTACAAGTTCCAATGCCGCCCAGATAGGTGGTAACAATCACATCACCCAGACCCTCACATCGGCCACTACGAGTAAATATTTTATTGGATGCCTTCCATTCAGCAAAAATTAAGCAATCAACACCACATATTGTCAAACCGATCAGATCATCCGCATTATCACCAAGATTTTCACCTCGTATAACAATTTTCGTTCCTGGTATACCTTCTTTTGGCGATAGACCAGTCACTTTTGGACGACGATCTCCAGTCTCATTGCCTTTGGACATGATGATGACGATCCAAAATAATATCCACTATACACACACTCACGCACTGTGGAAAAAAATTTTTCTCTTCCAAATATCAAAACTTTGTCTCGATAACTTCAACATGAACAATGAAACATACACAAACAATTAAATTAATTCAATTTCATCTTCCTTAAGCGGCTTTACTTTACTTTGCTTATTTCTGTTATCATCTTGATATACATAATGAGCCAAAAGATGGCACTTTTCCGATCAAAACATGAGCGGCGCTCATGTTGTGCTAGAAGAAGCAAGAAGTTTGTGTGATTGTGCAAAATTATTGAAAATTAAGTTTTTCGGTGTTTAATTGTAATTTGTGTTGGACATCAAATAAACAAACAAATCACAATCAGCCATGTCTATAATGGATTATAATGGTGGTGGTGCCATGGCGGTAGCAGGTAAAGATTGTCTGGTTCTATTGTGTGATCGACGATTGGGTGTGAAGATGACCACAATATCGATGAATCACAGTAAAATATATCAAGTTAATCCTCATCTGTATCTACTGTTACCCGGATTGGCGACCGATGCTTTGACAGTATTTCAAAAACTTTCATTCAGAATAAATGTCTACGAATTAGAACAGGGTCGCAAGATATCGCCTAAAGTGTTGTCTTCGATGGTCTCTAATTTGTTGTATGAACATCGATTTGGTCCGTATTTTGTGGGTCCGATTGTCGCCGGTCTTGGTAAGTTTTGTTGATTCACTCAAGTTGCATTTGTTTTTGTGCAAAAATCTAATTTTTTTCTGTTTTCCTTTCCACATGTTAACACACACTCAGATCCTGAATCTGGTGAGGTCTTTCTCAATGGTATGGACTGTATCGGAGCGGGCGAAGTGAAAAAGGATTTCGTTTTCGCTGGTCACAATGCTGATCAAGCCATGGGTACCGCTGAAGCCTTATGGGAACCAGACATGTCACCTGAACAATTATTTGAAGTGGCCTCACAAGCCTTTCTATCAGCGTGTGACCGTGATGCTGGTACTGGCTATGGTGCTATTGTTTATATAGTTGAAAAAGATAAAGTTACTCAGAGAATCTTGAAGGGAAGAATGGATTAAGGATATTCATTGAAGTAAATCTTTTTCATATTAATAAAGAGAAAATAATTGCAAAATCAATTAAGGAGTAGAATGAAACATTTATTGAAAAACTGAAAGAATGGATCGAATGGAGATCAGTAATTACACTGGTTACTTTTGCCAACTCTTCTTCTTGCCAGCGCTACCAAAACTTTTATTACCGAATGGAGTACCTCCTTTCTTGCCAGGGGTCTGATTTTGGTTAAACTTTTGCTTACCACCACTCTGCTTACCACCTCCTTGCTTGTTTTGATTGAAATGATTAGGCTTTCCAGGACTATTATTTGGTGATTTTTTTCCTTGATTCTGATTTTGGAAGGGCTTCTGCTGAAATTGCCCTTTAGGAGTTGAATTCTGCTGCTGAGGTTTTCCCTGAGGTTTAGGGGTACCTTTTGGTTTCTGTTGGGGCTTTTCGTTGGTCTTTTGCTGGCGTAAAGCTACAGGCTCATCCTCACTACTATCATCATCATCATCATCGTCGTCGTCGTCGTCACTATCACTACTACTGTCATCATCATCATCATCATCACGACCGATATCAAGATCATGCTGTTTATCGAAACCATCCAAGAGGTCAGCCAAATCATCGCTACCAAATTCCTCTTCATCGCTCATATCATCACTGTCATCATCGTCACTATCACTATCACTATCATCATCGGCATGATCGTTCGAATTGTCCAAGTTAGCAGGATCCTTTCTCCTGGGCTCTTGCTTTGCTGGTTGAGGTTGGTTAGGCTTGAGAATAGGTTTCACATTATTCTTGTCTTGCTTATTATTGTTGGCAGCCTGATCACCACCAAATTTAACCTTCTTATTTCCTTTGGCTTCCTCCATATCTTTACGCTTTTTACCTTTAGCATTGACGGTAGTAACCGCTTCCTCCTCAGAATCGACATCAGATTCATCGTACATACCATCGTCATCGAGGTCAGATTCGGGCATTATGTAACCAGTGAGATGAACTTTACTATCACCATTGACAGAGAAAACAATTTCTTCACCTTCAACGAAAACAAAATCTAATTGCTGCTGGATGTGGTTCTGTTGATCCAAATTACATAAAATAAATTTTGTTTTATTTGACTCTAATAGAACAGAAGTGATAGGTGTTTTATTGGGTGCCGGTGCTTTAGTGGATGGTTCAATAGCGGCCATAGTCAAATGGAATGAAGTGTCAGCTTTTTGAGCATACTGTTTACCAGGCTCAAGGACAACGCCTAAATAAATGTTAAAGAATAGAATAAATTAAATTAAAAAAATCGCACACAATTAGTGTAAATCAAAAAATAACATCATATTTAAAGGTAGATCAGAAAACGTGCTCTTCCTAGCAAGCGCGGTTCAAAGAAACGCGTGTATTTAAAGGCAGCATGGTCGGTAACATGTCCATACACAGACAAACACAACTTACCCCAAAACATTTTCATACTTGTAGCCATAATATGTGACAATTCAATTCAATAATAATACGATAAGTTAATCCACTAATTAAGAAACAATGACAAAGGCGAAAACAATGATCACACCAATGGTAAAGGTCAATTCAAATCAAATTGAGAGAAAAAGAAAAAGTTCAACAAGCAAGCAGCTCACTTTTCCAATGTGTGTGATGAACATCAACGAAGTGAGAGAAGAAGCTTGATGGCGGAAGTGGAAACGAGTCTGATGTGAAAAAAGCCGCGAAATTTAACTTTTAAACTTCTATCTTTTCCGTGATCTTGGTAGCCCCCTGGTGTCTGGGTTTATCAACTAGATGAGAGAGTGAAAAATCGGTTAATTTTTTGTCGGTGCAAGATGATGAAATCATCAATATAATGGATTAGATTTTTGGGCGTTTTTTTGGGGATGATTTAATTTAATTGATTGTTTGTGGATGAAAATTAGTCTTTTTTTAGATGGTTTGTGGTGAATTTTGTGAAATTTATGGGTGGATTGATTTTAATTTGGAAAAAATTGGAATCATCAGAACGAATTGAATATGTATACGGCTATGTGTATGGGAAGCCTAATGATGATGCAATAATGTTTACATTTTGAATGCCTTGGTGAGTTTTGATGGTAGATATTTTAATTAGAATGTCTTAATCCATTTGATATTGGATTTTTTCATTAAAATTGATTGTTTAGCTCATGTTCAACCCGTTCTTCTTGATAAACTCCGTTCTATTTTTATTGTTAGAACGGATTCCAAAGAATTAGAAACAATCAATCCATTGGAAACGAGAATTTATATCGGTCAAATTAATCATGGATTGGGATGATGATCGGGTACCTCGTGTTACCGAACTGATGCCAGATGAAGGTGGTAGTAATACAGAAATCAAAATTTATGGACGCAATCTTGGTCAAAGTCAGGATGATATCGTGAGCCTCTTCATCTGTGATGAGAATTGTACTGATACCGTCGAATGGATATCGAGCAATGAGATAAAGGCCCGTACGAAAAAGAGTGAAAAGGATGGAGACGTTATTCTCACCACAAAATCAGGTGGAATTGGTACTTGTTCTAAGCAATTCAAAGGTACCTTACCGAAATCTATCGGATGTGGGAAACGCTTCTCTGATGACGGTAAAGATGCACTAGACAGTCCAAAAATGATTTTATTTTGGCTACATAGACTCACAAAAGAACTGATAGGACGATTGAAAGATGACCAAGCTACACATAATCGAGTACCGAAGATGTTCAATATTTCCGCTTCCCTTAAAACAAAGCCAAATATTTCGATTTCACTAGCTTTACCCAGATCTATGAGCCTTGGATTAATAGACGCATTTGGGTCACGTTATTTGATCCCAAAGCTTTTTGATAATGATGGGAAGATAATTGACGTTATACTTCTTTTAAGTATATCAGCTTCAAAATTTGAACCGAAATCATTGGATAATAAAGGCCAATCATCATCCGATCCAGTATCATTCAACTCAATTAATATATCGCTCACCGATGCAGATATCAAATTCACAAAATTACATCAAACATTAGACTCCAGTAGGGAAGAATCTCCAAGAAAAGCCTTGAAGATTCTTCGACAAGACTTGGTTGAAGAAATTTCTCGTAACTCTATCGATTCACTTCCCTCTACATCCTTTGCACTATTTAATACCTCAGACATGGACAAAAAAAGAGGTTTCTTCTATCGAAAGTCATTAGAACTTGCTGAGCATCGCTCCAATTTTAATGAGTAAGGCTAAGATTTATGATCGACTCCTTGTCAGAGTTTTTCCTTCTGTACGAAGAATATCAAAGATTCCCCAAAAAGTCAACTTTAATTTACTATAGAGAACTAATTTCTCTCTAAATACAACGATTTTCTTATAAATGTATCAGTTTTTTAAGATTTTGATCAAATCAATTTTTATCAAGAATTCATCAATAAATCAAAATCCATCTAAAAATGATTTTTCTACAGACTACAATAACTTTCAGCACTTGCTGTATGTTTCATAAAAATGCTAAACACTTAATGGGTGTCTGGTAGGAGCTCCTAGAATTTTCTAGGATCATTCTGTTATCTCCTGAGTTCTTGCTCAAATTACGATCGCACGATTAATTTCCTATAGCTAATCCAGCTCTAAGTCTGATTAGAGCAAAAAAAACTTTCTATTCTAACCTCGTTCAAGAAAGGAGATAATATGGTTTATTCCAAGCCCAAATTTTACTGGAGAGCTCTTTTTTGACAGAATCTCAGATCTCACCTTCAGAGTCAACTTGAAATCAGTGGCTTTAACTGTCATACGAAAAAGTGCAGTCCTTCTCAATTGAGAGAAAAGTTGAAATTTGAAAAACAAAATCCTCTGGCATCAGGATGCTCTCTCTTTCTCTTGCCCTATGCCCAAATAAATATAAATTAGCTGTGAAAAATAGAACAAAAGTGACTTGCTGATAAAATTCATCGCATCGATTATTTGGAAACAAAAATGTTCTTGGGGCAAAAAAATGGTACCAAACTTTTCATGAGAGAAGAGAGAGGATATAAAATGATTAAGTAAAAAAAAGAGATATTTCTTCCGAAAACACACTTTGAAAAGCTTCATTCTACAAAAGAGACATGATAAGCCGATTTGAAGCGAATTAAACTCCTCCTTTTCCTCCTCACTCAGGATGAACTAAAATACACCAACAAGCTGATTTTTTCTTCAGATCTTTTCATTTTCACACTCTGCTTTTTTGGATGAAAATCGAAAAGAGATCACTTGTGTGACCATAAAAGTTACAACTTACAAAATACGAGTGAAAAGTGCTGTGGGCAAAGAAATATTATCTTCTAACACTGAATAGCTGAATACATGGGTTGAAAATGAATTTGTTACTCTGTTTCATGCCAGTTCCCTACGATTGACATGATTTCTCTTTCTCACTTTTTTACTGATGAGCCAGTAATAAATTCAAGTTTGATAATAACGATGAGGATGGAATAGAGAGAAAGAGAGAGAGAAATGAAGAAAGCTTGTCTTACGAATTGAGCTGATTGATGAAAAGTCTGTTTTAAACGTGATTAATTGTTTGTAAAAGTGGCCTGCAAGAGGTTCCTCATGCTATGAGGCCAATAGAGGTGAACATTCAGCTGATCCAATACACAGTTGATATCGATCTTACTGAGGCCAGCAAAAGCCTTTTTCAGTACATAAATACTGTGAGACCACTTTCATGACCTAAACTGGTGTCAACCACCAAGAGCGAAAAATGTTTCTCCTATTAGAAAATAAGAGTATTCAGATAAAAATTCATCAGATGAGGAGTGAATTACTTTTCTAATTGATCTTCTCACGCGAAGACATTTTGGCTCTTCTTCTTTCATCTTTTTCTCTTACTCACACACATACACACAGATCGTATTCCGTGAGATCGAACTATCAATTCAAATTTTCTCAGACAATTTTCATCATGATTCACTTCATTTTCCCTCTCTTTCTCTGTGGGTGGAGCTGTAAAAGGTGAAAAAATTGATCAAGATGTCCACACAACAAATAAATGTACAAAAATTTCCATATTATTCGTTCTTCTCTCTCTCTCTCTTTTATCTAACAGCAGCAACAAAAAATATCAACAATCATGAGGAAATAAAAATTCAAGCTCCAAAGAAAAAAATCATACACAAATCAGAAACATACATTTTTTCTCTCACTTGCATTGCAAATCGATAGGAAAAATAAAAGTGTTCACATCTCAACACTGGTTGTGGAAGAGAGAGAGAGAGAGAGAGAGAGAGAGAGAGAGAGAGAGAGTAATATTATCGATGCACATTATTCCGTAGGAAAATGTCATTCTCTGGCCAGGCTAGGATGATGATGATGATAATAGTATGCTCATTTGCATAAGACAAGAGAGGAAGAGAAAAAAAAGTTCCTCCCAGCAGAATACTGAGGAGGAATACATAGGAGAGGAAGAGAGAAAAGATGAGATCAATCGATGAAATATCAGTGTGATTTGCAATTCAGAAAACATGTAGAGAAATTGAGCCAACGATAGAGAGTGAGTTTACCATGAAGTCAGTCAATTTGAATTCGATCATAAAATGGATGAAAGAGAGAGAGAGAGAGAGGAATGGCTTGAGTGCTGTTGACAGAGTGAGAGAAGTCCATGAACCCGACTTTTATCGTTCCTAGATTCAGTTCAGTATGTGTGTATGTATATACACACACATTCACAATTCGTTTGGTGAAAAAGTGATCAGACGTCTGAATCAAACCTGGATACACTGATAAACGGCTGTCAGAGATGATTTGGAATGAAATTTTTTCTTTCATACCACCGAACACACCGGAACCTAGACTGTGGGGCCACAACAGTGGTGATGGCTTGAAAGATTTCTTTTTGCTTCTATTTTTTGTGATCAAAAAGATAGATTAGGATAGCATTTCTCAGGAAATGGTACCAAGACATACACATGTATATATACATGTGGAAGGTTTTCCATGAAAGATTCATTACCATTACCATTATTATTATGTTGGGATGAAAAAGTGAGCCTTTTTCTACCCGATTGTAACCAATTTGATAAGCTATCCTGTCAAATCAATTCATCTTGCCTGACTACAGGTACTTTAGGCAACCGGTTTGATCATCATCAACATTGGCCATTCATTTTGGGCTCCAATCGAAAATTTTTTTCTTCACTTTCCACTCTCTCTCTTCCTCTCTCTTCCTCTCTCTTTCAATCCCACAAGATTGTAAAACAACAACACAAAATATTGAATCACTTTTGACCGACCACTTGATTACATCTTGTAAATGAAAAGTTTACCAGCAAAATTTTGCCTCTCCTCTTTTTTTCCATGCCACATATACATGTACTCAACTTTGATCATTATTATTACTGTGCGTTGGAAGATACAAGCTTGATTGCGCTACTGAATCACTTTGAATTTGAACGTGAAAGTTTTGACCAAATGATGTGGATAAAAAAGGAAAAGAAAATTAAATCGAAAAATTGAAAGTAGGATTGTGGAATGATTGTGTATTGAGCTATTCAAAAATTTAATCGGACAGAAAAACTTCAATCCCAATCAACGCAAAACAAAAGAATTGAGTTCACTCTATTCATGGCTCCTTTTAAATGGTCATCAATTCTGACTTACTTCTAGGTAGGCAGTTAGATTGATAAAAATCGGAAGTACATGATTTTAATCAACGATGAATTAGATGCAGAGCAAGCTCACAATCGAATTTTCTGAAGCTTAGGGTGCAGCAAATTCACTGATCAAAGAATTTCATGGTAAATTAAATGGTCCATACGCACACATACATACTTACATACACTCACATGAATTCCTTTCTGAGGCTAAAAATTTTTGCCCATAGGACACACCTATTTACAACTGGAAGTTGCTCTAGGGAATCGAGATTCTTTGAGAAAAAACCTGAAAATACTGTGAGAAATACTTTTCCTATCTGGGTAATCAATTTGCTTGTTCTTAGATTATAGCTAACAAGATTCATTTCATGAATGCCTTGGATGTTTTCCTGTGGATAAGCTCCTAGATGAATCATTGATCAAAGTTTGGAATGGAAAATTCATTTTTTCTTCCAGGCAGTACACATCCATGAAGGAATTTTCATGGTTCGAGAAGCATGCATATATTCTAATGTTTAGTTTAATTGCTAATTTTTCTTCCTAATATTCATTCATTGTCATGAAACATTTAGCATCTGACATCATAAGTTGAGAAATATGTTTTTTTTTCATTTTTTCTTCAACAATGCTAACGATGATTCCAGCATCTCAACAAATAGGAGATTGAAGCTGGTTAATATATTTTTTTCATTCAATTTATGGAAGGGTATTCCAAACTTCAATCCTTTTGAATCGAGAATTCCTTTCCTAGAGAATCTTAGAATTCTTGAACTCTCCGTCTTTCCTTTCCTCTTTAGAAGAAAAAAAATAGTATCGATGATTTTGAGTGAAAAGCTAATGCTTATTCGATCGAGAAAAAATGAGATTAAGGTCTTCACTCGATGCTCGAGGGACATCATCTGATAGAATTGAGAAATCTGAACATATATATTTCAAGTCAAACCTGTAAAGTTGGTAGGTAGGGAGAAGAAAAAATGCCTAATAGGATAAAATTTTGTTGGAGAAGTGAATATATTCGATAAGAATCGAAGATCATACACGAAAGATGGCCAAAGCGATTATGATGCTAGGAAATGGCTGGGTTGATCTGAAATTTGGCACTTAGTAGACCTTTCGAAATATCTTTTCCACCATCGTTTTCCAGTTCTTCATGATAATAATATGAGTGTTAGAGAAAGATAGAGGGAGAGAGAGAAAAAGAGACATAACGATAAAGATGATGATGGCCACGGATGAGATCTCATTTTCCTCTGTCTCTGCTGGTCCATATCGTTTTTCCCACTCTTTTTCTGGCTCAACATTTTTCACATACTCTCACACAGACACAAAACTGATTCTCCAAGCAAAATGATTTGGGGGTGGCTGCTTTCTCTTTTTCTCAGCCTCCTTTTTCTTGTTCTTCTGCTCTCATCTTCTTTGATGTTGCTTAAGTTTTCGTAAGAAGAAGAATAAGAAGAAGAGGGAGACGAAAAAGAAGATGAAGAAGCTGAACAAGCGATGGACAAGTTACCAAGACGTTCAATAAACGTCTCACATGCGAATTTTTCACGCTTTCCTCGAGTACATGTAAGCCAATCTTAAAAATACTCTCGCCTTGAAAAACGCGAATCTCAGCCACCATTGAGAATGAGAGTGAAAACGATCAAGTTCACTACCGTGGACTTGACAGTGGAAGTAAATTAATCGATCGCAAAATGTCATCACTAATTGATGAACATTCTCTCCATCTCGGCCAGAATTTTCTCTATTCATACACTTTCTTCTCACACCGAGTCAGGCGAAAAATATTGAGCCTCAAGAACATTTACCGTCGTCCTCTTGATCTCTCTCTTGAGATATATATCCAAGTTCTCGCTTGTCCATCTTTTCTCATCTTCTTCCCAGCATCTTCTTCTCTCCCTCCCTCTCTTCGGACTTCCAACTCGATCCTAATCATGAATGTCCATGTGTGTGTATGTGTGTGTGTCACCATCATGAGAATGAACTTCAAACAAACTTTGGGTGTCATAGTGAAGCAGAGTTCTGGTGAGTAGAAAAAAGTGAGAAAATAATTGGATTACCTCAGGAAGGGAGGCTGAGATGAAAATATTGAGTGAATCTGTTTCCAAAGCTCCCCGATGAGCCCACAGTTTTTATTTTGCCTCCTCTTTCAATCCGGTCTGTATGCTAGTTTCTTCTTCATCCGTTTCTTCTTCTTCTTCTTCTTCTTCATCGTCTTCTTCTTCTTCTTCCGATGAAACGCGAGACTCAATTTGAAGCTATTTTTCATCGTTAATTTCGAATTATCCGAATGACAGTCTGATTACTTGTGATACTATCATCTTGCTCGTGAACAACTTGCTTGAACATCCAACTTTCTCTCTCTCTCTCTTCTCCGTTCAATGGCATCAACACTCATCGCCCCTTTTGCATCGGAACTTATCACAAAATTCGCAGGCATTTCTCACGTCAATTTTGGCAAAATCCACTGCACTTGATGAAATATTCTTGGGTCTCTCTCTCTCTCTTTCTCTCTACACTCAGATAGAGGCGTCTTGAGTGGCCACAATTTATGATTTCATCTGTGCTAAAGTTTTCTCATGAAAAAAGTTCCTTTTATTTTTCTTACCAGCTCTTTCTCCCTCATCTTTCTCCTCTTCCTCTCTAACTGATAATCAGAAAATTTTCACTTTTTTCTCTTTTTACCTTCTATTTGTCATTGATTCTAGCGTGGAAACATTATTCTTCCTTCCTCTCCTTCTCTCACTCAAACTGAGTTCTTGCTCAATCTTAGTTGACCGCAAAATTATTCATTTCGCTTCACTTATCTGGTGAGCTTCGAACACCCAACAGATTGGAAAAGCCACATTCTCAACCCATCTGACCATGCATGCTAGCAATCACTGAACTGGATGCCAATTCTCTCTCTATCGCCATAATAGTTATTCAGATAGTAAAAGTTTATTCTTTTCTAGCTAAATAAGACGTTGCAATTCTCATTCACCATTTGATTATTTTATACCGATGCTCAGAACTCGTGGATGATGGACATGAATCCCTCTCACTTTACGGAGAGAGATGTAGTCAGCGTGGGCTGAATGATCTCATCACTTTTCTTGAGGATCTACTTCCAAAAACTTGTCAGCTGCTAGGATGGCAAGTCAAGTGATTCATTTGAACGCAATTTTCACTGATGAGCGATTCAAATTAAACCTCTTCTTCATTCTAGGATTGAAATTTTCACTCTCTGAGTACAATCTGACTGGAAATATTCCTCTATATTCATTAGATGAAGGGTACAATTGGATGACTGGCCGAATATTGAGAAAGATGAGCAATCGGATGAGTGTGATTAAGGTTCATAATCAAAAGCTGATAGTTGTGTGATGGATAGGAAGTTCGCTGATTGAAATATTTATTAGTCGAGGGAAATGATGAGATAAGAGATGAAGATTGAAACTTCAAACTATTTTTGATATGATTTTTCAGATCGAAAACTTTCTATTGCACTTTGTACAGGACAAATCTATTTGAGAGGCTTGTTTTGGAGGAAAGCTTGGAAAAGTGTCAGAGCAGCGGATGGTTTATATTCTGGGACAGTGTGGCCTGAGCCTCGAACAGTGACAATGCTAAGATTGGTGAAATCTTGGACCCATCCACCAACTTGATCATCATCAGCCCATGATCGATATTCATTGACTGCTTTTAGGCCCAAACCATCAACAAACCATCGATTTCCGAGATGATCACAAACTATATCTAAATCACCAGTATATATCATAGCATATTTTCCAGCATTCAAAACTTCGAGGACTTGGGGTTTCAATGAAGAATAGATATTTGTGTAGTCAATATCACTACAGTCATGCCATTGTGATGCAATATTGCGAATGTGTAGAGCTTTTCGAACATCAGCTCTATTAGAGTAGTCAATAAGAGACTGAAAATCAACACATGGGATCTTCCCATTTGGAAATTTTGACTTTTGTTCCAAGATCCGATGAAGCAAATTCTCACCAGCTAAAGAGAATCTTGATGCTGACTTTTCATTGAAAGGTGGATCACATTGTTCATAAATATCATAGAAGTTGATTCTGGTCCTTATGATTGAGGAACCTAATTCAGAAACCATTTCTCGACAGTTAGGATCTGATGAAGTTGTGAATGGACATGGATTTCCAGCTTGACAATTGCAAGCCTCAATGGCTTGATCCCATAATTTTTCTGAAATGATCCCATGATAATAAGCAAAATAGAGAGCAGAATCACCTGATACATGTTGATCAAAAAAACCATTGCCAACTGCAAATGCTTTAAAGTTAATCTTCGGCTCGTCAAGCAAACGAATCGATAATGTCAAAATATATATTGCTCCATAGCTTTGACCAGTCAAATAAAGATCATTTTTCTTATATTGAGGATACTTTTCAAGAAATGCTTTCACAGCATTCAGATTGTCCAAAGATGTTTGATCATCATCTGTGGTAGTATTACCTGAGTCCGAATATGAATAGCCAACACCAGCAGGTGATTCCAGGAAGATTACATTCGCAACACTATTCCAAGCATAATTGTTGGTAGTAATTTCACTTGTATATCTATTGAATCTATAGGGTCCCTGTTCAGTCCAGAATCCTAGTAGAGAACTACAACCAGGTCCACCGTTAAGCCATAGAACCAAAGGATCATTGGCTGGATCGTTCATACTTTCCGCGAAAATGTAATGAAAATGCTTACCACCATCGATGTCAGCATAACCAGAGTAGAGGTTGAAAGGAATTTTACCTGAAACACCTGGTAGAGAGGTGACAAGTTCATCATCGTTGCTGGATCGGCGAATATTGACCGCCTGAAGAGAACTGATTATCGAGAAAACTGCTAGAAAAACTGGCAAAAAACAATTTTCACTGACAATTGTGGGAGACTTCATCTTCATCTGCGATGAAGATGATTTTCATACTTGACGACTGAACATTTGATTTGCTCTATTTTGCCTAACTATTCAAGCTCTCTTATCGTGTCATCTAGGGTGGAATGTTCAATTGTTACCATTGTTCACATTGATATCAAGGCGATCACGAGGCTAGGCCGTATCTCTAATTTCTGAGATCATAGATTTTCTACTATACTTAATTTTTTCCATTCTTTGCTCGAAGTAGACTGATCGCTACATCATAGATCAGGAAACAGATTTGGTTATGCTGCTTCTAACGCTGTCTATGCTGCTATGAATTGAGCTCGTATAGCCATCAGGATTCCCTGTTCATTCACGAGTAAATGGGTAGAAAATTTCCTTGACCAACAGAAACGATTAAATTACATCCCTAATCGATCTTTTTGAATGGAAATTCATTTAATTTCGGAAATCATCATAACTTGTTGCCAACATATTAAATTTTTTGGCCAACGAAATTCAACTTCGCAACTGATCTTAACAGGAGAATAGCACTTTCCAAACTCCTACGCGAGAACTATCAGAAGAAACCCATCTCTAATTTGATAAACTTTTAACTGTAAGTGGAATTCCGTCTGAATGTACAAAATTCTATTTGAATCCACCATCAAATATTTATGAATAGATCTCTAAGCTTGAAATCATCGTTCTCACGATTTTTCGAAGTAGAGTTTCAATATTTTTCGTTTCAGCCTTTCGCACATTTACTCCATCCGAATCAAACTGAAAGTAAATTCAGATTGTCAGCAAATAGTGAATTTCGTACTTTTATTCACTAGGGATCTCCTATCATTCCCTTTTTCAGTTTATATTTTTATTGGAACAAGCGATGAGAGAAGAATATTTTTCTAGTATACTTTGCATATTGAGCTCGATATTCTGATCCGAACATTTTTATGAAATATCTCTGATTTGGTTTCCCGCTTCACTCATTTTTCCCAAAACTTACGAATTAAGAATTAAGAATGTTTTATTTCAAAAAGTGAACAGATTGAATCCCTAAAGTCCATTCGATGGAGAAACTTCTCGAATAAAAACCTCAGAGAACTGAAATGTTGTTAGAAAAATTAAAAAAATTTTCAGAGCTCAGAAACTTTCAGCATGCAGGAAAAAACAGAGAGAAAAATAGGAAGAGATTATCTAGCTCACATGGTTTCGTTTTCATTTCGTACTGGAAAATCTAGTTGAGAGGCTTGTTTTGGAGGAAAGCTTTGAAAAGTGTCAGTGCAGCGGATGGCTTATATTCTGGGACAGTGTGGCCTGAGCCTCGAACAGTGACCATGCTAAGATTGGTGAAATCTTGGACCCATCCACCAACTTGATCACCATCAGCCCATGGTCGATATTCATTAACTGGTTTCAAACCCAAACTATCTACAAACCATCGATCTCCAAGATAATCACAAACCATATCAACATCACCATTGTAGATCATGGCATACTTTCCAGCGCTCAGAACCTTGAGAACTTGAGGTTTGAGAGATGTATAGATGTTTGTGTAAGCAATAGCACTACAGTCTTGCCATTGTGGAGCAACATCAGGAATATGCAAAGCTTGTCGAACATCAGCTCGATTTGAGTAGTCAATAAGAGTTTGGAAGTTTACACATGGAATTGCATCGTTTTCAAAACGAATCGGCTTTCTTCCCAAACTTTGTCCGATGAGATTCTTACCAATAAGAGAAACTCTTGAGGATGATTGCTTACCAGTTGATGGATCACAACGATCATAGATATCATAAAAATCGATTTTGTCACCGCTGAAAGAGTCGAGCATATCGGAAACTGCATCTTGGCAATTTGGGTCAGATGAAGTTGAGAATGGACATGGATCCTTAGCAGGACAATCACATGCATCTATAGCTGTATTCCATAAGGTCTCTGGAATCAGTCCATGGTAGTAGGCGAAATAGAGAGCAGAATTTCCCAACAACTTTTGGTCTAAATAGCCATTGCCAACAGCGAATGCTTTAAAATTGATCTCAGGCTCA
Organism: Brevipalpus yothersi; assembly: GCA_003956705.1. NCBI lineage: Eukaryota > Metazoa > Arthropoda > Arachnida > Trombidiformes > Tenuipalpidae > Brevipalpus > Brevipalpus yothersi. The sequence goes on along the minus strand of QZCP01000523.1, from coordinate 147,041 downwards.
TCCAGAAGGCGAACTGACAATGTTGGAATATAAACGCCTCCATAACTTTCACCAGTCACGTAGAAATCATTCTTCTTATATTGAGGATACTTTTCAAGAAATGCTTTCACAGCATTCAGATTGTCCAGAGATGTTTGATCATCATCTGTGGTAGTATTACCTGAGTCCGAATATGAATAGCCAACACCAGCAGGTGATTCCAGGAAGATTACATTCGCAACACTATTCCAAGCATAATTGTTGGTAGTAATTTCACTTGTATATCTATTGAATCTATAGGGTCCCTGTTCAGTCCAGAATCCTAGTAGAGAACTACAACCAGGTCCACCGTTAAGCCATAGAACCAAAGGATCATTGGCTGGATCGTTCATACTCTCCGCGAAAATGTAATGGAAATGTTTACCACCATCGATGTCAGCATAACCAGAGTAGAGGTTGAAAGGAATTTTACCTGAAACACCTGGTAGAGAGGTGACAAGTTCATCATCGTTGCTGGATCGGCGAATATTGACCGCCTGAAGAGAGCTGATTATCGAGAGAACTATCAAGAAAATAGACAAAAAACGATCCACATTTACAGACCTCATCTTGAATGGAAAGGATATTCACTGTGACTGTGACTCAATATTCAATTGATTGTAATTTATAAGTTTCTTCCTTGGTTTGCCTATCAAATCATCTAGGATTGAGAGCTCAATTGTTTGTGACTAATTGTTACCATTGTTTCCGGGCTATCTAGACGGGAGAGATAGTTTGTAACCCCCACTCTTAAGATAGAGCGATGACACTCCTTTCTCATCTCTGTTTTTGTTCGAAGCACCCTGATTGCTGTATTATTGGTGTCAGCGTTGCAGAGTTATTCAATTTCGACACTACTGCTCTTATACCCGTTAATATATTTGGAACAATCATCAAGCGAGTTATCATGACACTCACTGTAGCTGAGGCCCGCGTTCAAACACACCAGCTAATCGGTACTACCGAACTCGATTCTAATTCGTTAAGTTCTGGTGAACTAAGTTTCTCTCACATGGATCGATTCTATTAGAGATATACAATGAATATGATCGAACAATAACGGCTGAAAAGAACACGTAACGTTAAGCTAACTTGCACTAAGAAATTTTCTCCTTGATAACGTCTAGTCAGCTTTATTAATCATCAATTTTAATTATGGAAATTTTGCAGTCGTCATTATATGCTTGTATTATTTCTTATTGCTGCTTCGCATATTTTCTCTTTTCTCTCAATGAAAACTCATCTACCTGAGATAAGGTAAGTGGGAGAGAGAAAAAAGCTTCCGGAAGTGAAAAATTGATGTCTTATGCAACACAACTTTTCACTGTATTGTGAGTATGAATAGAATAATTTGGATACCAGTCAAGCGGCGTATTTTCTTTTACCCTTGAGTCCATTAAAAATTCATCATAATATTTGGCTATACATTATACATGAGCTTCTTTTCTATCAGCTCTTCTCCATTGGAAATGATGTGAGCATCCGAAATATTGGCTATGAACATAAGATAGAAATATCATCGGAATCACTATCAAGCCGCTTTCATGCTGTACTCACCATGATGAAAGGTTGCCTTTGATTTGGCAACTCGATAAGAATTGAGTGAAAGAAAAATTATTCAACTTCCTTACGGTACTTTTGAGCGGTTAAGAACCGGAGAATTTATTTCTTTTTGAAAAAAAAACGATGGAAGAGAGAATGAAGAAGATACAGACATATCGATGTATGATAAAAAAATTGGTAAAAAAGACGAACTGATAGATGTTTCTTTGAGATTCGTTCTTTTTTTCTCGGTTTTTTGTTTAGTGTATGTGTTTGTGTGTTTATATTTCTTTGTATTTTTGCACGTAGAAATAAATGTGATGATGAAATGATGGTGGATGATGGATGATGAATGTGACTGAGATTTTTCCTAGCTCGACTTAGGGGTCATTGTGGATGAAGATATGAAGAGATGACTTCCAAGTGTCTAGGTACAATGAGAATCGGTTCTCATGCATATGAATACATGTGCACTTCGTTTTTGTCAAGGGGAGGGAAAAACAGAGAGAGAGGATAAAGACAAAGGAAGAGTGGAAAAAGGTGGAAGAATGGATGATCACAAAGCTGATTCAAATCAATCAGAGTGTGTGTGTGTCTGTGTTTGTGTGTGTCGTCAATTTAAGATCACAGATTCACTTGGGCTCAGGAGCATATACACAATGGTTGGTTTCACTTTATTTTCTTGTTTGTCGGATATCTTCATTTACAATATGGAGTCCTGAAAATGGGTATGATTTGATTTGGCCAGATAATTTCTTGATGGAGGAGAAATGGTTTACGCACACACATACATATAGTAAAACACAAGCCCCAGAGTTTCTTTGAGATATCTTCTCCGATGCTTTTTTGATGTGTTTATATATATCGCTTTGTACTACTACCATTGAGTGGGTAGATAAGTAGTCATTCAGCCAAGTGGCATCATAGCATGAACTTGATTCAATCGGTAGGCGAGTTTATGGTTGCGAGAGAACTCGTCTTCTTCGAGGTTTAACATCAACTACAAATATTGAGAAAGAGAGAGAGAGAGAAAAAGAGAAAAGAAAGAAGTGGAAAAAAAGGTTAGGGAATCGAAAATCTCATTTCAAAATCGATTAATTCGGTTGCCACGAGAGATGCAATAGTGAAAAGCTAGTTATATGATCAACAACCTTTTCTCAAAAATCCATGATGAAATCGAGAAAAGTTGAATGGTGAAAAGAGAGAAAGAGAGAAAGAGAGAAAGAAGTGAAAATAGTAATTTTCAATCCTATCGTATATAACTTGTACACACAAGTGCATCTCTCGCTTTTTTTTGGCCCAGTTAAATAGGGTTGATTGAGTTTGTCTACTGTACTTACTTGGTCATTATATTTAACTGCAAAATTATAAAGCTCTTGGAGAGAAACGTTGGTATTAAATTCGTGAGCATGAAGCTGAAACAAGACAAGACACCATTAATAAGTCTGTGTGTGTATATAAACGTGTGTGTATGTGTATGTGGATCGATAGAAGATGGAGTTCTTAAACTGTAAAGCTAGTTTTAAGCTGAAGACAAGCAAAAAGCCCAGCACAAAAAGAGGATGATAGAAATGGAGAGAAAGTTCAGAGGGAAATGAAATGAAAAAGGAACTCTGATATTTAGCCCGAAATGGCCTCAAACAAGGGAGTAGCGACCTTCAGCTTTTGATCTGGCGCGTGTTGCACGCTCGAGTCTTGCTCAAAATGTGATCACAACTGACGTGTGTTCATATTATTTGATTCAAGAGTGACGGACTTTTTCATTTCATTGGAGAATATAATCGAATCAGTGGAAAACAAAGATGTTTCGAAACGAAATACTAGGCAGCCAGAGGGACAGCAAAGTGTATAAAAGAGTCAGGGTTGATGCCCAAGTGCAGGGTAAAGAGAGAGAGAGAGAGAGAGAGAGAGAGAGAGAGAAGAATAGATAGAAAGAAGGGAAAGATGGATGCACAGGCATGAGAGCACTCAATAGTGACACTTGTCATCGAGATGAGAGGAAGAGGAAAAAGAGTGGATGAGGAAGAAATGTTACAATGAGAGTCAAGCCATAGAGAGGAGAAGAGCTAGAGAGAAAGGAAGAGTCTCGGAATGAGAACTATTGGAGGACCATCGGAAGAGATGCAGTGGCAATGAAAGTGTGGAAGATGATGGAGGACTGATGATAATAATAATGATGGAGAGAGGGTTTCAGAAGAGCAGAATTCGACTTCTGCATCGAATGTCTATTCTCTGGAACATCGGAACAAAAAAACTAAATAAACTAACTCAATTTTTGGACAAATATTTGAAAATATTTTTCTCGATAGATTTTATGAAAGCTGTTTGATCATTTCTTAGCACTCTAATCTTCTATGAAAGGAGAAATCTCTTTTGACCGAATTTTCTCATGTCTCCATTTCATCTTGAATTTTCAAATATCTTCTTCAATTTATTCATCTAGTCAAATGATCCTACTAGTTTCCCAATTAATCTAGCAAATCATTTCCATCTCATTTTATCAGTGATAAGCATATTTCGATTTCTATCATTTTCTTTTGAAATCCTCTCATTCTTATCATATTTTCAGTCATCTAATCTTTTTCATCATCATTATTTCATGTGACTAGATCATCATTGAGCCTGTGAAGCGATGTGACGGGGTTCCTCGTAAGAGTGAGAGAGAGAGAGAGAGAGAGAGAGAGAGAGAGAGAGAGAGGAATTTTCTTTCTTCCATATCTTCTATGGCATTATTAGAGTATTCCTTTTCATCATGGCCACATTCATATGCACATGGAAAAAAAGGTCTGAATACATTTTGGATGGTAATGGAAGAGAAGGAGAAAAAGAGAGGAGAAAAGAAAAGAATATCTTGATGCAACACTCACTCTCGATTCTTGAGCTAACATCGAATTCATGTCTTGATCACTAATGGCTGGCATCGTTTTGATGTTGCGATAATATGAGCCGACCCACTCTTTGTAAATGGGAATGTCTTTGGCATATAGCAATTTGCTGCTAGGTGAGTCTTTGCCCAATCGATGATCAGATTTGGAGCACGCATCCATAAAAGTTTGAGCTACCACCGACAAACATGAATCAACGGTGTTGGATTTGTTGATATCAAAAACAAAATTGGGATTCTTGATTAGATTAACCCAGAAGCGTAAAGGCAAACTGTTGGACTTCCAAGTGTGCACAATTTCCAAATCAGTGATACCGTGATTAATGGCTTGGTCATCGAGAAAATCGAACATATACTTAATGGCCAACGGCAAAGCGGATCCACGATGAGCTGTACTGAAAATGGTTTCAAACAAATCATCCACAAACTTTTGCAGTGTGCCTTTGGTTGCAAGCAATCGGGTAAGATATATTTCGGTGACTAGTCGATTGTTGCGTTCATCACGATTTTGTTCCTCATCATGATGGCGAACCAAATGCCACTGCTTATATCCACCATTCTCAATGTCATGATTAAGTGGTGATGTTGCTCTACTAAGCGGTGGTGAACACATCTTATTATAACTATAATTGTTTAAGGTTTCATACTTGTGTTTGTCCATTTTTTCAGATAAAATCGATAAATTATACATGGAACTTTGTTTAGGCACTAAACTGAAAAAGGCTCCATCTTGCACCCGATAGTGTGCCAGAGTGTTGAGTCTACGCCATTCATTTTCAATCTTGGTGGTTGCATCCTCATCGGACAATATTAGTCGACCTGATTGACCAGTTCGCCATTCTAAATCTAAATCATCTTTCGATGGTCGAGCTGAGTATGGTACATTTCGATAAATGGCATCCAAACATTTCTCTTTCACTTGAGTAATGGTATCACAATCTAACACTTTCACAGGTATCTCAATATTTTGGTCTTGGATGATCTGTTCCATGCCGGACACATACTGATTGGTAGTCTGGGTTGACATGATAACATAGATGGTGAGTGGCTTGTATTCGATTGATTGTCGAATCAATTTTTCCTCAGACAATGAGTATCGAGCTTCACTGGTCATCCAATCAACTGGTCCCTTGTCTACTTGTTGTTTGATGGCACGAAACAGTAGGTATAATGGCTCACCGGCACATTCACGCAAAAATTTGTACAATAAAAAGGTAAACCAAGATGAGAGCATCTTTTCAGCTACTGATTCAGTTCGCCTCAGTAGCAGTTTAGGGTGACTTTTGCCCTCCATACACCGTTCAATTAGATCGGCAAGCAAAGTTTTCAATATGTCAGTGCAATATTCCATTTTACCTTGGAGAGCGACCATAATGTATGAGGCTACATCAACTCGTTCTCTCATTGAAAAGTTTCGATTGGACTCAAGTGTTCGAATAAAAATTAATAAAAATGTCTTGTTCATCACTAGCTGGCCGAAAGCTTTGAGACCTTTCTCAATAGCTTGTCGACGAATCGGATCGATGTCCATGTCACGAAGTACTGGATGGTCTGTATCATTTGGAAACAATACTTTGATCGCATAAATGCGATAATCGTGGAATGGAATTCGTGTTGCGGTCACATCACCCGTTAGATCGGTCATTTCGGTTTGTAATTCAGCAAAAGCTTCTTTACATTCACTTGCCACTCGCAGCTCTAGCACATCCATTTGTTCTTGCATTGATCGAAGAACACGATTACTTTCGGTTGACTTGCGTTTGTATGCAATCAAAATGATTATCACAACCACTATTAAAATACAAACACCCATAATGACTACAATGAGCAATGGTTTCGGCAGGTTAGCATCAGGTGATGGTGGCTTTTCATAGCTCAGCTTGCCGATTTTAAATTGCAATTGATCACCAAGATGAACTATCACATCAGGTATGGCACCTTCATCAATCTCACCATTAGAGCCCATTGCCGGTGGCTGAACGGTCGGCGGTCGACAGGTCAATTGCGTTCGTGATAGGGAAGTCACGTCACAAGTTTTGGTACCAATTTTAACCACAACATCGGACTCTTGTGCGGCTCGATCTAGATTTTTACCCTGAAGAGAGAGAGAATAGAATATTTTATGAGCTTAGTGTATTCAGAAGAATAAACAATTTAAAAGGATGAAAGATGAAAGACATGGTAATGACCGGTACAAGATCGATTGTCAACCAATGTGAGAGCAAGTTTTTGTTGTTTGAGAGGAAGAGATTGGATTTCATGGGCAAACGAAAATTGGTCAATGATTGCAAGTTGATCACATCAAGAAGAGGGAAGAGATGGAGAGAGAGAGAGAGAGAGAGAGAGAGAGAGAGAGAGAGAGAGAGAGAGAGAGAGAGAGAGAGAGAGAGAGAGAGAGAGAGAGAGAGAGAGAGAGAGAGAGAGAGAGAGAGAGAGAGAGAGACAGAGCGAAGTGAACGTGAACTGGAAATGAGAAAGATAGGGTCAAGAGGAAAACGAGAAAAAGATGACGCTAAGAGAGAGAGGATGGATAGAAGATGAGAAAAGCGGTGGACACAAAATGATAGCCCATCATCAGTTTACTGATATTCTTAGAAGCAAGTGATAGGAAGAAGATTGTGATGAAAATCTTACATTGTTAGATACACAGATCACATACTCATAGAAAACAGAGAGACAAACACATTGAGAGGGAAGAGAGAGATGGAAACGCGAAACAGTCTCTCCTCACACACACAGGCAATTGATGGAAGTACAAAAGAAAGTACAAGCGGCAAAGAAGAAGCAAAGAATGATGGTGATGACCACACAATGATGACCAGACGCTTGTGAGAATATTTAAGAAGAGAGAAGATCGGTACAAAAGGAGCCGAGAAAAGAAGTGGATAAATTCAATTCATGTCTACACACAAGGGAAGAGGAATTGGTGAGTATGAACAGGATAGATGTGTATATTTTCTATGGAAGAGCAATCCAGAGAGGAGAGATATTCAGCTCCGTTGACTTTCAAAATGGACAGGAATAGGGAATTTCTGATAATTCACTGACCAATGAACTCGAAATGAAGGAGTGAAACACCATAACTGGCAATATATTCCAGCCTCGAGCAGTCAGTGTGCAATATATCGATGAAGAAAAGCTCAGAATTCATCGAATGTGGACCAATCGGATCGAATTTGGATTGGTCAATATATATATACACATATCAGGAGGAAAAAGATGCTAGCCTGAAGAAATGTATTAGATTCCATGACAATTGAAGGAAATCGGTCACGAATGAGAAATGAGAAACCACAAAACTTTCGGGTTCATGCACGCAGAAATACTTAGCATATACAATAATAATAATGTACTATATATATTCCGGTGGAAAAGATATTTGAGATCAAGCAAAAAATGTATTGTATAAAGTGGGTGTATGAGAAAACACGGTTCAGATAGATATTATCATTATTTGATTGAAAAGTGAATGGAAGAGAGGGGAAAACTTTTTCAACCTCAAAAAGATTTATATATTCTGAGAATTTTCCAAAATAATCCTGATTCCTTCACACTCTTTTTCTCTTTCTTTCACTACCCTTCGAGGTGGAGGGATCAAATCTCATATTAGAAAAAGAAACCACAAAATATAATTCATAGGAACGATGAAGGAAATACTTTTGGGATGCCTTGTAGAGGAGAGAGAGAGAGAGTAAAAAGTAAGGCAAATTATGTTTGCATTACACGCTTCCATAGGTATGAATCTCCTTCTCTGGTTCTCTCTCCATGCTAGTGACAATTGCAACAACTGTGAGAGAGTATTACACTTGGAATATACATGTATAAAGCTCGAGGTGTTCAGCATGCAAGTGATTCGCAACAACAACGTAGAGCGTGAAAATGATGAGATGTAAACTCCATCATCTTCATTCGATGAACTCATGCATCTATCCTACACACACTTCATTGTGAATTTTTCTGTTGCGAATATTTTACCAATTTTTTGATGATATTTTTGCTCCAAGTGAAATGAATATAATAAGGAATAAGTAAGCTATATGATTGCTGGGGTTAAAAAGGAAGAGCGATTGCATTCAATTTACTTTGGGTGATAAGGTTCGCTAAAGGCGTTCTTCTATCATCTATTGTGTGTGAGAAGGGAGAGAAAAAAACTTTTAAAGGCCTACACGCTTCATATTATCAATGGAAATTCATGTTTGCTCGCCTGTCTCCATCCGCTGTCTGAATTGATATAGTCGAAATTTTTAGAGAGGAAGATAGAGAAGTGAGGAGAACATTTCTGGAAAAATTTCACAATAAACTATAGCTCAATACTAGATTGGATAGAAAAGTATTTCTTTGATTATCATGTACTCTGGGTGTGGGAAGGAAGGAAGAAAAATCGATTCTCACTTTCCCTTCACTCAATGATTTCCAAATTTCATCCAGGATAACTTAGATAACTTGAAGTTCATGAGATGCTTACCTAGATCTAGGGAAAAGGGTCTAGTTCTTTAATCAGATTAATTTTATAATGTCCTCAATATAGCTGAATCACAAGCTCTAATAGGGTTACAATGGTTGTAAGAGAGATGGCTGAAAAATTGCTTACGATCCTGTCAGTATATCACTATCGAGTCCTTGTTTACCATCGACTAGCACTTCAAGTTAAGCAAAGTGAATTTCGCCAATAATGCATCAAGTGAAGATATTTCCTTTTTCCCTTCCATTTGAATCCAAGAAAACGGAAAAGCACTTGAAATGATAGCTACACACATGTTTTTTCACCTTCTCTCCCTGCACTTCTGTACAGGAAGACGGAACCTTATCTGTGAGAGAAAAAACTTTGTTTTCTATGGAACCTGAATGCTTGACAATTGTTCAAAATTCTAATGACTGTTAACTGTGGTGACTTGTTAAACTTGCTTTATTCAAATATTCCGATGGTATAATGAGGAAAAAGAAAGACAGATAGAACAAGAAGCGAAACGAATAGCATCATAGGAAGAGTGAGAACAAAGATCATGACAAAATGAATGGAATTCGTATAGCTCCAGTGAAAGTGTAAAAATGTTCAAGCCATTTGAATTTTGTTAAGTCAAAAGAAGGGAAGGATGATAAGAAACAAAGAAAGAAGACAAATAGGAGAGAGAGAAAAAAATAAAATACAGAGAATTCAGTGTGACAATCAGAATAGGGTTCCAAAAAGATAGTGTGCTGTGAATGTGGGTGAGAGAATGGAAAAAATGAATCGCACGCGGAATTGAAGGAAAAAAACGAGAAAAGATCGCCAAAGAGAATGAGAAGGAGGAGGAGAAGGAGGAAAAGGAAGAAGAATCAAGGGATGTATGTTCACATGATAGGCGAAATAAAATGGAAAATGAGGAGTAAAGGAATCAGAGGAAAAAAGTAAGGTAAAAATCACCATTGATAATAGGTATTCATCATGCAATATCTATCCTACTCAACCAAATATTACGAATATAAAAATTATGGGTGCGTAAGAACTATTGACTGCAATTTTCCAAAACACAGGCTCACTGATCAGTGATAATCAGAAGAGGGAGAAAATAAAAGAATAATGGATGACATGAGAAGATTCAATTTGAAATAAGTTGATGAGGATGACAATCATGTTAATGAGAATTAGTATAATGTGAATCGACCACCATGATATTATGTCATATTATATGCTGAATATCACATCGTAACCATCCTTTTTATACCGATCCCTATTTTTCCCATTGATGCACGCATCTATGATTCACACACACACACACACACAGACATTCACCAACTCCCACTCTTATTCTCCATCGACAAGGATTAGGAATCAAAATCCGCTTCAACATGGAGAGAAAATAAGAGCATCCCGAATCTTGTGCCATTATCGGATTCTCTCTCATGCAATATGTGCACTCAAACAGAATGTAGGCTTCTCCTTTCAGCTTCTCAACCGAAATCAAGTCCAAAACATGCATACACATAGCTAGTAGCTAGTATAAAGTATAAAGTAGTATGAAGTAGCTGTTGTTGATGCAATCACCTGAACTGGTTGTAAATCATGAATATTCATCCTCATCATGGATACTGTGCATCAATGTACTGTTTGTGTATGTGTGTTGTATATGTACAGCTTCCGATTGAGGATGAATAAACCAGATTCATCAGAATTGATAGAGAGTATTAACTTAACTTCAGTGGAAACAAAAAATAACCAGGAACAGGAACCATGAGAGAACAGCAACAACAAAAGCAAGCTCAATTTAAAAATCAGCCATGATGTTGTTGATGAAGAAAGAGAGAGAGAGAGAGGGGTAATAGAGGCAAGGGAACATTGCCAAGGAGTTTGACTAGTGAGCCACTTGCTGATAATGGCTTTGTGATCAAGCTGATCCACATAATCACTTCTTAGCCTCAAACATCCGATTCAAACAATGGCAAATTATGACGGCTCAAAATAGCAGAAGGGTTGAAAACAGTGTGAGGAATAGAAAAATAGTTCCATCTCTCTTCTCCATCGAGTGGAAGGACTGGTAGAAGAAGATGAAGATGAAGATGGAGATGGCGAAAAAGAATAAAAAGAGGGGGGGTTCTGGAGGGGCAGAGATTGGTGTGAGAAGCCCCAAAATTAGGGAAGAGCTGGTTGATAATCATTAGTTCTTTTTTAGTAGCAAACTTGATTCCACACAGTGATGTGCGCACCCAGTCTGTTTCTGATGCTCATGAAGATATTAACCCTGCCATACACTCCTTTTCCATTCTTTCTTTCTCAGGCAATCAAGAACGCCCAAAGGTAAGCACATTCTTTCCCTTGCCCTACCCCATGCCTCTGGTTTTGATTTTCCTCAGAGTTTTCCAATCTAATATTTTGATGGAGAAAAAGAAAGAGAAAAAGATAGAAAGAGACTTCCACAACGATATTTTTCCTAGAGCATCGAAGGAGCTTGGCTTGGTAAGCCTTTGGCTGGAAAGCAAAACCCTTTCATCTCGTTGATAGAGAAAATCACTCACACTTTTCTCTCCACATGAAAAATGAAACATTATATCATTCAATTCTATTTTGTACAAACTAGGTGGCTTTGTTAGTCTTCCAGTGGAAGAGAGAGAGAGAGAGAGACGATCAGGGAAATGTGGGCGAAGAAGATCAGAGTGAAAAGAAATACGAGTTGCACATGAAGAATAATGAGGAAGGAAGAAGAAAGATATAGAGAAAGAGAAAGAGCAAGAGAAAGCCTCGAATCAAAGGAGAATTAACATAGGAAAAATGTAAAGATGCAAATTGTAGCATGTAATAAGAGATGAATGGAAAAGCGATTCGATGCACACAAGGAGGAGAGGCGAGGAGCAGCATCTTGTCTGTATGATCAACTTTGAGGCCCAACTGATTAGATTTGCTCTTGTATACTAGGTAATAAGCAGGGTATACAGTCTCTTATTCGTACAAAGACTATGGGAAATAGATGAGATGCAGAGAATCGAGGATATTCACCGGTAACGTTATTCGGTAATTAAATGTAAACCACTCCAGCATCAGCAATTCTGATGCACCATTCTCGGTGTCTTCTCCCAATCCATCTATCTATCTATCTCTCTTCTCATTCCTCTGGCTCACTTATTCTTTTTCTTTTTCTCCTTCCATTTTCATTGGCTGAATAAGTAAAGGGGGCCCTTCAAATCAATATCACATTGTGTAAGATCAATGGTCGATTGGCGATCAACTCAATGCGAAGCTGTGTATAACCCAATTGAATCCAATATCGGCGGGCCAAAGAAAAGAATAGAGTGAAATTGAATTTACTTGGGATGCAGAGAGCATGAAGAGCGAGAGAGAGAAAAAGAAAGAGAATAGATTGTTCAACCTCTTCATCCATCGGAAATCATCAAACACCCAGTGGTCAGGGTAGAGTCAATAAATGCAAAATAGCGGTTGAGAAAGAACAAAGTTGAGACGGAAGAGTATCAAAAGTGAAAGTGGGAGGCAAAATGGCGAAGAGAATGAGAGTGTAAAGAGAGTGGGCCGAGTAAAGAGCAAAGTAAAAGTGAGTGAAAGAGAGATAGAACATGGCTTAATTCAAAATTGAGAACTTATCCACTTGAGACCAAGTTTTCAAGCAATTTTAGAGCCTAATCCGAGATCAAACATCGAAATGAAAAGGCTGATTATGCGATGAGAGCAAGTGGTGCGGAGAAAGGAGAGAGAGAGAGAGAGATGCGGGACACTGAACTTCTCCTACTATTACTACTTTCGTGTGGAAGATTGGTGAATGTCGCTCTGGTAAAGATGAGCTTTCCGATGAAGATGGTGAATCAAGGAAGAGAAAGAAGAGAGGAAAAAGATGGGAATGATGAGAAAAGGATAACTGATACGGGCTCGAGAGTCGGGAGAAGATGAGAAGATGAAAATCCTTGGGGAAAATGAAGCTCACACCGAGAAAAGATTGGACTAGCTCTCTCTCTCTCTCTCTCTCTCTCTCTCTCTCTCTCTCTCTCTCTCTCTCTCTTTCCCTATCTATGTGTGTGTCACTGAATTGCGTTTCATCAGATCATTTAAGCGTGTACATGTATCAAAGCAATGAGAGCACTGATATTGCCAAGTGTTACAACAGCAAAGGTAAAAAGGGAATAAAAGAGTGATGTGGAGAGATGAAAGGGAGAGGGAGAGAGAAGAAGAGAGTACATTAAGGACACGCGATGAAAACTCAGACATAGGAATTTTTTATGTGTCCATGTTCTCAGGAGCTTCATGGATCATCATTTGGGGAAACTTTGAATCGTCCATCACGAAACGGAAGTTGAACATCTTGTTGGTGAACATGAGTCCAAGCACAATCGGACTCTGGAGCTTCCAACAGAGTGTTCCGATGGGATCGATGAAAGCAGTTTAAAAGGCCAATAAGAGAGAAGGTTGACCGTCGGTCAAGTCCATTAAATGAATTGGAATCCAGCAGAGAAAAGAATCGGTCAAAATGCGGTTTTCGAGATGAGCTGAGCAGTGAACATGTAATTGTCACAAAAGAGAGAGAGAGAGAGAGAGAGAGAGAGAGAGAGAGAGAGAAAGGGAGACTTTTTCTGGTGAATAAAAGGCTGAATACATTGTCAACAGTCTGCCTTTCAGCAAGCCTTAAAAGCATGTACTTTTATAACCACTGTATCATCAAACTTTGTTGTGTGAGTAGATCAAAATGGGATGAAGCGAAGATCACAAAAAGAGCTGATCAACATGATGACCGCAACACTTATACACACACACATACATACAGAGGAAAAGAGAGGGAATTTGGGTGCAAAGAAGCGAAGAAAAGAATAGTATACTTTTCATACAAAGAATCTGGTGGAACTTTTCATTGCCTCTCTATGATCCCTCGAATTGAAAAGAAGAAGGAAAAAAAGCATGGAGGAATATCTTCTATTCTAGTAGTAATGGTGGAGTACTTTTTTCTTCTCCATCACTATACAGGAGCTTCATTTGATACACACATACACAAACACGTCCAGATAAATAAATCCACTACTTCATGAATAGTGGAAAGCTTATGCCAAGATGAGAGGCTAGGATAAGAAGTAACATTCACCATCAAGGTAAATGTTTACTTGTTCTCTAACTCATCTACTAGGTGTCCACTGTCCAAGTGGTTTATTCAGATACATGAGAATACTAGCTTTTGATCGCCTGTGTGTGTATACATGGATCGATGATGAAGAGATGAGATGACTGAGGGCATATTTTCTCTCCAAAATTTATCCATTTGTGCATCCAGCATCCATGAAAATTGCTTCTACTGTTTGAATTTTACTTTCGATATAAGCTGTAAAATGTATTGATATTGAATTGGTGAGATATGAAAATTTTTCTATGCGTGTTTTCTTTCTCTCTCTCTCTCTCTTTCTCGTTCTCTCCTACTTCTTAGTGTTCTCTATGTCTCACAAGATGTGAGACCACTTTCCTGTTAAGCTAACACAATATACCTATTTTGAATTTAACGTTTTCGGATCACATATGTATATTGATTTTCCCTCAAAACCCACACACATATACCATTTCCATAGGTAACTGACTTGTGAGTAAAAGTATGGGTAAAAATTTGTCTTCGACAAACAAAGCTCAATATGAGCAAGCTCAAACTTTGTTTCGAACACACTTTGAACAATGTACATGTGTGTATTCCTACACACATACATTAATAGCATTTATGCTATATTTGACTTTCTCATCAAGCATAAATTTTGTCAACATTAGTACAATGAACAAGAGATTTAACTGTAGGAAAGAGAGAGAAACTAAAGCGATCAAATTAATGATATCCAAACTCAATTTATATTATCGATCGCTTGACTGGAATGAATTAATCTATCTTTGTGATTGACTGGAAACAGTATCACTCTCAGCACATGAAATAAAATGTGATACATAGCAGCCTTTGTCCATGTTGTATTCTTTCTCTTTCTGTTTGAAAAAAATCGATTCCAGAAGAACTTCAACTGACTGACAATATTTATGCTTAATGGCTTGTGAACACAAAGTGTAATATCAACATGAAGTCATACAAATACGGACACACACAAGTGTACAATATGCAAGTATGTATTGTGCGATGAGAAAATGAGAGCAAGAACTTATAATGAGTAGCAATCTCTTTTTTGGTGTTTGGCCCTTTTTACTGATACAGCTTGATAGATCCGGCAAGTACCTTGCGAGTGCCATACAGCACCCATGAACACATCTGATCATCTGTTGGGTATGCATGGTATACGAATTATGGCTAAAATTGTGATGCAATTAGTGTAAATGTTGAACAACAACAATTTGGGATCAGGTCAAAGACTTTTGTTGTTATCGGTGAAAGTGGCAAAGAAGAAGAAGCTTCATCAGTCAAGCATGCCTCAGGATATATGGTGAAACTAGTGTAAAAGCATTTAGTTCATAGAGGCAGCGAAAAAAGATGTATATAAACATGTTTCAGTTAATTTTTGTGTGTCTCTTTCCCCTGAAATCTCAATTGTATGAACACATGCATGAGTGTATGAAAAATAGCGTGAGAATAGAAGGTAAGAAACAATTAGTAACCACCATTGTTGAGACTAATTTGATGAGTAAATCTAGTGGGAGAGAGGGAGGAAGAGAGAAAGTAAGCCAATGAAATATGAATATATCTACTCAAAATTAGGAGTGGAAGAAGTGGAAGAGATGGAGATGTGACTGTGATGTATAGCGAATATCTGACATTAATATTATTCTAGCTGGTAATTAACCAAAGGTATCTTTTATGAACAAGAAACTTAACTACCCAGGAGCTTTATGGATAGAAAGTGAAGAGGCAATATTACGAGTATATATATTATCTTGGTGTCAAAATACAATTTGACATAATTGCGAGGTAATATCAGCTATTTTGCAAGTGCATCATATGCTGTATCATGAATATTCCCAAAGAGAGGGAGTGAAAATTCGAAGATATATCCTTTGATCAGCCTTAGGCGTAGTTTTATGAGGGAAGAGAGAGTGAGCAAGAGGATTGAGAATGCAACTTATTCATCATGGATATTTGTCATCGGCAATCGAATTAGTGAACATTCCATGGAGCATTTGGCTGCAAGATGAATTCAACGCAGTGAGCCTCATTTTCCTGGAAATTCCAATGATGAATGAATGGATTGAGAAACGAGAGAGAGAAAAGCCAGATTGGAATTCAAAGTGGAGACAGATCGGATGAAGAGAGAGAGAGGGAGGGAGAGAGAACGAATAGGAAAGAATTACTGAGTGGGTATTGATGTAACAAATAAATCTAATTTTCAAGTGAATGGAGCAGCTAGTGGTTAAGTAATAAAACAAGCATGGAACTGGTTGACTATGAAAATCGAAAATCATGAGAGCGGATGAAAAGAGAAGGGCCAGTAAGCGATGAGTTTGTGGATGAAAGTGGAAGAGAAAAGAAAGAATGATGAAGATGGAGAAGAAAGAGGAAAACTTTGACGATGTTGAAGTAGATTGTGTTCTAATAGCGAATCATAGGATAGACAAAATGAGCAGAAAATATCAAACTTGATTCCTTGATAGTGTAGAGAGGTTACTCGTGAAAAAAAGTTGAAGAGCCTCTCTCTTTCTTCCTTTCTCAATCTCCCTCTCTTTGTGTATACTTGGGCACGATGCACGAAATTAATTAGCATAAATAATAATATATATAAATCTAGAATAGGCTGAAAACCGGAAACATAGAGCAAGTGTGGTAAGAGGAAGGGCAAAATTATCATTCAAGTGGCCAGGGGATGCTGGAATAATAGAATGGGTAACATGATCTACAAAAAGGACAAGTTCACATGGAAGAGAGAGAGAGAGAGAGAAAGAAAGAAGCCCGATTGCATCTTCATACATCATCAAGAACTTGGTGAAACTTTTCTCTCTCTCTCTCTCTCTCTCTCTCTCTTCCTCATGGTGCCTGGCTGCTTACTTGTAACAAATGATGATGATGGCGTGCAGCTAATCGATAGGGATCAATGGTCGTGATGCAAAGTGAATGTTTGAAATGCTCAATGCTTGATGGCATAGGAGGTGATGATGGCGAGAGTTAATCACAGGGAAAGAATTGCGACCCCAAGTGGGCCGCTCAAGAGAGGGAGAAGAAAGATAGAAGGAGAAGAAAAAAATCAGATAAATTCAAGCTGCAAACCTTTGAGTTCTCTCTTTCTCTCTCTTTCTCTCTTTCTTTCTTTTCATCACAAACTGGAGCACAGTCTGGACGCATCTTATGATATATGAATAAATTATCTTAACATGTCCAGATATGCTCACGCAAGCATTCATGTGCAGGAGAGAAAAGTTTCGTGTGTGTGTGTATGTGTGAATGGGTATGTGTGTGAGGAAGAGATAGAAATAAAAAAGGCCATCAAAAGTAAGGTTGGCCATGTGATTTAGTTGATGGTGACAGATATGGAATGAGAAAAAAATCACCGGATATAGTATCAATTGAATAATATATGATCGGTGGAGTAATACAATTTTCAAACAGAATCAAGTGAAACAAATGGAGCCTCTGTAATCATATGGCAATTAAAAAAAGATTATGCTGAAAAGCTGTTGCTGACAACCATCCATCAGCAGTCCAGTGAAAAGATAGACACACACACATACACAGAGGTGGACATCGAGCATAGTAAAACATAGAGAGGAACAGGAAGAGAGATACAGAGAGGTAGACACCAGAAAGCGAACACAACACACGAACAAGCCCACGAATTCAATGACCATTCATATTCATCTCATATATATGATTCAATTCCATATGATTCACAGGCATACACGGAGCTTCAACTCCCCTACTCAACAACCCTCATCACTACCACCGCCCACTCAACAGACAGTAGGAGTGAATTCATCAAGGCCCTTTTACTTTCTCTCTGTTTATTATTGGCTTGAGGGGGAGAGGGTGGCGGGGTGGGTGGGTGATTGGTATGAACAGTTGATCCATTGTGGACTGGTGTCGGGTAAACGAGATGAAATGGAGAGAGAGGAATAGAGAGAAGCAAATAGATGGAACTGAGAGCGAGATATGATATTAATAATTGAAAGAGTGTATCTAAAGTAGACATTAGAGTAGTGGATGAAAGAGATGCTTGACAGAATGGCTGAATATATACTTTGATAGTGAGAAATACATGAAGAGTACTCAATGTTAAAAGAGGAAGAGGTCATCTTTCATTTTGGAAAAGAAAAGAATGAGAAGTTGAAATTAATTGAAAAATGGAACAGACAAGAGAGAGAGAGAGAGAGAGAGAGAGAGAGAGAGAGAGAGAGAGAGAGAGAGAGAGAGAGAGAGAGAGAGAGAGAGAGAGAGAGAGAGAGAGAGAGAGAGAAAGAGAAAGAGAGAGAAAGAGAGAGAGAGAGAAAGAAAGATGGATCCTTTGACATGAGAGCGTGGAGGTGACAAATGTGTAAGTATATGAAGATAAAGTCATATGGAAAAAGACATATTTTTGAATTTTGAGAGGCAATGTCATCCGAGTATCAGGCATAATCTTACACTGGCAGAAGAAAATAGATGAAACAAGTCAGATAAACATGAGAAATGTTAGAAAAAGTGAGTGGAAGATTGTAAGTATGTTCTGGATGAGAAAAGTGAACAAGGTAAGTAAACAGAAATGCCAATAATTTGGAAAGAGAATTTCAAGCATCTCCACCATCTAATACCCAAGAATGATGAACGATGCATTGATTGACAGAATAAGTGTGCTTCCAATAAGAAATCATCCATAATGATGGCGATGATTGAGTAAGAAAAGGGAATCTCATGGGTATTTAGTCAATACCGAGTGAGTGGAGCGAAAGAATGGAGAGGATTGCAGTGAGAGAGAGAAGAAGCATGGAAACACACACAGCATCACTGAGGTATACAGCTCCATGCATATATGTAGGATAGAGGTAAGCTTAACGAGAACAATAAGCCATCATTCCTCCCCCTTTGCCGGTGGTAGAATGGCTACAATGTAATTTAATCGAAATATTTGCCACATTGAGAAAGGTATCGCTGCTGCTAGGATGCACGAGAAGAGATGAGAAAGAAAGAGATGCTAAAAGAGATGAAAGTGTACGAGCGAGAATACAAGCGATCGAAAAAGTAATCAAGTTGGTTTCACTGAATTGGTATTTATGGGTTCACACCCTGAAAGCAATCGAGTATCACATACACACAAATTCAATACTAGCGACGAAGGTGGCTACATATATTATTGATACTCGGAAAATGATTCCCCTATATTCTACGTTAATTTCCAGTGAATTTCCAATTCAACACACTGTATGGGTGGCGTAAAGAAGGATAGAGAGGGAAAAAAATATTTATGTGTACGATCCCATGAGAAAGATTTACCAATGAAAATAGAGCTCTCTGAATCAGCGATAAAGTGAGTATATGTCAACGAGAGGAATCGGAAATTGAGTATATTTTTGGATGAAATAACCCAATAACTACTCTATGATGGGATGATGTAGAACATGAGCAAAGGAATACGGGGAGGAGAGTGAGGAGAGATGAAGCAAGAGAGTAGATATCGAGACATATATACCCACAAGTTCTGGTGAGGGTGAAGACATCGGCAATGAAGATTCAGTCAGAATTGCAATGAGCCCTAATGATCGTGAGGAGTGAGAGCAGATAGAAAGAGAGAAAGAGATGCTCAAGTTTATCAGATCAACGGTCAAACGTAGGAAGATGAGAGAGAAGGAATTGATTTTCAAGCGTAAATCAGAAGTTGACAATCGAATTGCACGTTCAATTAGGTTGTATTCCTAGTGTTTTTCCTCTCATCTCAAGCGAACAAGCAGATTTTTCCACAATTCTATCAGCGACATTGAACATCAGGAGGAGGATTGTGAGAACACACATGAGAGAAAGAAAGACAGAATGCTGAGTGATACAAATGTTAGCGATGTTAGAAGAAGAGGATGAAGAGGAGAGGAGAGGAAGAAGAGGAAGAAGAAAGAGTTATCCACCTAAAGGCAATCAGGTAAAAGGCGACAAGTGACTTGCAAAGAGACATAGAATCATGGTGGTTGATCCAGCAGTAGAAGTGGAATCGAAAAAGGAGGTAGATTGGAAATAGAATGCACAACACGCTGTATCTTGTATATACATATAACGTTGAGTCAACTCAAATCCCGAAGAGGTGTTAGCTTACTCATTATGAGAACAGGTCACTTTGAATCAGATGAATCCAATCGGATTTTATCAGAATTCTCGTGGGCCAAAGAATCAAAGATCAGATAGAGAGAGAAAAAGGAAGAGAGAAAGTGAAAGAGAGTGATGCTGCTGAATTAAGTATGCAACACCACTTTGATTTGAGCACATATACACATGCTTCCATCGATTTTTGGAGGAAGGAAAGTAAAGTAGAGAAACCAATAGCAATATGATCATAGGGATATTCCATAACATTTTCTGACATTCTCTTCCGCCACCATAAGAGGATACTTTTCATGCATACTAAGAAACAACTTCTAGACATTATGGAAGGGCGAGAGAAAGAGAGAGGAATACTCAGCCTTGGTGAAGTATAACACTTACATTACTTGTCAGTCTCGACCGTTACATATTTAAGGATTTAGGGATGAAGGAAAGTTACTAGGCCATTCAATAATATGTAAGCATTCTTGAAGGTATATATGAATGAATGTATGCACATTGAAGGATGATTTTATCATTGCATATTCTTTTTTTGAGAGGTTGTTATACTTATTCAGATCAAGAACTTGAATAGTAGCTAGAGAGGAGCTTATTGAGTGGTAAAAATGAATAAACAAATATGAGATGAAGATGGAGATGGAGATAGAGAGGAAAAGAAGAAAAAAGAGAGAGAGAGCATCTCCAGAATACTCAATAGTTTAGCGTGCAGGACAAATAGCCATGGATACGTCGAAGAAAACTAATGCATCAAGATGAGATCCTTCCGTGATGGAAGTTATCTTAATTACATGTCCATCTCATCAATTGTGGAAGCTCACAGGTAACATAAAATCAGTTGCAAGAAAAGCAATCGATCTAAGAGAATGTTCAAATGAAAGAGAAAGCATTGCTAGAAATAGAGAGAGAGAAAGAGAAGGAAAAAGATATAGTCAAGTGAATTGGTAAGCGCATCAATTGAAGAAACACAGAAAGATAGAAAGAGAGAAAGTGGATTGAATTGGATCAGTGTGAGAAGTTATATACTTCGAGCGACATGATACTTGTATAATATTAGATAGAATTGAAAAGAGGCCCTTTTCCATTGGATATTCGTTTTGAAGAAAGGAAGCACACAGAGAGTCAACATGGCTGCTGGTGATTTGAAACAAAACTGTCCTCGGATTACATAGACTGGAGAGTGAGAGAGAGAGAGAGAGAGAGAGAGGAATGGTACTTCTGAAAATTTTGGATCCTATTGAAGAGAAGAAAGGAAGGGAAAGCAAAATCGAAAGAGAGAGAGAGGAGATGAAGTATGTAAGAAAAAGTATAGAATGGAAGACAGAGTGGAATAGGATGATAGATGATGTGTTGAGACGATACAAAGTAAGAAGAGCATCAAGCATGGAGGGAATGCAGTTTTGCGAACGGACAAATCGTCAAAGTTAAGCAATAATTGAAAAAGACTCTCAGAATAGTATCTTTTATCCGAGGTGAGTGAGCCTTTGCCGTGGTTCATTCCGATAGATGTTCTCGCTTTGTATCTATTCTCATTCTTAGATTGGATTAAAGAAAGCGGAAAGCGAAGAGCTCGAAAATGAAGAGAAATACTACAGGAGGAAGAAGGAAAGAGCGAAGATGCCGAAGAAAAACGATGGATCGATGGTAGAAAGAGAGGCAAGAGAGAGAGAGAGAGAGAGAGAGAGAGAGAGAGAGAGAGAGAGAGGACAAGAAATAAAGCTTTGGAAGGACTTCACTTTGGTAGGTGTAGAAATGGATGACCGATGGAGGAGAGAGAGAACCATAGGAATGTGATGGTGGCAAAGATGCCAAGGAATAGCAGTCGGTGATGAGGCAAGCATGAGAAGAAAAAGTGAGGGAGAAAGAGAATGGAAGAGGGAGGAAGAAAGAAAAACCGGATAATAATAAGAAGAAAACGATTAAGATGATAAGAAAGACTCAAGAATAAAGATGAAAGAATGATAAAGGAAAAGAAAACGTGATGCAGATGATAGGGAATAGAGGAGAGAGAGATAGAGAGAATACATGGAGAAATATGATTCTACTGATGCTGGGAATCAAGATGATGAGCCGGCAAGAATGCAGCTCAAGAAATGTCAGTTACCGACGAAAGACACTGAAATAGCATCCAGAAAATAGGAAAGAGATAGTGAAAGGTAAGGTGAGTAAATGGATAGATGGATAGAAAGAGAGAATGAGAAAAGGAAGAGAGAGAGAGAGAAGGATGATGATAAAGAAAGATGGATGAAAATGACGAGCAAAGAAGCCCTTCAGGGGTTCCCAATCATTCATCTTTCCTACTTGAGAATTAGTATCACTTGGAAATAGGCTAGTAAAAACTTTTGTTACAAGATGTTTTCGATCGAATGATCAAATCAAATGAAATCTTTTCAACTTCTCGTTTGTCCAACATTTACAATCATCACAACAAACCAATCAAGCCAGCTATCAGATACAAGGGATTTGAATCTTGTAAATAGTTCATCTTGTAGAGCCATTCCATTCTCTATGCCTCCCCACAGGTGAGAGGTAGAAGAAGAGAGGAGCATTCCAAATGAACATGGAAACACAATGGAACCGAATTAGCGTCCTTAAAACGGCCCTAAATTGGCTCATGCAAATACCTTATCACCTACGCAGGTAAGCCAACAAGTGAATCGAGGAGAGAGAGTATGAATCTGGCATCTCAAACGATTGAGAGATGGTCTTCGATCCGATCAGCTTCCCATGGGCACCGAGAAAATGAAGCTACCGAGGGACGCAGGAGACAAGGCAGAGACGGATGATGAGCACAAAAAGATGAGAAGCCGAAGATTGATGGTGTTGG
>QZCP01000523.1:6617-121617 GCA_003956705.1 Brevipalpus yothersi | reverse complement strand
GATCGGCTGAGAGTGGAGAGAGAGAAGAAAATTTCGCTCTTCTCTTTTCTCTCTCTCTTTTCGATTCTGTCGCTGATATGCTGCCTAGAATTATAGCCCGCAAGCAACACATTCGATTCCCAAACATCAAGTCGTGATATAAACGTTCATGCAACACATGATATTTGGTAAAGCGAGGGAAAATCGAATGAATGACTAGACCCTGAAATCAATAGGCAGATATTAGTTGAAGTGAATGGAGTCTGTTATTGGCGAAAATAAATCAATAGCTGCGAAAAGAACGCATGGATAACAGAGTAAGGATAACATGAAACCAGGCTTCTCAAAATGAATCATAGTAATGAGAAATGGAGAAGAAAAAGAATAAAAGTGAGATAAAGGATCAGAGGCGAAGAACAAAACATGACATTGTTTCAGTGAGATAGATAGGAAAAAGAGAAAGAGAGAAAGAAAAACTGTTAGTAAAATGATAGAAAAGAGCTGGAATAGCTGTTCTCATGATGTTTACACCGCTCTATGTTTTTATTTCTTCTTCATACATAAACAATGACCGGTTGGATAGTGGAATGTATTGTACACTGCCAATTGGAATAAATCATCTCACAAATGATTGCTAAAGGAGAGGGAAAAATAGAAAGAAAGAGCACAGGAGAGAAGAGAGCAAAGAGAGAAGGAAGAAATGAAAAAACAATGTCCATAAATAATTT
Organism: Brevipalpus yothersi; assembly: GCA_003956705.1. Taxonomy (NCBI): domain Eukaryota; kingdom Metazoa; phylum Arthropoda; class Arachnida; order Trombidiformes; family Tenuipalpidae; genus Brevipalpus; species Brevipalpus yothersi. Next base: position 120,910 of record QZCP01000523.1, on the reverse strand, counting down.
CCCTGTTGCTAGTGTCACCAATTTTATATACAACATCATGCTGGAAGCATTTCTCGGTAGAATCATAACCACATTAGTACACAATCTGTAAGTGTCTGATCGCCTCTACGAGAATTCGGATGAGAGAGAGGGAAAGAGAGAGAAAGTAAATGGATAGAAATCTGTTAACTATTTGAAATGCGTGATAAATACTGAAATTATTAACTATGTTGCCAATTTTTCAAATCAAAGATGCTAGAACAACATCAATTAATCACTTTTGAATGTCATGGTGATGAAGTGATGGAGGGATGGATAAAAAAAGACTAGAGAAAGTTTTTCTGTACTTTTCAAAACTCAAAATTGCAACTGTGAAGATTACTTGGAGGAATGAGGAGAGAGAGAGAGACATTCATAACATGAACAGTCTGTCAAAAAAAACGGAAAAGCCAAAAACACTCTGACACTGGCAAGAAACTGTGAGAGCTTATATGTATTCAGGAAACGGATGGAAAATATGTGAGATTAGGCATTCATATCATTCAAATGTGATTCCGAGTGGGAATGCCTTTCTTTTTCTCTAAAAGAGAATGAATAAGGAAATGTATGATTTGGAAAAGGAACAATTCATTTGAAAGAGAGGGATAGAGAGAAGAAGTCAAGAGCAAACCTTAGAAAAATGTTTTAGACATAGGAGAGGATATATCAACACACATTCACAAATTGCATTTCAACTTATCTGGAAAACAATTATTGGGGTATGTGTGTGTGTGTGTATGTGTATGTGTTGCTGATCTGGTAATCGTTGGATAAGTAAAGAGTGAGTATAATGTAAATCTTATATACACTTCAAATACATGTATGCATAAATTATGAGTCTTCACGACATTTCAAGTTGTTGACGAATAGGAAAGCGAGAGAAAAGGATGAATTTGAAGTAATAAAAATTGTAGTTGTGCAAGCAAAATGAGCTGATATTGGAAAGAAGATGCATCTCAAGATGAAGAAGAGAGAAAAGAAGAAGATTCGCTTTACAGAAAAGTGAAAACAGCTCTTCCCAGTAAACATACTTTATGTTACTGAACTTTGGACAATATTTGGACAACGGACAAGATGAGATGAGATGGCTTTTGACAACATGGCTTACTTATCGTCTCCTTCTTCTATTTCATCTTCATAGTAAGGGTCACAAAAGTTATCGATAATTAGAGAAGCTATGATAAAATGGTATGGAAGATAAGATAGTGAAAGAGAGGAAAAGAGGAAGAGAGGAAGAGGCATGAGAAGAGCTCAAGATGCTGGAAGAGAAAGAGATGAAGATGGCCATGAGGAAGGGCGGAACATGGTGAATTGAGTGAATTTCATAGCATGCTTAAGCCAAACAAAACGAGTTGCTCCTATTCTCCAAGCTGTTTCTATTTAGAGTGTTCCTCTCAACTAGGGAATCCTACGCAAGGAGTAGTATCAATCTTTATTCAATCTTCAATCAAATATCGTTTCACCAAGAATTGGAAAAGTGAATGAAACAAGGAAATACGAAAAGGAGCAAACTGATGATTGAATTGAGCACAGTATGACGATGTTCACGAAGAGAGAGAGAGAGAGAGAGGAAATGAAAACGAATGAAAAGTAGCGTTATACTTTTCTGTTATGGTAAGGAGAATAAATATGATCGCCTGTATGGCAAGTGCACCAAGTCCCAATTGGGTGGGCGAAAGAGGAAGAAATAGAGAAGAGAGAGAGAGAGAGAGAGAGAGAGAGAGAGCATCTCAGATAGTCGAAAAACGAATTTACGAGTGGGTAGATAGAAGATGGGACATGATTCTTCTATCTAACATTCTTCGCTCTCTTTTTCTCTACTATTTTCCCTCTTTCTGTGTGTATGTCTACTCAGGCTGACAAATCGACCAGGTGTATTTGCTACTTTCATTTGAGATGATCATTGGAAAAAGATTTGGGCTACTTACATTAATGGTTAGATAATCAGATTTGTAGTACTTGATTCTCTCAGGCTCGTTGAATTTGTGTATCTCCGGATTGCGGAACATTTTAAATTTGGCGAAAGGATTGGAGCGTCGCTTGGATAGATTCATCACTGATGTCACATTATCCATTATGAATCCATAGTCCAATTCAATCAGTTCATCTGATTCGGGAAAATTCAATTTATCCATTGGCACTGTGGGACTACGACATCTCATAAGAGTGTCAGATTCAGCTGAACAATTACTCAGATACTTTTGACCTTCAACTTCTACATAAAATTTTGGATGCTGTACAGATCGTAGACTGGTACCTTTCACATATATTCGTATTCCTCCTCCTGGTATACCTCTGACTGCTTTACTACCTTGAATGAGTCCTGAATCTACTGACTGAATGAATGGATCAGGGGTATATGAGAACAATGTGGATTCCAATGTACGCACTCCATAGTCAATATGAATTTTCACTTTTTCTGTTCCTGGCTCACTGCGTGCACCGGTTATACATTGAATCATATTGAGGACACGCTTAATCACTTTACATGGAATATTGCCTAAGAAAGCAGTTGCTGATGATCCTGCATTGAGATATAAGCCCCAAATTTTGAGTGTAGTTCCACCTGATTTTGGACCAATTACCGGGTCAATAGATGTGATTAGAGGCGATTGAAATTTGAAAAACTCCTTCGATTTTGCCTGATATTCGGTTTGAACTTTCACTAATATCGGACCCTTAACTTCATTACCACTGTAGCGTGATATATTTGGCGATCTGATTTGACAGGTGATTCGAGTAGTTTTCACATATAGCTTTCTGAATGGAATACATGGCATCAAGCCCACAGTGACACCGTTCTGTTCGTGCGCAACATTAACCCCTGAGGCTATATCTTCAAAATTACGTCCCAAATTAATGCCTTCAATAGTGACATTGGTTCCGCCCTCGAAGGGGCCTGATTTAGGATAAAAATCTATTATCTGTGGATCAGGGCAAGTTTGCTGCTTATTCAACCAGCTCACTTTCTGTTCCTTACTGCCACGTTCTTCACACTTGTCTTGTACATCACACTGATCGTAACACCAGCCACAATTGTATTTTTCAGGTAGTTCTAAACACATGCCGCAATTATCCGCCATCCCTTGACATCGATACACGATCACTGATGATGAGAAGAAGTTCGTGTGTGGATTTGATGTGTGATTGTGCGAGTGTATTTTAATGCCGTCCAGTCCATGAGGCGAGTAACCGAGGAGAGAAGAAAAGAAAAAGCAGATCAAATGAGAAGAAGGAGAGAGAAAAGCGTAGCGATAGGAATAAATGATGATGATGGCTATGATAGTGATCTATTGCTACTCCCTTTCGCTTATAAGCGAAAATGAGATGGAAAAGGAAGATGCAAAATCGTATTCTTGGGCTTGGTTTTTCGGCATATACAAGAGAGAAAGAGGCTTCGCTGAGTTTGTTTACGTTTGAGCTGATCAAGCAAGAGGAACATAAAAAGCTTGCAGGTAAACAGCTGAAACTGTGTTCAAGCATGCATGAGAGTATTTTACTTGATAACAAGAGGAATTTCTACTCATCTAACTGTGCTTATGATGACCTCTTCTCTCTCTCTCTCTCTCTCTCTCTCTCTCTCTCTCTCTCTCTCTCTCTCTCTCTTTCTCTCTCTCTCTCCTTTCTCAGATCAGCTGTTTCACCACAAATGGAAGGCAAGAAGATAAAGGGAAGAAAAAGAGGAAAAGAAGTGAAAATGAATTTTCTCGCTCTAAGTGACCATCTTACATTTCGGACGGCCTCTTCTTCTTTTTCGGCTATATAAATTCAATGCTAACGTTTGTTTGGAAAAATTAAGATTTTTTTGTCCCTGGACAAACACCGGCATTCCGTAAAAGGGACAAGCTGAAGCGTAAACATTGATAGAGAGAGAGAGAGAGAGAGAGAGAGAGAGAGAGAGAGAGAGAGAGAGACCCAACATTAACCAACAGTAACAGCTGACTTTCTCAAAGTGAAATCAATCACGAAGGCGAAACCATGAGAATAATTAGAAGAGATGGACCGTTAGACAAGAATGTAGGCAGATAGCAGCAGGAAAAGGGATCTTCAGGGATGCATCATCCTGATTCGGATTAGGATTTGGATGGTGATTGGTATGAAAAAGATTTTTATCGTATATTATCAGGTAATTACCGTGAATATTTTGAGGATTGTCCAGTGGCTTGCTACCATCCCAAATCACAGCAAAAGCTGCGGTAATGTTGGGTGCATTTGTTGAGTATTGAAAGCTCATCTGTTCACAATAGATTGTATCGCCAAGCAGTTGTGCGTTAACTTGCCGAACACGTCCCTCAATATTGAATTGGCAAACAAATCGGGTGCTCACAATAAAATTGGGAATATTTTCCACCTTAACTTGAATCCTTTGTGCACTCCCTGATGGAGCCAGTACTTCACTACTGGTTGCTGATGTAGCATTAATTCGTGGACAAAATCCGGGTCCAGATCGTATACTTGGACCAACTTGATTTATTCCGGTCACAAGTATGTCATTGCGACAGTTTTCACCAGTATCGTAGGTACATCGGTGTCCACCAACACACCAATCACATGGGAATGGACTGGATACACACTGGGTACAGCTTTGGTATGAGCTACAATCGAAAAAAGTGAAATTGGTGGCCACAAAATCAGGCCCAGTTTTCATTCGAACCGATAGTTTGGCAGTGAAATGATCTATATTGCGATAAGAGAGAGAGAGAGAGAGAGAGAGAGAGAGAGAGAGAGAAGAAAAATACAATAAATGACATGAAATAATGGCAAAAAATGAATAAGTTAATCGTTTTGATTATACAATCATCTTATCAATGTTAATCATGATTTGGTCAATCATTCAGCCCCCATTGTTCACAGAGGCGTAAAGAAGGTAGAAAAATGAATGAGAGAGAGAGAAAGAAAAAAGGTTACAGAGGAAAAGAGAATCGAAGAGAAACGATCGCTTGGTGCACATGTATCACCATAATTCATCCGATCAAATCGAATTCATCATCATGATTTGCCCATTTATTCACCAATCTTTCATCATTGCTCTCACACACACAAACTTGATGGCTTCTCGCATTCTAGACTACCAATACTATTTCTCTTTGCTCTATTCTGACTCATTCTTTCACTAATGTCTTCGATGTGACCACTAAAAGAAGGAAGAGGAGGAATACAAGTGGGTGGCTTATGAGAAGCGACAGCGAGACCATGAGGGAGGAAGGGGCGGCTGACGGAAAAGAAGAGAGAAAATGCACAATCGACATGGTAAAAGATATTTCTGACAGGTAACAAATGGAGAGTATTTTTGTTGGAGAATTAATAAAAATCATTTGCAAAATTAACCATACATAACACCATATTAGGGAGAATCTTGCTATCAGTTCTAATGATAATTATGGATCAAAAAATATGCAAAGAAGATGGTGGTAGAGGGAAACAAATCGGTCATTGCAAAACAGACACATGATATCCCAGTGATGTAGATGAATATCATTGGAATACTGAATAAGTGGCCCTAATTTGCTTGCCGATTACAGTCTAGCTAATAGTCTCATACATTTAGAAGATTATCAATGAGCCTCTAAGCTGCCACAGACTGATCTGATCATGAATCTTGCGGCCACTGACATCGTCTCTCATTCAGATGATGAGCATTTTGAATGATTCACCATGTAAGGCGGAAAATTGGTTTTGTTTAAGCAGGCACCAGATTTGAATTCAGAATGTGCTCTCTCTCTCTCTTTCTCTCCATGCGTTTCACCACTGTGGAACTATGGTGGCTGATGGCCATCCACCACAATGATACGTGTCCAGGAATGAGATGATGGGGACATCATGAGTCTAGAAGACAGAGTAAACGAGATGGACATAAAAAATGTTCTGGTCATGCTGCTTTGATCCTGACGCTGCTTTGAAGCGCACCAATGGACCATGCAATTGATCGTGATATTCTTCAAGGTTTACTCTTAGATAGGAGAAGAGAGAGAGAGAGAAAAAGGAAAACTGTCCCATAATATATGATGAATTTGTGTAAGATGATGGATTTGTTCCACATTTATTTCAATGATAATCTCGCAACAGTGATGAAAAATAGTATTGGATGATCCTCACTGCTAATCTGACAAGACTCACTATGATTGAAGTCCATAATAATTGAGTGACTCGATTGACTTGCAACCAAGAATTCCCAGCCTCTTCCATCATTGTGGGAAAAGCGTCCAGCTTGATCTCAAGCGGGTCATTTTGTCAGATGAAAAGGCAGTCATTGGATTGCAATAAATTGAGTTTAGCTCTATCGGTCAATTATAATAGAGGAATTTGGAGGATAGATGGGGTCAAAATATCTAAAGAAAACAATGATTAAGCTGTATAAAGTTCGCATGGATTATTTGATCAATCGAATAATGAAACAGGAAATCAAATAAGATGCTGGACATGCAAATGAAAGAATTCGAATAGTGAACAATGCATTCTTGAATATGTGGATATGTTAGTATGAAGAAAAAGGAGGACATGATTCAATTGGCTTACGAAAAACGCATATATCGACACATTTTGTGTGTACACTTGCTGGGAGCCAGGATCAATGGATGGAAAGAAAAGCAATAAATCTGTTCAAATTCTCATGACCAAAATTGCTCGGGGAACATGCGTGAGTAAGAGTAGGAGTGAAAGAATCGCTTTCACTTCCAAAATTTGTATGACTCATTTAAGAATAAGAACGATGCCCTGAAAGAAACAGAAAGAGAAAGAAAGAAAGAAAGAAAAAGAGAGAGAAAGAGATGGGCTGGTGGCTCAGTTGTTCTTCAATCGACAGGAAACACTTGAGCAACAACTTGTACACTCTAACATATTCTTCTCTTAATTTAAGACTGCTTATCATGAATACTGATGGAATGAATATAATTCAGTATTCTGTTCATGAATAAGTAGTAGAGCATTTGATATACATAAAAGGGCTTGCTCATCATCATTCTGGATGATCAAAGGGTTGAAAGAAAATAAAGGATAGAGAGAGAGATACAGATATATATCTCAAGTGGGTGTTAGAGCGGAAAAAATTTACTCAAACACATGTAATTGAGCTTTCCTTGATACTGGAGGATAACAATCTATGCGATATAAAATCATGTAAATAAAAAGCTTATTAATTATCAGCAGCATATAGTTTCAATCGTATCAAACCAAGTTGACAGTTACTGCCTATCGGTTGAGAGAGGTGACAGGTTTAAGGTAATGTAATTAATATGAGAAGAAGAAGAATGAATAGATTATGATGACTCTGATCCTGTCAAAGGATGTAAGCTGAGAGGTGCCCTAATCGGCTACTCGAAGATAGCCTCTTAACTTTGATTCTCATCTTGTTCTGGAAAATATGAGAAGAAAAATACGGATCAAGTGTAAGTCAAGAGAGGCATCCATACACATTCACACACACATACATTCACATACACTGTTATATATAAACCTAGATCTTTTAAATATTTCATGGATTTACTTGGATTGAAAAAAAGATAGAGAAAACTGATCTTCAGCACCATTGCCTCAACCTACAGAAATTGTCTACGCTCAGGTGACTCATGATTAGCTGATGGCAGGGAATGGAGAAATAGGTGCTGAAAAAATAGAGGAATCTCAAAATAATAGTAGTTCTGGATGGGTAGCGTTTCTCTCTCTTTTTCTCATGCGAATGAAGCTGAGTAAAGAGAAAAAGGTAGATACATGTATATATATGTATGTGTGTGTGCTGATAATAATAGAGAAATTCTCATGCTACTCAACGATTGAAGATTTGGCATTTTGAGTTTATGGAAAAAGAAAGGATGAGAGAGAGAGAGAGAGAGAGAGAGAGAGAGAGAGAGAGAGAGAGAGAGAGAGAGAGAGAGACTATCATCATAAGATGAAGAACACACACACAAGAGATCTAGGGGCTCAAGTCGATGGGAAGTAAGTGAAAGCAATGAGCAAGAACCAACAAGCAAGATGAAGTTATAAAGTATGGCTCCGGTGAAGATAAATAAGGTTGAAATGGCTACCGCTCAGGGCGAGATACCTGCTCTGGAACTTATTTTCTTCTCTCTTTTCCAGCGTATACATGTCTTCTATACCCAGAATCGATATCCAGATGGAATGCATTTTTTTCCTCTTGCCTCAGAAAAATTTTCATGGTATCAATAAGCTGCTATAATACGGTGGGATCCATGGAAAACACACCAACTACAGGCCATTTGGACACCAGTATGGGAAATTATCAAGACAACAGTGAAGATCATAAACAACAACTTGCATCCTCTTCTTTTTCTTCTCTCATTCCATCTCCCTTGGAGTCACTCACTTGACTTGATCATCCGGTTTATGGTAGGCCTCAGGGCAAGGGCAGGGAGGAGGAGAGAGGGCAGACATGCTGCATGGTGTATAGTGGATGAAGAAAGGCAAAGGCAAAAGGAAAGAGAAGAGATGTAAGCTCTCTAATTGATGACAAAAGAGTAGAAGCAATCTTTCTCCGAAAAATTCCTCTCTCTCTCTTTCTTTCTCTTTCTCATTGCGAATAAGTGAGTTGTATAAGACGTCTCTTCGCATCATGATCCTGCTATTCGGTCTTACTGAAGTGAAGGCATTCCTGATTTCTCTCTCTCTCTCTCTCTCTCTTTGGATTGCCGAGCCTCTTTCTCTCTTTCTCTCTTCCTCTCGGGCTTTGAATGGTGTTCGTAACATGCCTCTCTTCATTTTCTCTAGTATGTGTCTCACATTTGTTGCTAGTTTGGTGGCCAACAATCATCATGACAATACAGCCAGCAAGTGAGAATGGCAATGAAGACATGGCAGGCCAAGCAAACACCGAACTATTACTCTAATTACCAATGGAAGTGGCAACATGAGAGTGAGAGAGAGAGAGAAGAAAAACGCCATGAAACTGCGAAGTTCATCAGAGGAACGACAATCATCAGTGATATAGATTAGGGAAAATCGAGTTCATTCACAAAATTACGATCAAAGGCAGCTGAGAGGCGGATTTCATGTTTTTCTCCATCTTCTCGCCTATGTGACTACAAGTTACATCAAAGAGGGAGGGAAATGAGAGAGAGAGAAAAAAATTGTGATGAGTAATTGAGAGACTCAGAATTGACGGCCTGAGAGAAGATGATCAGAATGGACATGGAAGTGAGATTGAAACTCAGCCAGTTCAACAATCGTGGTAAGCATTAGAAGATGATCAGTGATGGCTGTAAATCAGGTAAATATTTACCCAATTGCAGACACTTATCTTCCGCCCACCGGCAGTCATGGGGCCAGAATTCATTTTTGCACGCTCATAATCATCATCTCACGGTCTTGTTCTCATCAAATGTATTCCTCTCTTTCTCTTTTTTTTATCGTCGCCATACACTTGACTAATAAAGTAAACATAAAGATTTTTGAAAGATGAAAAAAATGCGCCACTAATAATGTATGCTTAAATGGCCATTTAGTAATTGTGTTTCTAAATCAAACTCATCTCCCATTGTCTTACGGACTGAACAATGTTGACGCCGCCGATGTCGTGATTCAATTGAACTCTCAGTCCATATTGTATCAATATTGATCAGTTCACGAGTGCTTGATGATGATGGCTGCAGCTAAATGGAAATAAGATGGAAAGAAATTGAGTTTCACACAAATCATCGATGTTGGTGGCTGAAGAAGGAGGAGAGAGAGAGAGAGATGAGAAAAAGTTTCTTGACTGCCTCTCTTCCTCTCTGTCAATATTCCGACGACGAATAGGAGCATTGAAACCGCATACCGCATAGATTGATAGTAAGCTAGAAATTAATCATAATGACGTTAGTAGCGATAGATTATCAGCAACTTGTTCCCATAGATGGAGGAGAGAGAGAGAGAAAAAAATAAAAGTAGGAAAAAAAATCCACAGCCAAGATATGCTAACGTGATCAAAATGCTGAGAGATGAGCACCTTCAAAGCGTCACTATACGCCTCTAGCAACTTGTTTAACAGGACCAAGGAGAGGTCGAGAAAAAGGTAATCATTGAGATCAAAGTGCAGGACATGATGCGTAGGAGAGATGATGAAGAAGAAGATGAAGAAGAAGAGAGAGAGCTTGAAAACCAGAATTTAGATCAGGACAAACCAAATTTTTTTTTCATCTTATTGGGTACTTTTCACAGCTGGAGAAGTGAGTGATCTGGAAGATAGTTAGTGAAGCTTATAAGAACCCAAATCTTGGAAGAGGATCAGATTCATCTAATTTTCATGCAAAGCAAGCTTGCATGAAAATCAATATAATCACCTGAGCTAATCATGATAACAAGAAATTGTGGAAACCGGTAGGCGAAAAATTTAAATAGGAAAAAAATATACATCATTGGATATCATAAAGGTAGGAAAAAGAATCGGAAATACAAGGTAATAAAACGCTAGATAGATAGAGTGGGAATCAGTTGATCACCCTTAATAGTACCAACAGCCTGTTTATCGGATAGATCAATATGAGCCTGAGATATCATGAATCATGACAGAGAATGGAAAAAAAACCATCAAGTATAATGAATAACAAAGCCATTCATGAAAGAGGGAAGAGATAGCATCTGACGGGATCAGAAAGTTATTCGAAATATTTGAATAAAACAACCGACATAACAGGTAAACACAAGCCCTCTTCTCAATCAAGAATATGAGCAAATTTATTTCATACATATACTTGAATGAAAATAGAACTGAAACAATAATGACAAAACACTTTGTTGACTTCAATTCTTCTTGTCATTATTGATGTTGCAAAATTTGGTATCCAAAGTGTGAGTAAGGGGGGGAGGAGTATAGTAAAATAGCTTAGTAAGTTAGAGTTTAGAATAGGGCAAAAGTTCATTGGGAATGCTGGGCATATGAAGTGAAAAAAAACGATGCGGTAACTTGCTATGCTTCAACAATGTGTTTGTGAAACGAAAAGAAGATGGAGAAGATGGAGTCTACCAATAATAATTGGATGCCGATACGGTCAAAGTGAAAAGCATGAGACGTGGACTAGCAAAATAGATTCATGCGTTTGACAGACACTCGAAAATTCTCACAAGTCAATGCTTTCATCAGGAGAAGCTTCTAACAGCAGTGGCACATTCAACAAGAAGGTATTTCCTCGAAACACTATTCCAGACCATATTTCGGTCAGTGCGAACACTGTTGCCTACCAAAATGCCGATCTTCCATGGACTTATTCACTGGACTCGCTCACTCACTCAGTCTTTCTCTTTCCCTGACAGTCGATCTATTTTCAGGCCAAACTCATTCCAAGACGGCCCTCTTCATTTTCTCGACGTCCTTCTCTCCATCTTTCTCCACAGTCTCTCTTTCTCTTTCTGTGTTCTGGATGCTCCTTCTTCTTCCTCATTTTCGCTCCACCATATAAGTCCTCTTTGCATCTCTTTCTTTTTCCCTCTCTCTCTCTCTCTCTTGCTCTCTTTCTCGTTCGTCTGAAGGAATGAATTTTTTCTTCTTCTTCTCTTCCAAAAAGTGCTGATACTGATGCCGACAGACCAGATCCTATTACCCGTCCCACTACGCCCTCCTACCAGCAAGTGAATAGCCAGGGCTGGCCAGTGAGAAAGTGCGATTGAACAAGAAATGGAGGCAAGCTTAGACTAGAAAATTTTCACCTTCAAGAATGCTTTTTTGGGCCATAGTGACCACCAAGGAACCCTAGGTGGTCCATTTAGCTGGAAAAAAAGCGAGCCAACAAAAATCAGTGGTCACAAAAATTGAGAGGGAGAGAGAGAGAGAAAGAGAAAGAGAATGATAGGAGTTTGTGGCTTCATCAGCAATTTGATACGTTAAAAGCATACCATTCTTTTGAACCATTTTCACGACATCCAAGCAAAACTTGGTATGGCTATCAAATTTTGTGTTTAGTAAACATGAATATTGCCCCGAAAAAAAAAATTTTAGCCTCGAAAAAAAGTAAGATAGAATGAGAGGGCCAAACTTGTTTTTGAGCCCAAATTTGAGTGTTTATACTCCAAATCAGTGTTTGGTAAAGAGAGCATGGAGTTTGTTCAAGTTTGTCCATCCCTTACAATTATAAGTACATAAAAAACTTCAAGTCAAGCACCAGCACCCGAGAAGATGGCTAAGGGATCCTGAACAATCGTCAAATCGTCTGGATAAGGATCACAATATTTTTTTCCCTCTAAATGAGCAAATATGGTATGAATGCAAACAATATCTTATCACAAAATATTATCTCAACGAAAATTTGACTCTCGAATGCAACAAGAATTCGATTCATAGGGGAATTAATCGCAAAAACACAGTGAAATGTATAAAGTGTGTGAAAATCTGATAGTAAAAACAAAGTGAGAATTTGATTGAAGATAAAACAGTTTGTGATACACATCACATTTTTTTTTCTCTTTCATCTCACAGCATGCAATCAAGCAACTCAATCGTATTCGAATGTTTTTTCTCGAAACGATTTACTCAACTGCCAATCAGGATGCTTGATGATGTTACATTTTGAATGAGTGAATTCAAAATATTTGTAGTTAAAAGCACGAAAAAGAATCAGATTAGATAAGGGAGTGAAAAAGATTCAGCGATTGACCCAATCGATATTAACATGAGAAGAAAAAAAAGAAAGAAAGAAAGAAAGAGAGAGAGAGAGAGAGACAAAAGTCAACTAGTACTTACGACTTCCTGGAGGAATTTGAGGTAGAGTATCTGTTGGTGGAGTTGGACATGCGATCCCGTTTTGAGATCGAGTTGCATTCGTTTTACGTGTTTTGCCCAACATAGTGAATGCACAGAAAAATTGTCCCTCAAGTGAAGGTAGATTATCGATGACCAGTTGGAGGGTTCGAGTTGTAGTACGCTGTATCTTATCAGGATTAACCTGTGTTATGGTTGTACACTTTCCAGATTTATATGATAGCCAGTAAAGTGGATCTGAGGCGGCTTCAGCACAATCACTTCGAAGAGAGCACTTATTTTCTAATGAACACCAGCCACAGTATGGATCTCTAGCACCTAAACATTCACTACAAGTTCTGTATATATGGCAATCTTGGACTCGAACTTGGGTTACACGACGCTCGGTCATGATGTAGAGATAATTCTTATTATTTGGTGAAAAGTACATGTTCGGATTGATAGGACTCGAATTTTCGATCGATATTGCTGCATATTCAAATGCGTATGTGACTGATTCTACAACCGTTCTCTTCAGATAACCTGATGAGGTACCAAGAAAGGCCACCGTGTAGTCATGAGTAGATGTGGCCGCCACCGATGTCAACAACACATTTGGATAGGTTAATACTGGTGCCGCTTCGATTGGCATTGTGCCTCCTAGAGGTGTGTTCACGTCCATCCCACAGAAAGCATCATCAATTTGAACCTGAGTTTGTTCACACTGTCGAACTGGATTGGCAAAATCAAGTCCCTGATTACCATTGCCATTGAAACAATGTTGTATATTTTGAGTGAATTTACGATGGACAGCGGACAATGCGTAAACACATAGAGCTGAATTGGAATCCGGTTGATTGTATGCATCACCTTTGTCAAGAGATTTGGCGAACACCACGAATAACACTTTATCTTGCGCAGTGATCCCAAGAGAAACAGCCAGTTCTGAACCAGGATTACCCACATAGGCAGCTTGAGCTAGATTGTAGTCCACAGATTCGGGTGAAGATGATTTACACACCAGAGGTACTTCGGTGTAGGAATGATATTCTCTATCTTTTTGACATATTCTCACTAGCTTTGAAATGAAAGGTTTTGGTGAATCGTCACTTTTTTTCTGATAAGTTAAAAAATATGAGAATCCATTATAATCGAAGCCATGCACATAATGGATTGGATAGCCACCACGATTACGAGTACGAGCATTGAAACGTGTACCAGTGGTCACTCCTTGGACTGAGACGGCGAACATATTGTTTTGATCAAGTGACCTACTACTAACTGCCGGTAATTCGGATATATACGGACCGTTACCGGTATATGAAGCACCAACGTATAGAACATGCATTCTAGGCAAATTTGGTGGCCCTTGAGCGATAAAAGCAACCGTTGAGGCGGTAGCATTGTTGGCCACAACAGATTCATAGAATGGAGTATCATATATGGATACATTGTCCAATTTATGCACTGAGCATACACCTTGAAATAGCGAGCCACATGAGATGAGTTGACTCTTTGGATAATCGATCACAAGCGCTTTGTTCCAATAATTAGATGGCTTCAGAACAGTACCAGGACACTTTCGAGTCACCGGACAATCGGGTGAATCATTTTTGGGACCCATTTCTACTGAGGCTTCAAGGACTAAATTGGATGATAATTGATATATTCTGTTTACACCACCAACATAAACTTGACCAGTCCAATCATTGATGGTCATATGGGAAAATTTGATTGAATTCAAATCTTCGAAAAAAAGATACGAACTACTGTTATTGGCATCATTACAATTTACAGAAGGCATGATGAGATGTATATTAATAATGATGAAGAGTATTAAAATTAATTTCACTTGTGACCACAATTTTTTGGAATGTGGTGATATACATGTTCTGCACAACCTTTGCAAGATATTTCCAAAATTTGATGATAATAATAAAATGGTTGGCCAAGTGAATGTTGAACATGACAATAATGGTGCTGTTGATTTAAAGTATAAACTAGCGTTAGTTCTAGAGCTTAATAGCTCATTTGGCCTATCATTCATTATATTTCCACCATCCAATTCGGTGTATCGATATGAATCGATAAAAAATTTATCACTAGAAGACGATGACATCGGATCACTTTCATCATCATCCATTGTTGGAATGGAGAGAGGATCAAAAGTGTTACCAGCTTTTGAGGCACAAGCAAGAGGTAATGTTGATGTCGGTGTTGTCAATTGATTTGATCGCCAATAATTTTGGTTGAAAGTAAAACATTTCTGGTTGTGATGATCATGTAGACAAGCAGATTTCATACAATTTAATTCTCTTGTGTGTGATGCTGCGGTGTCGCACTGGATGTTAGGTGGTTTTGATGAGGATGATAGTGGTTGATGATGTACCATCATTATGATTGCTGACTGTGTACCACCAACACCCACACACACATATCAAGGGTTGTAAAACCCTATTGCAAAAGGGGTATGGAAACACTTGTGATGTGATGTTACACTGTCTGTATGTGTGTGTATCACCTTAAAAATTCACTGATGTGATCATCATTGTAACTGAAAAACGAAGCCTCTCCTCTGGTAATAAGAGAGAGATGCAAGGACAAGCTTACGTCTCTGTCGAGATCACATATACAACCATTCACTAACTAGTAGCATTTTGATGAGTGAAAAATCCATCCACTGACAAACAGATTATTCACCAATTCACTGATTCACAAATTGTTTTGTATCAAAAGATGATTTCCTGAAGAAAGATGATGATAACTGAATTGAGTCGAAATAAGAATTCAAAGACAAATTCTCTCTCTCTCTCTCTTCATACACACAAACACTTACACTAAAGAGAGAACAATTTTGCTTCTCAATCGTACTAGTATAAATCACACATGCATAATGTGTGTGTTATCCGAATATTCAAAGAATTGAGAAACAAATAAATAATTACCGAAAAAATTCTTCAAAATTCATCATGATAAATAAAACACATCTTCGGCTGTTGGCCTAAACTGATGATGATAATATTTTTCTCCAGAACTGTTTCCACTCTCTCTCCCTCTCTCTCTCTTCTTGACTCCACCCACTAGTATTCGATACTTTACACAGCGTCATCTGTTGGGCCTACATTATATGATGAAAACTTTTTTTCCAATTTTTCAGTTTTTTGTTCAATTCTTTGTTCTGAATGAATATTTTAATTTAGGAATTCATCATTATATAGATTCAGAGTAAAGTTTATTTTTGTATCAAATTCTTTTATTTACTTTGCTTAGGGAATCTGGTGATAGGTTGCTTTAGACTGACATGATTGGAGGATATGTTTTACATAAAATAAGTTTTACTCAAGTTTTTTTCTATCATTTCAAAACTGGTGGTCCATAATTGATTTCACAACGAATAGGAGAGGATGATGATATTGTGATTGAAAAAGTTTTGATTATTTCATTGACTGATGATCTAAGAAAGAAGGAAAGAAAGAAAGAGAAATGGTAATGATCACATGAATCATATTTTTGTTTTTTTTCTATCAACCCGAAGAATGAGAATGCACAAAAATTTTCAATTAAAAATAGTGAAAAGAAAGAGACATAATTCGCTTATGCAGGAAGATTGCTGAAGAAAAGAAATGATTTGAAATTATACAAATGACTAGGGAATTTTGAGATTCATGACTAGAATCGATTACAAATTGAAAGATTCAGGAATGAAAAATTTTCTCTTCCAAAAAGAGTGACAATAGGTGGGGTGTGAAGATGAAAATTCTTTCGGATTATTTCGAGCTGCAATAGACTAGGGAAAAATTATCGATAGTTGAATTGAGGTTCCTAAATAAATAAATCCGCCATGAGAAAGTAAAAATCAAGTTGTTTCGAAAATATGAAGAAGCTTTTAAAATCGCGTTTTGAAGGCATCATGAGGAGATATATCTTCAGAGGGTGATTCCATGTTTTCAATTGATTTGAGTTTACGGAAAAGTAATTCTGATTTGGGAGAATAGTTAGCACCGTTTTTACCACCAGATGAGGTCATCAAGGTAAGACGTCCACTGGAAGGTCTTGTTTCACAGGACTGTACATTGTCATCGGAGCTAGCCAATCTTTCATCAGATTTCATTAGTGATGGATACACATCGAATGATGCTTGAGAAATATTGGTGCTACTAGAGCTCTGACAATAAGCTCCAATACTGTTATAATCGAAACCTCCGCCGCTACTTGTACCACTGCATCCACTAGCAACCAAGGCTCTATCTACATTCAGATCAGCACTCGGAGCATGTTGTGAACATGGAATGATTTGAATAGCTGAGTCAGGAGATTCATTGTGGGAAACAGTTTCAGAATTAGTGGACAGAAAATTATCATTCACACTAACGGTGCCGCTAGATCGATTATCAGGACAATTAAGCTTGGATTTGGAGGAATTTTCTTCTAATTTACGCTTAACAGAATAGAAGAGGGCATTTGGATCGAGATTCAAATCCTCATTGAGAGGTGAAAATTTAAAAGGTGGGGATGAGGATGGTGGAGATAGCTCTTCACGATGAGAAAGAGAGGCAGATGAAATTTTGTGCTCATAAAGAGGTGTCGATGCGGGTGAGGAAAGATGATTGATTGAGGCATCAGCGATAGAGGGTAAAGATTGAGCATTGAGAATAGAGTTCTTGGAGTCTGGACTCTGGTCATTTCGATCGTTCTCTGAAATCGGAGAGACAATCGGATTAAGATGACTAGGTAAAAGTTTCGGGCAGGCACTTTGAGATGACGAAATACTAGCTGTCTCACTGGCTTCAGGAGTTGCCAAAGGTGCCAAGCCAAACCAATCATCACGAAGGAGGTCAAATTTTCTAGCTCTTCTCAGAGCATTGTATAGTGTTGGCTTGTATGGATAATTAGTGAATTTTAAGCAAGGAGGAATAAGCTTGGAATCATCTTGGTCCAATCCATCTGGCCGCAAGTCAGTGAAACTTGTCTCCAGAACAATGCGATGAGATGGAGTATGATCCAATGAATTACAATGATTTGGTGTGATAGTTTCATCTGGACAGCTGAGGTGTATTGGAATAGAGTTTCGTAAATTATTATCTAATTCAGTTGGTGTTCTACGAGTTGGTTTTGGTGGACCAGTATTGACCAAAAGTTTTTCGAGACCCTCGAGCAATTGATCTGGCCAATGATCTTGTACCATCACAGGCGATATAAGAATCTGATCATACTCAGTATTATCTACCCACAGGGCTTGATAGACAGGCTCAGATTTTCCCATAAAACTGGTCCATTTTGAACTTTTCCTATTATCATATGATTGAAAAGAAAAGTGAGCATTTGATTGAATAACCAGTTGATTGAGCAATTGAAATTAACTTACTCTCGATCAGGTGGATGATTGCGAACTATATGGATGATCTTGCCTGGAGGATATAAAGGCTGATGGACTGTCAATGCAATCGAAGAATCTTCAGGATGAGAAGACAATTCTTTTTCACCAGACAGTGAGCCATCATCTTTCAGTGTATCAGTATCATCAGGTTCAGAATTGAAACTATTATCTGTACAACAGCAGAAGCTGGTTGCTATGGTTTTCCATTTTGGTTCATGAGATTGCTTGATTGCTGCCATAAGATCAAATCGTAAAGCTTCCATTTGATGAAGTCCTAATCGAGGAACTACATCTTTACCAAGAACTACAGAGGTTGTGAACTGCTTAGTATACTCGACTGCAGGTAAACTCAATAAGCCTCCAGGAGGTGAGAATGCATAGCAAACTAGATCATTATATACTTCACGTAGGAGGATAGCCAAAATCGTTGCAGTGCCAGCACCCAATGAGTGGCCAACCAAGACGAGAGAATAATTTTGTGTACCTTTCTGTGGATGATAGCTGAAAGCTCTCTCCAATATTCTTTCCTCTGCAAGTTTTCGTCGAATGTATAGAGCAGCTTCAATCATTCCTTTATGACCAAGCCAATTTTCTTGAGGAGGATTTGTGGGTAAAAATTCAGCCTCTGCATTCAGATCAGTAATTATATCTTGAAGCGATAGGGTACCTCTGATGGAAATAACTACGGTTCGTCGATCATGATCTAGTGCAACGAAAAAAGGAGGCTCACCAATTTCCACATGATAAGTGGCATAAACTATTTCCATATTATGATCTCGACAGATTCGCTGACTAGCTGCATAGTTACAGAGACAACAATTGTCACCATATAATATAGGCTCGTAAGGATGTGGTGGAGGTCCAGGGGAATTTGAGGAGAGAGACACTGATGCGGAGGAAAATCTGGAGCTATTAACATCTGATTCGTGTCCCGGTTTTTTGCCCATAAAACAGCAGAAAAATTTGAGCATTTCATCACTTCGAGGTAAACATGTGTTACATCTCAAATATGGACACAATTGAAAGCATGCTTTCTTGTTGTTCATGAAAAAAAGTGGCCAACCGTACACAGCAATAGCATAATGAAGGTAATGAATTAGAGTTCTCATATCTTGAACAACCGCATGATGTGTTGTGTCCAAAAATTTGGTATCAGGAGTTATTGGAACACCGGAAAGATATTGATAAATCTGATTGGTATGCTCTTTGATAGTTTCTTGACAAGCTTGCTTATGGAGGCGTCTCTGTAGTATTAGGCCAGCAATTACATCCGATGGTACAACATCTAAATCTCGAAAAAATTCTGACAACAATTTGGCAATTTCAGCGAAAGAATTTTGCTGTGATAGTGAAATGAAAGAAAAGTAAGATGATGTGAAGTGCTCTAGTTAATTGCTTTCATTTTCATTTTAAAAGAATCTAACACTAACCTGATGTCGATCAGAATTAGCGATGCAGCAAAATAAGAGCTCGCATCTTCGATTCCAACTATCTTGATATTGTCTCATGGCTTTTCTATTAGGATGAGAGAGGGAGAAAAAAAGTGGGAGAAGAGAAAAAACAAATGTATCAGTTCGTGACGATTGGATCAGTTCCTGGGTGGGAATGAAAATAAAATACCTTTTAAAATGAGAACAAAAGGACGAAACATTGCTGGTTTGATAATAATAAAACAAACATAAAGTGAGAACAAATTAATGCAAGCTGAAAAACTGTAAAATCGGTTCATTCAAGGCAAAGCAGATCGATGCAAAACTAAATGGGTTCATGGACAAAAATAAATCAAAATAAGGTTACAGCTAGTCGATAATTACAACAAATAATTGTTGCGGATGCGATGGATCTGCCAAGACAATTAGTTAGAAACTCCTCGAATGAATTTCACATTCAAATCAATCAGGAACTATAGCCACTGGTTTCTCCGGTGGCTGTTGTCTCTGAGAAGCTGGAAAATTTTACGTGCTATTTCTAAAGTCGCACATGTATATATGATCGTTGGAATTTTTCCAAATTCAAAATCTCAATCAGCAAGGTAAATAGTGTGAATCGGAATAGAAAATAAATTCTTGGTATAATTTTGTGAAAGAGAGGGAGAGAGAAAGAAGCTAAAATATCGACAGACAATTCATTCGAGGATCATTCTGAACTGAATTGATAATTCTGAATCCATAAGAGGATTGAATTTTCCATGAAAAAGCTTGCAACCGACCTGTGCCGCCAATTTCGATGTGAATTACCGGATCTTTTGTACCTGTATTTGCTATTTCCATCTCTCATGCTGTCCTGATATTGTTGCATTTTTACCCATGATCGTCCAGCCGCATCAAATGTACACCACATTGTAACCACAATCGATACGAAAATGAAGCAATTGCAGATTACAATACCAATCAGAAGATCTCGAGGAAAGCCAAAAATGCATGTCTGATAATTATTAACTAGCCACATGAGTGCAAAAATGGTCCAAAATATTTCCACGAACAGAATGCCTGAAATAAAGTGGTCATAAAAAGTTGTGAAATCCATAAAATGGAAAGAGAATGAAAAAAAATAGGTCATTAATATCTATAGAATGAGTGAAATTAACCTTTCATATATCACATCTGTCACATGCAAAACTTAATTCGCCAAAGCAATCAAGTATGGAAAGGAGAGGGAAAAAAGAAAAAAAACGAGAAAGAAAGACATTTGTCTTCTCAGGACATTGAATCGATTCTGAATTCTGAATTCTGGATTCTGGATTTTTCCCAATATTTCATGTGGTGGGAAGAGATGTTAGTGACTTTATAAGTGTGAAGAAAAACCGGTCTAACATGGAAGGAAAAAAAATTTCACAGAAGTCAATCAAGAGCATATTTTTGCTGCTATGAGTTCAAAAATTGGGAAAAAAACCAATTTTCAAGATGGATTGTATTAAAGGAATTATCAAAATTTAACCTCAAAATGTGCTCTGATTTCCAATATGTCAGATATGTGTACATAGTTGAAGATGATTGCAGAGAAATTTGAGATCACAAGAGTCATAATTGAAGAGAGAAAAAGATAGAAGAACGCTAGACATGATAAATGAGCTGGCATGAGTTGAGTAACCCTTATTTTGAGATGTTGGACTTTGTTGCTTGTTGCGATAGATGCTTGAGTTACAAATTGAATTTATGGCAATAAAAATCGAAACACTATTCCATTGGAAGGGAATATTGTCTTACCTGCTCGAACATATAGAATGTATTGGATCGATGATCTGGGCTTTGTGTCCATAATGCTACCTCGACAGCTGACCCATGCTATACATATTTCCACCACAAGACTTCCGCTTAAAAGTACCATATAACCGATGACCAATTCGTGTAGATGCCTCATGCACAATATTTTCCAGTCTTTGGGTGACACATAGCCAAGTAAGCAGACGAGTAGAATAAGCCATATTGAATGGACCACAAACAGAATGCTGGCTGGCAATATTAGATCATCCGAACCGATTGACCATCGTCTGCCGAGAGCTTGTAGCCCGGGCATCAGAGAATAGTCAAAATATTGGAGGCACTAGCACTGATAAGCCACAGGATTGATTTTACGGACAATGATATACTTTTTGACATCAAGTGAGTAAAATGATGATGATGATGACGGTGATGGTGATGATTGTGTATCAACATTGAGCAGGTATACAATTGAAAATCGGTGACAGACACTTAAATGTAACCAGATAACATACACACATACTAAACATGAAGAATTTTTCAGATATCAAGATTTTCCACTTACTCTTTCATACACTTAAGATTTATCGTTCATAATGATAACTAGATGTTCACATAGATTTTACCATTTTACGCCATACCAATTGAACTAGATTGGAAGAGAAAGAGAGAAAGAGAGAGAAAGAGCAATAGAAATCAAAAAGTGTTTCAAAGCACATACAAGAAATGGATCACAATTCAAGCTGCAAGCTTCACACTCACTCACAACCAGAATGCAAACATACACAACATTCAGTCTGCTCTGTTAGAAAAGAGAGAGAAAAAGAAAGAGAAAGAGAGAGAGAGAGAGAGCAGTTCTAGTGATCTGTGAGAAGTTCATGCTGCTCAGCTGGATGAGAGAGAGAGAGAGAAATTTTTTAAAGGGAAATCGATTTCAACCACAATCAAAGTATCAGCACTGGTAAACATGATATTCCAAGACTAGTGAGTCTTCCTCTAATATGATTATGAACAATAATCTTGAAAGAGAATTGATAATGATTCGAAGGTTCACAGCGATTTTGAACAATCAACTCAGTTGTTCTACCCATCATCATTCTAACTTGGTTGTTGAAAATAGTGGAAATGGAGAAAAAAATTTCCTTTTCCACTTTAAAAACTTTAGCTTTAGTGAGTGATGTGAAAGAAAAATTTTTCTGTACGATATTCAATTTAAATAAATAAAAATGTTTATTCAATCGTAATTGAGATTAGATTGTGAATTATTTGCGATGTTGAAAAGATCAATAGTTGCGATTGGGACGTTCCACACGAATCACACGAGCTGGAGAACGGAAAGATGCTGACTTGACGACTGGTGTTTCAAGGGATGCTGATTTAATTGGCAATCGAACTGAGGCTGATTTGATTGATCCCCGAGGAATTGATGGAGAGGCACCCTTGACCACTGGAGCTTCGAATGATGCTGATGATCCATCGGAAGCTGATTTTGTTGAGGATACCAATGATGGTGCTCCTTTGACCGGTGGAGCTTCGGTTGTGGTAGTACTTGGTCTTTGGACAACTCGTCGCACAGTGACAACAGGTCGAGATGGGGCAGTTTTGGGGGTTCCAATTCGCATGAAAGTTTTCATGAAACTATGTATACCGTTCAGATACATAAAAAGCAACATTAATCATATGCAATCGATAAGGCAAATCGATGAACATACCTTCGCTCGGTTGGTCTGGCAGTGGTGGTTGGTGCTCTTGTTGTGGATGCTTCAGTAGTTACTGGAGAATCGAAAGTTTCATCGATCGGCTCCTGTTGCTGCTGGGTTTGGGTAATTATTTGAGTTTGAGCTTGTGGGGCCTGTTCGGGAATGATCATGATTAGGGATGGAGATTGTACGGATGGCTTCTCATTGATCATGGGAACCAGCTTGAACATTCTCAATACTGGATTCAATGTGGCCAATGTTCGAGGTGGAATAAACTGGGGTCGATTTGATTGAGATTGGACGAAAAATAAGCTCGGTGATCCAGTGGTGGCTTGTGGTAAAGATTTTGTGGGTGGTCTAGTATTTGTGGCACTTGGAAGCGATTTTGTTGGTTCTTGAGATGTGGATGCTGTTGATTTGGTTCCTTGTTCATTGGAAGCTGCCTGATCTTGCTGTTGAATCTGTTGGATTGGAGTTGCTGGAATAAATTTTGGTCTCAAATTGGTCAAACGATTCATTATATTGGATGGAGTTTGTTCACCAACGATAGTCACTCCGGCTGGGGCAGTTTCTCCACGAGCATTCAAGCCTGGCTCATTTGTTTTAATATTGGCACGAAAACCTTGCTTATCGGCAACATATTCAACGGTACGATACAAGCCATCAGCATCCAAATAACTGTATGATCCTTTGACTGCTCCATTCTCATCACTAGTCTCAGCTCGAGATAATTTATTGCCAGACTCATCACCAGAATCGTATCCAAATGAGTATGGCATCGGAGCTTCGCTAACATCATTCACTGCAGTTCCAAGGGCTTCCGATCCTTGGCTTGATTGTGTTTCGGCACTTGGATCAGGCTCAACACTTTGACTATTTACAACAGTATTCTCTGGTTCTGAACCAGAATCGGGGGCTTCATCTTGCTGTGGCACATCTTCAGCTTGCTGTTGCTGTTGTTGAACATTTTGCTGGAATGCAGTTGCTACCAGACACAGTAGTAGTATTAATTGTACAAACTATGAACCAGAAAAAAATGTAAAATATTTTTCGAAAATTGAAATATCTCAAAATAGAGTTGGTAGATTGTTCATTCTATCGATATCGATAGAAATATAGAGTATGAAATTGATGATTGACACCTGGAAAATCCTCAAAAATCTTGTAACTTACCTTAAACATAGCTAAAAAGTTGTGTATTGTTTCTTGTGTTTCAACTAGCAACAAAAAAAGTACCTTATCAAAAAATTATTCTCTTAATCACAAATGACGAGATGACCAACGATAATAACCTTTTTATATGTCCAAACTAAATCTTCCCACTTTTCTATCCATCTCACTCCTCCCTCCTCTTTGATTTCACTTTTCATCTTCACTCTGTATCCTCCTTCCTTCATCTCTTCATCTCCACCTCCTCCTTTGGTCCCTTGATCCGTTATCCCACCAGCTATCGTTTATGTAGTGATAATCTGACCAGCGTATTCTTTATCTACTCAATTTCATTCCCTGATACACTAACCCGGACATCAGAGAATGCAATTCAGTTCATATCCAACATATCTAACGGTAGTCTGAAAAAGAGAGAGAAAGAAAGAAAGAAAGAGAGAGAGAGAGAGAGGTAAAAAGATGCGCGCCAAAGTGGAGCAAAGTAAAGCTGAAACGGCAAGAGGTGAAATGAAAATCGGATGAAGGAGGCCGAAAAAATAATGTGTATTAAAGTGTATCTTATGTGGGGGGTTGGCTTAGATCAACTTGAATCATGACCACATGATCAAATGATGATGATTATATAATCAAAAAATCAGAATCGTTTAATCGTCAAATGAGCCAGAAGAACAACGAGCAAAAGAAGAGGAGAGAGAGAGAGAAGGAAAAAAGGTAATACATTTTCCAATCATCATGTGTGGCTGATGAGATATATACCGTTTAATATGAATTCACATTTCTTGAATACTCGAAATGAGAATGAGTGATTAAAGATGAAGATGCTGATGAGCATCCCCACCCTAGGGCCACATGGTGATCAAATGGAAGAAGGAGAAGAAAAAAAAGTTTCAGTAGCTGGCTGAGCGATGCCCTAAAGGTTTTATAGCAAGTTGACCACCATTTGACTTGACAGTGATTCAAGTGGATTCAATTCGTACATATACTTGTCCACCTATGTCTGTATTCAGATATAATCCAGTAAAAAAGTTTCAACATGATGGTGATCATCATCGTCATGTTGCTACTGTGGTGGAGACATTTTTATTGCCGTTTTTTCTCGCAAATCTTCTTCTTCAAGATATACAGATTTTTCTTCAGCTTCCTCTTCCCGTCATTCTATAACCAATCTTGCAAGCCCAAAATCAAATCAGTCTTACTAAATGATGATGAGTCCCGATTCCGAATAGTATGATTTCCAAAAGTATCCTCAAGCAATGTCCTTCTACCTTTGATATGCTTCCTTTGATGGTAATAAAAGTGAGCGAATAATTAATCTTGGTGACGTGATAACAGATTAGGCCATTTAACATCTTCGTTTGTTTCCATCAAACTACTTTCATTTTCCGAATAAGTTGAGAGAGAAATGATAAAAAATGTCTCCTCTTCCTTCCCTTTCAATCACAAGTAACACCATAACATGATATACCATTCATGCCTAGTCAACATTAATTATTGTCACACGCGTACACACACACTCACACTTACAAAATTAAGGTCAGAAATTCAAGGAAAGAGCCCATAGCATAAGAGATCAAAATCAAAATTCAAGTCACAACGGCGAGTACATATGGAGATGAATCGATGAATATTGATAAAATTCTTTCACCTTTTAGATGCTGGATATTCAAAATTAATCATCCACTTCCCATTCCTTGTATGCCGAGGAAAACTCGATTGAAATAGACATCCTATCTACTGTATCATGTTAGTATTTTTGTTTCTGCCTGTGTGTCTGAAAACTGAAATAGTTGAAAATGCTAACCCTATCGATTAATGGTAATCAAAAAAGGCAGTTGACGAATAAAACTTGGAGTAAAAAGTTTGTTAAAGGCTAAATATTTGAACGATAGGTTTCTTGTCAGAATAGCTTCCCATCAGAATCCATGAATTTTCAACAGCTATTTGACCATTTTCAGCATTTGAATTTTGGATATTATTGGGTTGGCCTATAAGTTGGGGGAATCTCGAGATGGTAATGGGTAAAAAGTCTAATTTTTCACAGAGGTAAAGCTCAGTATGCCAGTTTATGCTTAAAACCGAAAAAAATTTCAATCCATCAGTTTTGTGGACTTTTTTTGCGAAAAACGTTCAAAAGAGACACCAAAAAATTCCTCACTTTTTTCAAAGTTATAGGTTTCAAGAATTTTTGAGACCAACGAAAGTTTGCTTGAATGTTTACGCCTATTGCTCAGAAATTGTCATCTCAATCAGAAATTGGCTTGAGAAGAATTCCACGAACTTTTTGGTCAACCTAATTGCAAGAATTTGATCCCTCTATGGATCATTTCTTCCAAGTCTCCCTCTCACCTTGAATTTTCTCATCTCTTCTTCATTTGATCAATCCAATCAAAAGATCACTCTTCCCGTTTAATTAATCAAACCATCTCATATTCTAGCCTATCATTTTTTCATTTCATTCAATCAGTTCTCCTGAGCTGTGAAAAACATTTATCCTCCACATCCTATTCATGTAACGTTATGAGCTATTTAACATTAACAACACGTAATCTGATTCTAGATGAGGTTTCGAGGATGAATTACTAGTGATCATGGGATTTGCTAACCATTTGCCTAGCGATGAGCAGACTTGTCTTGATTGGAGACAATTGATTGCTACTTGTATCTTTGGTTCGCGTCGATCGAGCAACGTTCATATTTGATTGGATTCCTGGTATCCATCGAATGAGGATGAGAGCCAACAAGCTCACAGTCAAGATCGTGGACATTCGTACACATCGGTAAGTTGAAAATTACAAATTTGGACATCAACTTCTAGCTGAATCACATCAGAGTTCATTGATTCATCGATTCAAAGGGAGATATAAGTTTTCTCAAGCTCTTAAAAACCCTATTCGAGATGTTTGGGCGAATTCTCGCATCAAGGGAAAAATATCGCAGGAAATTAGAATAAAGTAGAATACGATAAAGAAAAGTGATGACCATTTTCAATTCTCTTGAAATATTATTATTACTAAATGGATCAAAAGCGAGGCCAATCAAAACATTTTGCCTAGTAGAAAGAGATTTGAACATTTTTTCATATTCATAATGCCTCTGAGCTCAACTCAAAAGCAAGTCTTGAGCTGATTGAATTTTTTTTTGATTGAACATTTTTTTGTCTATCAAAATTAGGAACCATAAGGCTTTTGGCTACTCGTAAGCCTAGGAAAAGATATGTGGCACATATAAAGAGGAATGATTCAACGATACTATCCGCTTGGTGATGTAGAAGGTTGTCGAATGATTTCCAATACATCTTGACACTGTCAGCATAAGAGTGACCAAGGACATCGAGTAAAGCTGATCAGATTTGATTCAATCTATTGACTAAGCGACCATCAAGTGAACTGTTGGATCTTATTCCATCCCTTTCATTAAGAAGATGTTCTGCCAGCTTTCTATGGTATTCTGATTTTGACTTTATGGCTGATACAATGAGAAGCTGACTGAATAAGTCTCTCTGAGCTTCACTTCCACCAATTTTGCGGAATTGTGATCTCACAGGGATCAGAAGTTCTACGGCTTCCGAGTACTGTTCTCTCTTGTAAGCAATCATCGCTTTGAGAAGGTTTGTGACCACATCTTTTGGTCCAGAGATCAGTGGATCAATATCTTTGTAACATTCGAGGATTTCCTCTGCAACACCGATATTATCACTACCCAAAGCAGCCATAAGAAAGTGAGCATCGTTGAAGGAGGTACCATGACTATGAAGATATGGTTTGCATACTTCATAGGCAGCATTCCAATGGCCAGGACGAACCAAATTCTCAGGACCAGTAAGGTGTAAACGATATAGTAGAGAATTGAGGTCCACAATGGCCAATGGACCACCAATATTTTTAGCTCGAGTGAGCAGAATGTTCTCCATAATCTGGCTGGCCTCATCGTAAGCATTCATCTCAATTTTGAACAATGCTTCATGCCAGTACATATGTCCCGAGAAGTGATTACAGACACTCCAATTCTTTTCATTATCGTCCAAAAATTTGAAACCTTCAACAGCTTTTCCTTGCATTTCATACACATGGGCAATGGCATGGGCTGCCCAGGCATCGTTAATATTTCTTTTAAGACCCTTGAAAAATTAACGAAAAAGTTAAGATTCAGATATGGAAGAACAAATACCACAATCATGTCTCAAAGGTTGAACAAGTATCACCTTGCGAGCTTGTGCTTCTGCTTTTTCGAAGAGATTGGTTTCACAAAGACCAAACGCATGCATACCATAAAGATATCTTAAATTATCGAAAGAAATAGAGCGGTTACAATGTATTCCCACAAGGACTTGATCATCTATAAGAAGTAATAGGCCCAATAAAACAATTGCTCACTCTTTGAGAGGCAAGGCACCAGATTGCCAGAATGGAAGAACACGAGCTACAGAGTCACGCATTTCTCGTTGAACACCTCGCCAAAAGTATGAATCAAGTGCCATTCGCAAAGCATGGATATCGGTGGGATGTTCGATCAATATTTTCTCCCATTCCAATGTGGCCGAAACTGGATCACCAGAAGCAAACAATCGAACTGCTTCCACATGACGTTTTTCTCTGGGATACAGTTTGCCTTTCGCTTTTACCGATTGATTGAGAAGATTTAACTTTTCTCGAGTTTCCTGGTCAAATTCTGGGTTTCGAACGGTGGAATTAAGTAGCAATCCAACCTCGAGACAACGACCCATAACTGAAGGAAAATATTGAGAATAGAAATGTACATTATAGATGAGGAAGAATAGAAAAGTCAAGTTAAGATGATAATTTGATGGAATAATAAAAGTTTGTTCTCTGAGACATGTTTTAAGCTGATACTGTGTGTGAGATAGAGGTTTGAGTCAAAATCATCAATTCCTGTCGTACACTTCAAAAACAATGAGTAAGCAGAAGAAAGTTAATAGTGACAACATTTTGTGTTATCTTGATATGCTACCGGACTATGTATCATCAGTTAAAACATATTTACTTGGTCCAATCGATAACATAAAGATTTACCGAAATCTGGATCTTCATGTAGCATTTTTTCCACAGTTTTACCAAGTCCACCGAGATTGGAATCATCATAGAAGCCAATAAACTGAGTGAGTGCTCCATCATACATTTTGCAAGCTAAGTTAGATGAGGAAGTCATATTAAGGCTTTGGCTATTCCATTCCTAGGGATAAAAAATGATTTATGAATTTATGAATTTCTAATAGCTGTTGGGTAGCATTATTTTGGGAATGAAAATCACCAAAATAATAGAATTAAATTTAAGGCTCTCACCAGAATTCCTCTCCAATGCTCTCGACGAGCCATGCTGCTACTGGCAAGGAAAACAATAATCGAGAAGCAAGACAAATGAAAGAGATAGAAAATAATTGATCGTCAGAAAGGCTGTTGAAATGCAACACACAAACGATGTCACTTTATAGACAAGTCAAGAGTTAAACAGAAAGAGTTTCGGGATGTGAAACAATTCACCGAGATAAAGTAAAAATTGATAATATAGAATTGCAATCAATTCTAACGATAAATCTACTCATTGCATCACGGGGAAGAAAGCGATATGCAAATAAGAAACTGTTTTGAAATGAATGTACAAGTATAAGTATGTATAAGTTGGTGACATGGATTGCGCATTTAAATGCAACTGCGCCTCATGCGGTGTGAAGTGAATGCAGAAATGAGGGAAGATGTAGAGAGAGAAGCACACAAGAAAGAAAATCAATTACCTAACTACTATGATTAGATTGGTAGTAAATTGATGAGAGAGGGAGAAAGGTGAGGAATGAGAATGACGATGAAAAGTTTTGTTGGAAAATCATGATTTATTTGGAAGGCTATCACGTTTTTTTTTCTATGGAACAGAGTTGTTGGGTGAATATTTTCACACACATCACTCCTTGGGGTTCTAGGTATTCGGTAGAATGAGAAAAAAATGAAATTAGATTTCATGGTATAAAAATTGATTAATAGGTATCTCCTTAGACAATTTAGGTGTATCACAACATGGATGCCATTCATGTTCAAAAGTTTAGAAGTTTGAATGTGCATAATTCGGCTAAAATCCAGAAGAAGAAGAAGAGGGAGGTGGTAAGGAGAAGGGACAGGAAAATGATAATTCCTCACCAAGTCTCATCACGAGGTGAGCAGTAAGGAGTGGAGAGGAGAAGGAGAGAGGAAGAGATATGGTTGAAATTGAAGAAAAAAGTCAAAGGCTAGAAATGAAACAAAGAGGTAGAAAGGATTAAATTAGGACAAAGAATCAGCAAAATACAAATAGAAACAGAAAGACCGAGAATAGGGTTCCATAATTTCTCTAATTAATTACACATCAACAGATACTCTTCATGATTAAATTTTTGTTAAGAGGTAATAATTCCAGCGATGAAAGTGGTGGCAATGATGATGAGGGTGAGCGATGAGACTCAAATTTAGATTTAACTACCCCGTTGAATGGTGAAGGTGAAAAAGGTGAAAAATCACGGCAAAACAGCCAATGACCCAATTTTTCTGAATGATGAGTGATGGTGAAGTTCTGATGATTGAATTTTTGGATAATAGTTAAAAAATTTGTGCTCATTAGCCCGGATTAGTTATGAATCAATTTCATCGATGATTATGGATGAACCCACGATGTGAATGTTATTTTATATAACTATAATATATATTATTCATAACATATAGAGCGTTTTGCTCTAAGAGAGGACTGAGGGGTGCAATTAAAAATTGAGTTAACCATGAGTGTTTGTCACCAAAAGGTCCAATTACGTGTCCACGCAGACACATTATCCAAGGATATTTTGGGTGAACATCAAGAAGCTCCACTCAATCGATGGACGATCATGTTAATCGCACGACACGAGCACAGCATTTTGGAGACTAAGTCGATTGAATTCATAATGACTACGAATCTCACCAACCAGCCACAGTAGCAGGGAGTGATGTTTGGGGTAGAAGTCTATTATTATTGCTATTTACACCATTGATACCATGAACTCTGGATATCGCCTGAAAATGAGAGTAAAATTTGATCAATTTCGAGATCAATTAATTTAAATGATTGAAAGATATTTTTCTTAAATAAGATACAGATTCGACCATTCTACCATTATCATTTCCTTTTTCTTTTCAGGTCGCCATTTTGATTGTCACAACTTTAGATTGCGTATGGCTTGTTTTGGGCATTATTACATCGAAAGACTAGACGTATGCTGGTTAAGAGATTAATTATAGAATCTTACCTTGTTACAAGACTCATGAGCCTGTTTAGCAATAAAGGTTTCTTCATCCTCCTCAGAGGAATCAGATATCGTGATCACACTAACTGCTGGACTGGGAGTATCTTCAAGAGTAATTGTCTGAAGATTGCTTTGTTTCTTACAGTCTCCATCCACCACGAATCTACCAGAGTTGAGATGATGTTGCGAAGGATTTGTTTGTTGATGACCTAGCTGAGATTGATGTGTAGTGTGGTTCAGGTGAGCATTCTGTCCATGGTTGTGAAACTTCATAGTCTGATCCGGAGCTCTGCTTGAAAGCAAAAAAATTAGGATTGATTAATCGACTTGATGTTATGAATCAAATATCTCAGGATCAATGCTCAATGCTCAATTTCAGTAAATTCAACTTGAGAAATCAGAAATCATGTCAAAAGAACGTACCGTGAGAATATATTCGAGCCATATGGATTATTCTTCAATATCACCACACTTTTTCCTGATCTACCGCTGAGATCAGTTTCAATGTCGAAATTCATATTTGGGCTATTCAACATCACCGACACGTAACCTGATTCTAGATAGGGCCTTGAGGATGAATTGTTTGTATTCATGGTATCCGTTGTCCATTTGGGCGGTGAAGATTCTTTGACACGTTTCTTGACTGGAGACAATTGACTGCTACTTGTATCTTTGGTTCGCGTCGGTCGAGCAACGTTGTAATTAATAGTGTTCCCGGCACCAATCAAATGATGATGAGATCCACCAGAGCCAACGGGCTCACAGTTGAGATTGTGTCCACCACTTCCACCATACCCATTAGCAACTGGATTTCCTTGCGAGCCCGCATATGCAGCCATTGCCATCGCAGCGGCTGCGGCAGAGGTTGCCAAGGTTTGTCGTCTCTGGGAAGATGGTATAGCCGCCAAGAGAGTAGCACCATGAGCTGGCAATGGTTGACGAAAGTGATGAGTCTGGTGCGTATGAAGAGAAGGTTGATGGGCAGGTTGTGCAGGCGCCGTCACCATTCCCCATGATCCTGTTAGCTGTTGCCCTCCGGACATTATTCCCCTATCAGTTCCGGCACCTCGCGCTAGATCATAATAGGCTGCCTCTGAAGCTGCGTTGGAAGGCAGCTCTGTCATTGGAATAATAGCGGCCGATTCTGGAGCGGCTGCTTGTAGCATTGCAGCGGTGCGTTCCAAGACAAATGATTTAGACCAAGTTTCGTCGGCGAGTACACCTTGTTGCTGTTGAGATTGAATAGCAGCCAGAGCTGCACGCTGGGCAACCGCTGCTGATGGGTAATTTTGCCAAGAAGGTATAGCCGGCCCAACAAATATCTGTTGGCGATTGCTGGATCCAGTGACAACCGGAGCCGAGGGTTGAGGCTGTGGCCATTGTACTGCCACTGCCGATACAGGAACATAGGACTGAGCTGTCAGAAGACTAGGTTGAAATTGTACGGTCCCTTGTGCTTGAGCGGCAACCATTGGGACGACATGCTTCGCAGGAGAATTAAGACTTTGATAAGGGTTAGCAGGCACTTGAGCCGATGGACCAGGCTGATGAGCTCCCAATTGATAGATGGCGGCTGCCGCTTGAAATGGATCTACTGTCGCTTGGTGTGCAGCGCGAGCGAATTGGGCTGCTCGTACAGAATTGGAGGCAGCAATGCGTGGAGCGGTGGCTACTTGATGATAAAAATTGGTCGCCAAAGCTGGTGCTGTAAAATTGAATCATTGATGATGCCAAAGTAGAATATGCGAAGCAAAAGAAAGAGAAAAATAAGAAATAATCAGTACTGTTTTGGTGAAGGTAAGTAGACAAGGGATATTTGTATGTATGTGAGAGAGTGGGGGAGAGGAAAAGTGGGGACAATTTGGTATGGAAGTGGATGACTACCTAGAGGCTATCGTAAAAGTACTCAGAGCTGAGCGGTCGAAGTATAGAAATCATACAGCAATTAGAGCAAGGAGGCATTCGTGCTGGGTATTTTGGAATCCAAATTGGTAATTCCAGCTGGCAAAAGCTTTCATGGCCTCAAACGAAGAGCAAGCTTGTAGCCCAAAAAGCTGACGCCGAAGAGAGAGAGAGAAAGAGAGACATGATTGAAAGGGAACGCTGTTATGGCTACCAGGTACATAGAGAAAGAAAGAAAGAAAGAAAGAAAGAGAGAGAGAGATGGGGATGTAAGAAAGTCGTAGGAATACAAGATGATGGAGTATTTTTCCCTCAACCACATAGTTTATGCTAGGTGCTCTTAAGGCTAAATATTGTAAAGGATTTGGAAAGGGGAGAAAAGAGAGTGAGAAAGAGGGGAAGATCGAGAATCAATATGCAGAGAGCGAGAAAAGTTTCAAAGAGGAAAGAAATGTTTAGATCAATCCATAGGGGTTCCTAAGCCATCATTCAGAGGGAAAGAGAAATTGACTCAACCTGTCGTGAATCCCTACCATGAAGTTTCCGAAAACCTTAGAGTCCCGTTTTGACTTCAGGTGAGAAAAGAACCGGAAAAGATGGAAAGTAGACCCTCCAGTGGGTGGAAAATTATGGATATCAGAGTGAGAAGTAAAATCTATAGCCGACTTGCTCAGTCATCATGAAGCTGATTCACCAGCAAGTGATGCAGTCGCTCTCGAATTGATTGGAGAATTGACTCAAGTCGTGCAGTAAACTGTCTTGATACGCAATGTGGCTTACAACTGTAAGAATCACGAGAACAACATGCCAATCGACAATCTACTGCTCAAATCAAGTTGAGCTAGACATTGAGTAGAGTCAGCCAACGTTTATAGTGTTGCTTTCGGTCAATCGCTTTCAAATTCAGAAATGAAAAGAAAAACAATGACATTCCCTTTCCAGCTTGCATTATTGAGATAATGCAACATGAAGCGCTCCATCCAGAGCGCTAACAATAATCATAGTGAGAATGACCATTCTTCGGAGGGAATACATGACTTTCATTAATCTTAGTCTGATTCATTAGCTTGTGAATGATGTTTCAAATAATAGGAATTCAATAAACATGAGATCGCTAGCTGGAAAATTAGCTCATTCTCCTTTCAAAAATCGTCCAAATTCCGTCATCATTATCCTTTGTCTAACTGACGCTCATTCAGTTCTCATTGAAACAGCATTGAGCTTTCCAACTCACAACGCATACACATATACACTGTCATTTGTGATTGAAATGATTTCATCTGCTTAGTAAGGTTGGAAAAGACGAAAAGAAACGATAATCTGGGTTGGTCTGATTGCATGCAAGGAATCACTAATAATGAATGGTTATGGGGCCAATGCGAGTTAGTTAGAAAGACTGGAGAACTAGTGAGTGTGTTGTTCATTGACGATGATCGTCTTGAATATGGGCAAATAAAGAGATTAGCGATGCCTGGAGCGAAGAATATTCATCAGCAAAGCTGAGTGCCAACTAGAGCTAAAGCTGACAATTTCAGCTTCTCTGGAAGCTTTTCTAATGAAAATAGGTAAAGATTTCGATTAAAAAGCTTAATATTACTGGCTTCCTCCAATGCTCCTATAAACTGGCATGTTTTCGCCAAAAAACATAACAAGCCAAGAATTTAGGATCTAAAAAAGTAGCGGTACAGGGTATCCGGGTGCTCTGATGCTCATTCGAGACATGCAAGAGCGAATGAATATACCGGTATATCGATATCTTTCACCTTAATGTGTATCTCAGAGATGGTCTTTGAAAATAATCTGGTCAACTGATAGCTCAAATTGCCTGAGAAATCTCGAGTTTCGCTCTAAAGAATTCTTTCTTCCTAGCCGATCATCGGAAAGTCGCTGTTTTGATAATGGCATGAAAAAGTGCGTTCAGTGGGGCAAGAGAGAGAGAGGCTAATAAATGAGATATTTTGGTGAGGAAGTTTTCTATTCAGCTGAATCTCTTCTTTCTCGCGTCACTCCCTTCAATAATGGCAAGTTTGCCGCTGGTGCAAGTGACCCTAATGATCACGAACAGTGAATGACGGGAAGTTGGAGCAAATTTGACTTGCCATCGATTGCAGGGTGAAAAAGCCAGAGAGAGAGAGAGAGAGAGAGAGAGAGAGAGAGAGAGAGAGGCGTGAGATGAGAAGAAGCTGTAACTTTATTTTCATGGACTCTGGGAATCTTGATCATTTTCTACTACTATTAGTACCAATCAAGAGAGCTGCATGCGATAGGTTCGAGTAAATAAATCAACTATTCTGCCCACGAAAAAAATTAATGCACAGCAAGCTTTAAGCTGTGTGTGATGATTGCTTTCAAATTTTCAGGAATTTGAAATTCTAGATCAGCTGATTACTGGCGCAAAAAATGGGATTGGAGAATTAAATTGGTAGAGATATGAGGTTTCGATAATTTTTTGAAACTCGATAGCTTCAAATACTCAACCTTGAGATGCTGAACAATCAGCAGGCAGATGATAACACTTTAAGAGCATAAGAGCAGCTAACCCTAGAGAATTTGAAGGGAAAAACAGAGCAGTGGACCAGATAAGGAAACTTGAAGAAAGAAAAACACTAGATGCTAGTAATCGATCAAACAAGAGTTGGGGAGAAAATTTCTGCTTGTGAAGCAATGTTGCTTTTGAATCTCATGTTTGAAATTCGTTGGAATTCGATCAAAAAGTATAATAGCTGATAGAAATGAGATGGATAGATAGAGAGAGAGAGATAGAGAGACGGAAAGTAATAGAGCAAAACAGTTGTAAATGATGGGAATATGGAAGACAATTGCGGGCGAAGTCTTTGTTTCTATATGCTTTCAGGCTTGATACTTCTTCTCGGCTAGAATCGAATTAACAAAACTTGATCAACCCTGAGACAGTGCAATGTTCAGACTACACTGAATCAGATGTTTCTTTTATCAACGATCGACAGAAAGAAAGAGAGAGAAAGAGAGAAAGAGAAAAAAAGAAAAAAGGCATTTCATTGCTCTATGAATGCTTTACTGCTCTATATGTATACTTTTCTTTGCTCTTTGAACAACTCCATCAAAGCTGACAATTCAGTGGGAACAGCTAGACAGTGAATATATAGTAAAAGTTTGCCATGCTAAAAGAAAATTGTTCATAAATCCAGATCATTCGAATCAAAAAAGGCAGCACGAATTTGTGATAAGTATTCTTACAAATGCATTTTCTGTTTTTATAAATGTCTCATTGAGATGGCACTAAAGTTAGAATCAGTGTAGCTATTAAGCTTCTCTTCTGATTCGGAAAATGGTTAAGCTTCATCAGATCGAATCATCAACAAACAACACACACTCAACATGAAATCGTGAAAACTCAGCTTGCATACTTTCCATTCAATAGCAAGAGAGTAGAAACAGTAGGGTTGTTGCTGCTCTTTAATGCGAATTGCAAAGTAGCTCTGAAAATATGATTTTTCTCGAGCGGCCCTTCTTCGCCTTCTTCTTCTTCTTCTTTTTCTACTTCCACTACATCTTATCTACTACAACTACTCTGATGAATGAAGCCCTATGATTGTTGATGAATTCGCTCACACACACAAACGATTCAGTCCATGACAAATGCCAGTCTCAAAGCCATAGCATTCCTTCCTTTCATCCCGCTATAAGAGATGTGAATAGCCTGATGCAACAATGGTTTAAAGGAAGGAGAAAGAGAGAGAGAGAGAGAGAGAGAGATTCCATGCTTCGCCAATACGTGGCTCGAAGCTTATATATTCGCGCTCAACTTGCCCTATTCTTCATGAATTCATTGGAAAAAGCAGGCAGTGGCTTGCACTTATATTCAGACTCCCTTGCTCACCAACTATTTATTCAATTCTTCATTTTAAACTACCTCTTCAGTCGCAGGTTCCCTCCCAAAAGAACTCAACATAAAGAGAGCAAGGAATAAGAGAGATGTGGTGAGTATATGATGTGATGTGTGTATATGTGTGTGTGAGAGAGAGAGAGGAAAGAGGAGGGTAGAATATAAATACATCTTTCAGATGCTTGCTCAGCTTATGGTTGATTACGATCATTGAACAGATCACAATTACGTCCCTTCATAAAATCATCATCACAAGCATCTTGGAAGAACATCGATTGAGGGTGGGAAGAGAAAGAGTGAAGGTGTCTTGCTCTCTTTTGCTCAGTTTTAGGCCAGATCTCCTAATTCTATCTCTTTCTCTATCTATTCTTCCTTCTTCCATCTCGACACGCGGTCATCAGTAAGATATTAGTTTGTCGAATGGGGAGAAGAGGTAAACAGTAAGAGAGCTTCAAGGAATCGATTTCGTGTTTATAAGCAACAATCTAGATCAGAGGTAGATTCATTACACACACACACAGAGAGAAGAAGAAAGAGAAGGGAAAGAAATGTTAGTAGCGATGAGAGTAGATAGCGAGAAGGATGTGTGAACAGCGCGTATTCACTATAGTCTAGGTTCACAAGTGAAATTAGCGAATGCAGAGAGAAATGAAAATAATCAATACACTTTCATCTCTTTAATTCTCTCTCTTTCACCCTCTCTATCAAAGGAGTCAGCCGTTTGGATAAATAGGCGCTAATCAAATGCTACATTTTATGACCGAGGCAAACTTTGATCTGGGCAAGATTGAAACTTGAAGCAATGGCAATGGAATACACATGCACAAGAGGGGAAAGAGAAGGAGAGCTTAGAAATGACACTCGAGAGACAAAATGAATCTCTC
Organism: Brevipalpus yothersi; assembly: GCA_003956705.1. NCBI lineage: Eukaryota > Metazoa > Arthropoda > Arachnida > Trombidiformes > Tenuipalpidae > Brevipalpus > Brevipalpus yothersi. The sequence continues at coordinate 82,878 of QZCP01000523.1, read as the reverse complement.
CAAATTTAGAAGGCAAAACAGTTTTCAGTGCAAGTATTTTCCTCACTTGTCAAAGGAAATTTGAAATAGTGAGAGAAGGAGCAAGCTAGAGAATGAAATAGATAGATAGACTATGTATGTGTATGTGTGAGAGAGAAAGCTGAAATCCTGCTAAGAAGGGCATATCTCGAAAAATATGAATGATGAAAAGTACCAGTTCCATCATTTCCAATTTTTATCGAGGAAAAATTCAAAGGAAATTCGCTCAGAGTGATGAATAAACCAGCTGCCATAAAGGAAACAATTGATGATATTATTGAGTGAGAATAGGGAAAATGAAGAACAGTTCTGAAAAGGGAGAGAGAGAGAGAGAGAGAGAGAAAAGAGCAGTTTATGTACATCACAATCAAGAATTGACAAATAGTTGCAGCAAATGGGAAGGGAATTGAAGAAGATAAGTCTCATACTAGTTGATGGGAGAGAGAAAAAGAATGCAAGAAGAAGGGAAGCTTGGTAAGAATGAAAGTAATGAGTAAGCAAGGAAAAGAGGAAAGGTAATCAGATTGAAAAGTGGCCACTCAGAGCTGAAGAAAAAGAAAGCTGATGAATCTCCTCCTCTTTTCACTATCCCTTCGAGAGAAAAAGAAATGCTGTAGAATATAATAAGGTTTCCACGATACAAGGAGTGTAAGGAATAGAATCGTCTTGAAAATTTGGCACAAGGATTTTTTCGGGATTACAATCGAGGCTTCGGTCACACAGTGAATCGGATAAAGTACGATTGGGAATGCATATCATGAGAGGATCAAGGAATGAGAGTGAAGGGCAGAGGAAAAAGGTAAGCCCACTCGCCAGAAAATGTGAAAGATGGAGAGAGAGAGAGAGAGAGAGAGAGAGAGAGAGAGAGAGAGAAGGCAGAAAACGAAAAGCCATTGATCAGGACTCAGTGGAGGTGTCAACGATAAAGATTGCATGCTTAATCAGCATCTTGGATGTCACTAGCCTGGGGGTGGAATGATGGTGGTGGACGAGAAGGAAAAAGAGAGAGAGAGAGAACACATTTTCAAGCTCCTACTGTACCAATACATCATGCATTTCGATATTTCCCTTCACTGTAGGCTGCAATCTGATTGCTGACTCTTTTAATGCTATGGTTAAGTTGAAACATGATGAAGAAGTTGAGAGTGAAGCTGCGTTTGTCACATGCAGAAGAAATAAGAAAAATAGTCGTCTTATGTCGATTAAAGTGTCGTATTTCAACTACAGAAAAATGAGTTAGAACATTGAAAGACTATTTCATGTGGAGAGATATAAAGAGAGGCAGAGAAAGAGAGATAGATGGAAAGAGAGAGAGGAAAATGGGTGGGAATAGAAAAACTGTGTATTGATATGGGGAAAAAAGAGAAGATGCACTTACCGTTAGGCAAATTGTTAAAAGTAAGGGTAACATTGGAAGGTGGATTTAAATGATTGACTAAAGTGGTTCCAGAATCGGAATGATCTCGAGATGTATAGCTAGAATTATCGCTAGCCATAGAAGAGTTGTTCAGATGATCACGAAGAGTGTATCTACCACTTCGACAAACTTGCATCATTTGGTAGGAGCTTTTCACATTAGAACAGTGGGTATAATGATATAGATGATCTAAAGTGACAAATTTATGGCTCAAAGCGTTTTGAGGAGTGGTCCGTCTATCTTGGTCCAACGTCAACATTCTTTTTAATAAATCTATGAACTCTTGTCGATCTAATTTTTCAGCAATCAACTCATCACCTTCCAGATCGGGCACATTCACCTGAGCCATATCGTCCAAACAATTGAATATGTATTTACGAGCTTCTTTTGATTTTAAATTTGTTTCACTTTCATGTTCCTCTTGTGTTTTGAGACGCCAAAAGGGATAGCTTGCATTTGTTTCTCGATAAAAGAATCGAGTTGTCTTGGTTGCATCATTAAGCATACTTTCCGATGGTAAACCTTGTGTTTGACTGATATACCGTATCTGATCATATTCAGATGAGCCAGGATACAATGGCCATCCAAGAAAGAGTTCTGCAATCACACATCCTAATGACCACATATCAATTGCCTCACAAAATGGTAGGCCTAATATGATTTCAGGTGCTCGATAGTATCGGGACTGGAGATATGTCGAGCATACTGCTTTGGATACATGGCTGGCGGAGCCAAAATCGATCACTTTAACACGAAATGGTTGCCGCTCCGGATCAACCAGCATAATGTTTTCTGGCTTTAGGTCAGCATGAATGAGACCAAGTTCTTTTAATTTAGATAGAGCAGTTAATACTTGCTGTAAAACTGGACGGATAAATTTGAGTGGAAGAGGTGTAAATTTGCTTTTCTTGAGAAAATCATACAAATTTTGTTCCAACATTTCAAAAACCAGACATGTATGATTTTTGTGTGTAAAGCATTCGTATGCTCGAACAAAATTATAATCATCAGATGATTCTTGACTTAATCGATGCAATATGGACACCTCTATTTGACCCTGTCGAGCATATGATGGATGATTTTTAAGAACCTTGATGGCAACTATCTCATTGGTCCCTTTCTTCCAACACTTGACCACTTGTCCAAATGTACCACGTCCAAGGAATTGCAACACTTCATATTGATGATAAGCGGAATATAAAACTTCGTGTTCAACAAATTTGTAATCACCTTCACGATCACGGCCTGAACCATCTGATTTTGATGGTGATGCCACAGCCATGATTGCTGTGAGCCACAAACTCAATTACCCAGATGATACACACACATACACACAACCACACACTCACACTCGAAAATTTAGCAAGAGTGATAATATATATGTATGTATATATATATACTTAATATAATAAGATATTCACATCTGGTAGAACACAATATTAATCATATCACTGTAATATAAAAATTTCACCATCATCCACACCACATCATGGTGAATGCATGATGATTGTGTTTGTGTGGTGTGTATGGTGTGTCTATGTGTGTACATGTATTCACTTTGCTTTTAATTTCAGCAACTTTCCACTCCTCAAGGCTTAAGTCACTGAAATGGTGTCCTGCTTAGCAGCCTTTTTTTTTTGTGTACACATGCTGCCATCTATAATAGTATACTGATTTACTTGATGGTAGTGTCATCTGTTGGTGGTGATTGCTAATGATGAACGGTAAAAGTTGATCAAACTTTTGTCAACTAAACGAAACTTTGCTACATGGATGACGCAATGATGATTAAATGGATTGAAGAAGAAATAGAGGGAGAAAAAATTGCAATCTGATCGAGCTTCAAGTTGTTTCTCTCTCTCTCTCTTTAACTCTCTCCCGATTGGTAGTTATTTGTAAGTAAAAGGGCTTTCAGTTAAATCATATATACATGCATTACCTACAATTGATTTTTATCATAAATCAATATCTGGCCATCTCAAACTTGTACACACTCAATACAGTATACTTCCTTCATTAGTCGACTCGTGATTGGATATTTCTTTTAGCCATCTTTCTTTCTTTCTCTCTCTTCTTTCTTTCTTTCTCTCTCTTCTTTCTTTCTTTCTTTCTCTCTTTCCAGCTTCCTTCTCATCTTCTGATCCTCAGTTTTTTTCGTGCCAAGCACCTCCTCTTGCAAACATTTACTAACGAACAAGACTTATGACTGTTGTCGTCTTTTTTCATTTCTTTCTCTCTCTCTCTCTCTCTCTCTCTCTCTCTCTCTCTCTTCCTCCCTCTTTCTTTCACTATTCTACCTCATATAAGCTCTAACTATTGACCTAGCTCATAAGCTCATAAGCTCTGTGATTGTGTGTGTAGACTGTGCTTGATAATCGTTTCTTTTCGTTTTTCAACTCTTCTTTTTTCTTTCTCCATATACACACACAAAGAACGCAATCAAACACTTGATCGAAGTTCAATCTTTTATTCATCTGCAAACATCTTCCACTTTGATCGAGTTACGAAATGCAATTTCCACTCTCTTCGATGATGTCCAGTCACATTTGTGTGTTGATAACTTTTTTGATTCTCCATCAAAGTTACTCAATTGATGCGGAAACTTTCTACAAAGATTGTGGATCTCGCGGTGGACATCTCAATTCTCTTATCGTTTCTGGATGTGATATGAAACCGGCCAAAAGTCGAAGTGCAATTAGTGATCGATGTTCGTTCATAAGAGGATCAAATGTGACATTATTCGCTGAATTCACACCAGGTAATTGAGTGATTTAATATTCTATGATTTTTCTTCTTTTTTCTCATTTTTCAAACGATTCATTCCTGATTTGCCTACTCTCTATTCTCTCAGAGATTGACTCAGCAAACGCTACTGTCAAAGTTTTTGGTACATTAGTGGTTCCTATACCATTCTATATTGAGCCAGACGCTTGTAAGGCATGGGGAACTAAATGTCCATTGACAAAAGGAACAAAAAACACTCTCAACATCACTCTTCCTATCAGACCTGAATATCCATTGGTTTCAGTTGGAGTCAAATTAATTTTAAATGATGGAAATGAGAAACCAGTCTTTTGCACTTTTTTCCCAGCAATTATTGAAGAAAAGAAAGGTTAAGATGATTATTTATGATGACTGATCGTTTCCAACACCCAGCTGTTCATCTCATCGCTTTTTCCCAGTATATCTTCAATTTCCAATTTTCTATATCAATAATTCGAGCATAAGAACCACTAAAAACTGATTTATCGACTGTGAACTCTAGAATGAGAAATATTAAGTTCATCGTCGAACAGGTAGACATAAAATTTTATTTCATTTGTTTCGCTTGGTGGAAACTTGAATTCAGATTTCAGTGTGTGCCATTGGCAGGGATGCAAACTCGATGAGCCATCCCTCAACTCAACAGATTTTCAATTGATTACCAATAAATGAATGTATCTATCAGCAAATTGATGAATTTATCTTCATCTCATTTCTTTCCATCAGCTTAGAACAGCTGAAAATACAGCTTTGAGTCAAGAAAAACCTGTGACCCGCCGATTGTTGAGTTAATTTGTGAAAAAATTTGTACCCAGTAACATAATGACTAGCTCAATCATCTAATGGAAAAATCATTTTATTTGGTTAAATCGTTTCGTTTGATCGTTTGCCCGAATCGAACGTCGTGAGCAATTTTGATGAAAAGTGAATCTTCAATCAAATATATTTTAGGCAAGATGCCCAAAGTACTGCGCACAGGACAGAGAAATCTAGATACATTGAAGTTTTGAAATTTTATCCAAATTGTTCAAGAATTCATATAGATCGTCAATAAATTCTTTAATTAAATGTCTTGGAAGTAATACAGCATAAAAGGGCATGCATTTTGTCTCTTTACAGACTTCTTACAACGCCCGCTGATATAAAAATTGAGTAATATGAGATTGAAAAGGTTGCTATTATACAGTTATGTCTTCATTCCAGTTGATATCAAAGAAAGGATCTGGATGTGGATGATGTTCTTCCAATGTTCGTCTTGCCTGTCCTTTTCGCGTATGTAACGAAATTGTTCAATACATTTGCAATGTGCAAAGTAATGTTTCAACAAAAAAAAAATTTCGTTAGTGCGCTAGTGCTGCCCCTATCGGGATAGCGAAAGTATCGTTTCCATGGATACAGGCTTGTGATTGGCTGAAAGTGAAACTGTTTAACATTTGAATTTAAAAGTCTGCCCACAAAAACCGTGAACTTTCACAACTTTTTGGTGATCCTCGTAATGCTATTATTTCTCCATCTTTGATTTTTAATCATCTTCTATTGATTTATTCGATTGGTGCAGTTAATTTTTAACATTGTTTTGTTGTTCTATTATTATCATAACAGTTGTTCACAGCATCATCACATACACCCACCTACAGACACACAGACACAAGCACATACACATTTTGAACATGATGGATCAAACTTGCGATCGAAGTGTCTCTAATATTGGAGATCTTATTGATCTTGATGAATGTGGTGGTGAAAGCCTGAAGCCAGTGTACCCATCGCCAAAGAGAGCAGATCTACTGACTGGTGACTTGACGATCAGTGATGGTGGTGGTGGTGGAATTGGTCATGATTTGATGGACAATACTGATCATGAGACTGATAGTGATGATGATCCAGATGATTATGTGAGTGCTGATGAGAATCATGATGATCAAGAAAGTAAGCCAGCTTCGCTGCCGAAAGATGAGGCGGAACATGTGATCGCGGCCATACTTGATCAAGTGGATGAGCTGGTGGAGGCTGAGAAAACTTTCAAATCGGAGGAGATCAATGAAGATCATGAGAAGACCAAATGCTCATTGGATACTGATGTCATTGTCCAAAAGGTGGTGGAGGAAGCTGATCATGATGCCAACAAGGAAGATGCTGAAAGCGAGCAGTCAGATGACCAATATGACGATGCTGAGGATTCTGTGATAGAGAAAAAAGTGGAATCAGTACGAGAGAATGGTGATGAAGGTGAAGATTCTCTTCAAATTTTGGATTTGAATAAGTTTGAATCCTCTTTTTCCTCCATGTCCGCAATTTTATCGAACTCATTTAAAGACATGACCGGCAAAGAAATTTCACGAGACAGTTTGAGAGAATATCTGAAAGAGTCAAGGAGCTTCTCACCAATGGCAAGTCATGATCTCTTCAGTATCAATGAACTTGATATGGGTTTCATCGGTGGTCCAGATGTTGAGGATATGGTGAAAGATTTCCATTTTTCGACACCCAATGTGGCCATCTCAACACCCGCCAAATCACCAATATCAAGGTTGGTCCAGAGATTTAAAAATTTATCCCTTGTCACTCCTCCAACTGGCAAATTCGATTCCGATTCTCATCGCATGAACTCGGATTTATCATCTATTAATTTTTACCGACAAAATGACAGCTCACAGGAGGAAAGAGTCGAAACCTTGGGAAGGAGTCGAAAGTCTGAGAGACTAGAAACTCATCGTGAAGAGTTGAGTTCAGCTCTTGTTGCTGAGCTCTCTCGCGAAGAGGATTAAATTTTCCTAACTAAACTCAATGTTTTCACCCACCAAATTCATCCCTTGATTCATGCAATTCACAGATCTATTTTGTTCGGTTCATTTCGATCCCTATTCATATTGTCATTCCTTGTCATTCATTTTGCGATTCGAGATTTCTCGTAACTCATTCTCTCGAGGCCTATCAATAAATCCGATATGATCAGATATTCTCTCGTTCGTCTCAACCAACGTTCAATTAATTTGATTTGTCATTGTATCGCTGAATCCTTCCCACGTGTTTTTGAAGATCAGTTGCATTCGAGCGATTAATTCGAAACCATCGAAATATAATCAATATGCATTAGGTAATCTAATTTTAAATCAACCTTGGAAATTTAAAATATGGCCATGCAACTTTGCTCAAATGAGATGGGTTATTTAGACAAAAATCTTTGTTACATATTGATTGATCATAGAAGAGAGAGATTTTTTTGAGGTTTCTTTCACAGGGTATGATCTGGAGAACAGTATAAAGCAATACTCCTGCCTCTTTGCCAATGTCCTCTTATAATCTACGACTCGAAAACAAACAAATGGAATGCTTTTGAGGAATGGAATGCTGTGGCCGTGGTTAGTTACCCCAATCTCAGAGGACAGTTTAACTTGACGATCAGTTTATATCGAGATTGATTGAATAATCGAGGTTTCACCTCGAAAATATTGTCAACTAAAACTTATCAAACAGAAATAGCTCATCTCTTCCAACTTGATAGTCGAATTTATTTAGAATTTGTAATTTCCCAGGAAGAGTTAGAAGAGAAAATCAAACAGTTATTATTATCGCAAAATGTAAAAACAACTTTCATACGATGATGGAATGCGAACTTATCAATGCTGTTTAAATTAGAAAAAATACAGAACAATATCATGTAAAGGCATAGGTGCGCCTGGAATGGCTGATGATCGCTTAATTTGACAAGCCTCTACAAACGATTGTGAATATACATCAGCACAATGATTTATCAATTGGAAGATTATTATCACAAAATTGAATAGTAGCTGCATAGCGAGTTTTTTGAAGATTCACAGCTTGACCACACACTCTTCATAAGAACCATGTAATGGGATCAAACTTCTTGCCGTTTCACTCAGAATGTGAATCTTGTCTCCTTTTTCAATCAGATCGGAAGATTTTTTGAGCCCAGAATCTAGATCATCTCCGTTTGAGCTCAAAGATTCATCTGAATCTGGTGAAAGTTCGGGTGATTCTTGACTGACTTTCTCTAAATCCTCCGAAGATCCTCTCTCTTGTTCCATTATTTTGATGTTACGCATAGCACAATGTACTCTGAAGTGAACCATTGTTTCCAAAAGATATCCGGTATAACTTTTTCGCGATTTCTCGAGCCATTCATGGGCTGTTTTGTATTGCCCAAGCCGAACAAAGGTCAAACCAAGCTCCATAGCGGCATGTGGAGGTAAATATGTATCTCTTATGATGCGCTTTTCACTGAAGAGTTTTGAAACATAGTGGGCATTAGAGAAGTTCGAGTTACACCGAGAGCTAAAGATTGTCTATAACCATCTACTTACTTGTTGATTATCAGTAGGAAACATTCTTCAGCTTGGTAATGATATCCTAGAGCTCGAAGACACAATCCTCTGAGTAGGACCATATCGAGATAGTCATCCATAGGACTATCTTTTGACTCTAGAATGTAAGAGATAATTATAATTACAACTTTGACAATTTAAACAAACAAAATTCTAGCACGAAGTTGAAAATTGAAACTCAATAAACTCACCAAGAACGTGTTTGAGTTTAGAAAGCTTCGTCTCAATCAAGTCAAGGATAGGATCGACAAGTTTCTTATCTTTTTCAAGTATAGCCCAGATGTTCCAAATGTACATGAACTCTAAACCTGGAGCAATTAATTCTTTCACACCAGAAACATAACGTTCACTGGTTGTGATGGCAAACTTTTCAGCTGGAATAGTTTTACCAGCATATCTTATTCTTAAAGATGGCACTTTCTTCAACAATTCCATTATTTCAGCTCTCTGTTCTTTCGTTGGATTATCTTCCAATGACATGAATCGAAAAACGGCACTCTGGTAGGCATAAGTAGCTGGAGACCATGCACATCCAGCGCGCAGAATTTCAGCCATTTTACCTGCTTGTTTCCAATCACATTTGACTCTGAATCAATTAAAACGAGATGAAGATAGAGATATTCTGTAAATATGTTTGTTGAATGAGAAACATTCATCTAACTCACGTATAGCACCACAAAAGCTCCCAGTAACAGATATTATGCAGCTGCTTCCATTGATTTTGAATGGCAATACACTTCTGGAAGTTTTGAATTGCTTCTTTGATCTCTCCTTCGAGTTGATTTATCCGGCCAGCAAAAAGTATGAAGAAAGCACTCTGAAAAAAATGATCATTCAAGATGGGAATAAGTCAATATTTTTTTGACTCACATTGGGAAACCGTTTCAAACAATTGGTATTAATTTCTTTTGCATAGGTGAGATCCTCATTTCCAAGACCAAAGAGATGCTCAATGTAGCAATAGTAGCCGAGCAAAATGAGTTTCGAGAGAGGTGAACGGAGACCTTCATTTATGTTCTTTGATTTTTCAAGCTCTTGAAATCCAATGTTTCGATTTCCAGAGAATCCAACAAACTCAAGGAGGCGGAGAACTTTGTTTGGCATGTGAGATATCATCAGATTGAAAGTTCCAATACCCATTCGAACACCACTTTCGAAATGTATTTTGCTCCTGTTGACAGTATTTATGTTACTAAGCAGACCTTCAGCCATTCAATATATATATTTTACCTTTCACTAGCCCAATTTACTCGTTGATTCATGATTGATTTGCATTCTTTGTAAGACTGATAACATGAACGAATTTTTAGTGCTCCTTTCACTAAGCTGACTAGATTTTGGTCGAGTAAAAATGTCATCAGAGCATGCATCAACTGAGACTCAGCATAAACCAGCTCTGCATGAACTTCACCTAAAAAAGAAAATGTATCATTCCAGTCATACTGAATCGAGCTATTGAATTTATTGAGTTGATTGTGCTCTCACTTTCTGTATATTGATTGTAGTTTGGCCTCCAGACAACCCTAGATACGCTATTCATTTGACGACGTTTCACTTGATACAAATTTGAAACATGCTTCAGTGCATCCATGGTAGTTTTTATTTGTTCCTAGTAGAAGAAAGGGTTTGTGAGTAAAATTTGAGAATTAGGCTCTTTGTTGGATCACTTACATCCTCTAGAGTGAGTATACCTTTGAAGAAGCAAAGAGTTGCTCGCCCGAGAGCATGATAAAGGCTGGTCTCTGCCCTAAAGTGAAATAGTCATACAGAAAAAAGTATATTAAAAGAAGATCCATTAGATACCAGAAGATGATGTAATGATATAAATATGAGCTTCAAGTGTCATAGAAAATGTTCAAGGAGGAAATCTAGAACGAAGATTGGAAAATAACAAGAAGCTTCCTGTTAATTAACAAGATTTTCCTGGAGAACAAGTTTTCATTTTGAATCGATTCAATTGAATGTAGAGCTCAATTGAATTTGTCATAACATGCTCTGAACTAACACATTACCATTTATTCGTAATCATGAGTGCTTCTTCGAACTGATTGTTCAATGCCATCTCCAGAATTCTGTTCACTTCGTCCATATCTTCCTCCAAGGTTGGAACCCTAAGGTGGAGACATTCGAAAATAAATCATCGTCATTATAGATCAATTCTAAAAGTAGACTAAGAGTCTAGTAAGTAAAAGAACATCATGAGATTATCGCTACTAACCTCTCGATGGCAGGAGGTGCCTCTTCAACTGCATCCTCGAAAATCTGTCAATTGGAAGAAAAAATAGAAGGAAAATATGAAAAAATTGGTTTCAATGAGAATGAAATAAAATTACTGAAGGTGATGAGAATTTTGTTGACGTTCTCCATCTAGTATCTCAGATATTACATAAATTGTCGCTCTCAGACGGCTTCAAGGCTTTTACCCTGATTTTTTTGCGAGCCCTGCTTCTTGAGAATTCAAAATTTAAAGTAAACATGTTTCAAAAAGCATGCATTGGTAATAGCGAGGATAAAGTGAAACTATGGCGTATTCCAAGCGTATAGTACAGCTTTCAAGTAGAAGATAAGAGATACATGTACGATGAGTTTCACGTAAAGAGTTTGCGGATCAAATGATAGTGATAACAAAATTAATTAGAGAACCTGTATTTACCTCAACCGTTTTCTCCTCATGATTAATCACTTTGTCTCATAGAACATTAATCAGGTCTCGTCCCTTTTACATTTTTGTATATACTTTCAGGGCATTTTCGTTGCTCAATTCTTATAATCTCTGATCTCGAGTATTTGAATAGAAATATTCACATGATAAAGGAGATGAGCAGAACATCTTAAGAACAAGCCAACATTGGAGAGAAAGAATGTGTTTTGATTGGAATTACTGATCACATGCAGTCACCGACCTTGTGGATAATCGATAAAATCGCTTAAATTGATTCCAATTTTTTTCTTATCATCAAGAGAAACTAGTTAGTTGAGAAAGTTCAAAATCCTCACAGAATATCCGGTGTTCTATCGAATTGAAAATTATGAAAGTATAAATCAAGCTTTGTTGGGATAAGATAAGATCTTGAAGACAGGAAAAAAGAAGGAAGGAAACAATTATGCATTGCAATAGTGAAGCCAGTCACAGCCGATTGGGAGATGTCTCGATTCTTGATGGAAAATTTCCGATTATCAATGGTGAAAAAAAATTCCTCAAGACAGGTGTTAAAATTCCTTTGGTTTCTTAATGTCACAAGAGTCCTCACAAGCCTGGTTGAAGAGCTCAACTTGAAGTATCATAAAAGGAGAGAGAGAGAGAGAGAGGAGAAAAAAGACAGAAACATGAGGAGATCTTGCAGCTTTATGGATTGTAGTCAATTGAAAATCCTCCGTAAACATGGGAACAAACAAGAGGGAAAATTGAATTGGAAGAGAAAGGAGAGAACATTTACCATTGTTCAGTCAGCAATTACAATTGTTTCATGCCACCACTTTAAGATGAAGAATGACGCTGATTCGATGTGGAATCAGTTGAAAGCACGAGACATTCTTTCTTTCTCTCTCTCTCTCTTTCTATATGTAATTGATCAACACATTCTTTTGTTATTGTACATTCAAAAACTTTGAGCACAAGAATCAGGCACCGAATCAATCGAAAAATAGAGAAAAAACCTCTGAAACACAATCAATTGACAGTCACCTCAACACCAAGAAAGTGATAATAAGCGCGCCAATGTCACACACAATAAGCGGTAGACTGTTTACACTACAATTCATCACACGATTGTTCATCATTATATGAATTATATCGATTATTTGGCTGACCAAACTTTGAAAATCATCGAAGACGTAAGGAAGCAACTGAAAGTCCGGAAGTACACTTCACCATAAAATGATAGCATAATTAAGAGTGTCCACTCGAAAATTGATCAAAAATACCGTTAATCGGTCACATACAAACACACACATAAATATATTAACAGCGCATGACAGAAACCGGTAAGTTCTAAGTTTTGTGCTCTAAGTTCTGAGCAAATTCGATGCTGATTTTATTTATCATCAACTCTCCTCGAATATAAATTCGAACAAGATGACCAATAATGCATAAACGTTTCTCCTTGAATAAATGAATTTTGATTTTGATTTGTAATTCAGAAGTGTTCGCACAGATTAATGAATGTTACTTTGTTATTTCGACCCTATCGGAAGCTCTTTTGGATACTTTGAATTCGATTGTATTCTTGTTTCTCACTGGATAAATATTCAATCAGATGCCAGATGACGTAAAATGGGTAGAAAGTGGGAGAGAAACAGAGGAAGACAGAGAAGAGAGAGCGAAGATAATGGGGGAGCCTATCATTGAATTAAATCCACTTGAAGCCTGGAAAAAGATGAGTAAATTGATATTGAATTGAGTTAGTGAGATATTGGATTGAGGAATGAAAAGCATCCTTCTTCACTTGATTGATCATTATTCAAACGGATCACGGAAGCAAGTTATTTGAAAGGCAGAAACTATGATAATACTATGGGTTTCATGGAGGAACACTCTTGAATTGAGTGGTCAACCGAAAACTGACCATTAAGCTTATGAATACTCATGACCGAGATGTTGAGTCAATTTTTCCGTGTTGACAAACGGATATGGAAGAAGGAAAAAAAGAAAGACAAGTGAAGTCGATCAAAAGTCTACAAGAATTATTAATGGAGCCTCATAACAACAGCTTGGTGGCTAATGATATATATATAGTAGAGATATTAACAATGAGCATCTTTCTTTTTCTCCTTCTTCCTCCATTATATTCGATGATAAAAGCTAAATTCTTCAAATTTATAAATTTGTTAGCCTGCGGTTTCTCTTACTCTGTCTCAATCTGACTCGCTTTTTCAAATGATGTGGACTGAATAATTCGCTGTCGCTACGGCAAAATGTGTGTGGATGATGAAGAGAGAAAGTGATGAAGAGAAGAGAAGAGAAAAAAGAAAAAAGTTCAACAACCTCTTTTCTGCGAGCCCATTTCTTTTTACAAGCAGTCGATCGACCCAGTTCATCAACACAATGGTTTACTTTATGCATTCAGTAATGAAATGAACTTATATATCAGGATATTAAGATGACCGAATAAGTCAACAAGCTATTCCAAGTTACATGTACTCTGTATCGATAGTGTATCGTCAATAAACACCCACATTTTTGAGTACTTTTTCGAATCAAAATAGCAAAGGAAATTCGATCAGACTCTAACCATCACCAACGCAGAGAATTGTCAGCCAAATTTGATTCAAAGCCCTTCTCTCAATGAACAAATCATAACCAATCAGAGCAATAACTAACTGTGAGGCAACTAACAATTGTAAGATGCTTGGAAGATTGCAATGTTCCCTTGAATCCACAAAATTATCGTCAAGAATGTCCAGGCTCAAGTTTAGAAGGTAAAGTAAGAAGGAAGGAGGAGGAGGATTGATTCTCACACAGCAGCAATCGGAATCACAATCAGCGGAACAAAATCTATCCTCAAAACTGATTAGAATAAGGAACGAACGGGAAGAAGACATTTTAGGAAGGACCAATCGAATGATGGTGATGATGAAAGATCATGATGGCCCACTTAGAAGAGTCCTAAACTCAAGTGAAGCGAATGACACCAATCGATTCATTCCTCTGTCGGAATCTTGACTGGTGAATACACTTCGGTGTAAGCATATTGGAATGTGAGAGGAAGAGTGAAGAGAGAGAGAGAGAGCGGGAACAAGCTGATTACTTTGAGTAGATAGATCAGTGTTTGAATCAATAATTTAACTGTTGACATGAGAGAAAATTTGAAACTCAATGACTCAATAAGAGGTCGGATAAATCAACTCACTTTCCCACCCTTCATACATCTTTCCTGAAAGCATCTTCACTTGTCCGATTTTTCAAGCTTCATTACCAGTCCCATGCAAATGACCTTTGACCAGTCAAGATGTTGCAAGTGGCAAGGTAACTAAACATGATTTTAAAGTCATTTGATTATAGTTTTCATAGCTTATCGAGAGAAAATTTTAAGATGAAGTAGATGGCCATCGGTTGGTCGGTTATAGTGGAATGAGCGGTTGTATAAGTTTNTCTCTCTCTCTCTCTCTCTCTCTCTCTCTCTCTCTCTCTCTCTCTCTCTCTCTCTCTCTCTCTCTCTCTCTTGAAAATGGAGATTAAAAGTAGAATCGATCTTGAAGCTAAAAGCAGCACACAAGATATTCAGGTCACTTCAAGGAATCGGCTAAAGATAGATGGAAAGAGAATCATCAGGGACAGAGTTGATTAAAGAAAGATGGAGTCATGAAAAATTAGCATTGTGAACATTTCGAATTCCAGGGAATTCAAATTTATCGTTTCTCAAATGTAATTGGCCATGAAGCCCGCAGGATTCCAAGGATTAGCTGACTGAAAGATTTGTAGATCATAAATGATATCAATTAAGTCACTGATATTGCTCAATCAGTAGGGTAATTAGATTTGAAATCCACTTTCCCAATGCATAGTAACCTGATTCTACATATGTCTCTCTAATACACAATCACACACACACACATACTCACTCACTCTCTCTAACCTGATTTACAAAAATTAAATGGTGGTTGACTGGAATATCCACATAGATCACGAGAAAGCTTAATGATTGAAAATTTTCCAATTGAATTATTGGGTAAACAAAATTTCGACTTACCTCATCGGCATCATCGATGTCTCCTTCATCTGAGGTACGATCAACATTATCATCGATAGCCATATTTTGTACTTTTACTTTCGTTATTCAAATGCAGATGAGACGATGATAATGTAGATGATGATGATTTTTATGATCACAGAGATGTTATTGAGAAGATGCTGGTGATGAATCAATACTGTGGATGTTCGAGAAATGCATAATCCAATTAGTAATATTGGATAAATCAACAATGTCAGGGGTAGTAATCAACAATCAATATTAATAACGAAAAAAGTAAAGCAAACTTTCTTGCTTTTTTTACTCTTCGCTTTTCTATGGTTGCGAAAGCAACTCACATAGAAACTGATAAGTTGATTGCAGCCATTTTTCTATGGGATTGATGCAAATATTGGCGATAAGATCACTAGCCAAAACTACCTCATTGCCAATGTTTGTATCAATCTCGGCGATATCAAAATAAAATCTCATGGAAAAACGGTTGTAACTTACGATCAGCACACATGCATGAAAGGATGGATGGATGATGAGAGACTGAGAGAGAGAGGGAGAGAAGAGGTCACAGAGAGAGAAAAAGAGAAAGAAAGAAAGAAAGAAAGAGAGAGAGAGAGAGAGGAAGAGAAGCGAACGACGTTGGAAAAGTGAATTCGTTAGAGGATCTCACCGGGATGCTGGATAAAAACTCACTGAATACACTACGGGCTGATACACTTGCATAAGATCGCAAAAATGTGCATGTATTTGGGAGAGAAAGAGCCAGATAGAAAAGTGAACCATACCTTGAGGCTCTCTTCGGTCAGGTTCTCTTTTTAAAACATGCTATGGGTGGAGCAAATCGTTAGTGATTAACGATGATGGCACTACGACATTATCCATCTAATACGCTAGTCGGCTAATCACAACGAATTATCCGCATTCTGCCATCTTGTGGATGCTGCTACCATGTCAATGATTAGCCATCTTCTGAACAATTTCGTTGCAACGACATTTTAAATTGTGACAAGTTTACCATTTTCATTCCGAATAAAAGACTTGTATGGTGTTAGACTAAGTGGTGAAATAAAGGAAGATATAATAAAAATTTGATGTTTTAGATTCGTTTTTTTGATAATTTTGTCTACTTTCTCTGAACAGTTTGAAAAAGTTTGTTCGGGAACAGTTTTTCTTAGCAATATTGACAGCACATAAAAATTTCTATCGGACCTTGAAAATTGAGCAAAATTCTCTCTTAACTCAGATCCATCTTGATCAAAAACACGACTTCTATTCAGCCTTACACCCATTTATCAGAACAAATTCCGAAGTAGAAATAATGAGAAAAGCCCTTCTTGGTCCACAACAATAACCGAGTAACTCACAGGAACATAAATCCATGTAGTATGCTCTAAATCTGGGAGTAAAAAGCTTTCTTTTCTGATTGAGAGTTAGGAGTTATCCAGATGTGATAAGAACCAAACAGTGTCAACAAAATTTTGCTTGATTATTTCGTGATTAGAAAATTCAAGATGTCATTTAAAAAATTCAAACAACTTTGACTTATTTTGAAGTATTTCATATACTTATAAAAAGACCGAGAATTAATTTAATCAGATTTATGAGGGTTCTTCTAAGCACACAATTTCATTACCTATTTCCTAATCTGAAAAAAATCTAAATGTACAACTTGACAGTTGAGCTAATATCTTTCTCTTACGAGCTTATTCACAATAATCTGTTGAACAATTGACATGATGGATGTAATCGATATCAAGTTAGCAAGCTAGTTGATAAATTCAAAAGTCTCATGGAGTAATTTATAATAGAGCAACTGTTAGTGAATCTTCCAGTATTAGAAAGCTTTTGATTATAAGTCACCGAAAATTGGAAATTGAAAATCTTGAATTAACTAAAGGACAAAATCAGAAAATTCCAATCATGAAAATTAGACAAAGGTTTTCAGGAGCCTTAGTGTTGACAGAATTTTCAATGAATCCATCTCTATTGTGAAAGATACCCGCGATAGGATTAGGATCAGGTCTATTCTGAAAACCAAGTGATTATGAGGGAGGTGGTTTGTCTGCCTGGTCTGAAGTTTGCCCACATCGTTAGAAATACATATCGATATTCTTAATCGAAAAATTAACACCCCTCCAAAATAATTGCCGTCCCCCGGCAAGAAACGCTACTCGTTAGTGTCTTTCATCAATCGGTATATTGTTCACAATTTTTTGATCTCTCCATAGGTCATGCAATGAATAAGTGAGTCAATTGTTGGAGACTTCTCATGAACTCAAGCGAAGATCAATGCTAAAAGAATGTGTGATAAATATTAAATCAACGGAAAAAACAGTTAATGAACGTATAAAGAGATAGGAACTCTTTTGATCATAGTTTAGTTTTGAGGTTTTTCAATTTCACAAAAATTTATATAGTCTCATAAAATTTATGAAGAAAAATAATCACCAAAATGCGTATTTACATGTACAAGAACAGTTTGAATTTTTGAATTGCAACTTCATCAGCTCTGATGATGTTTGATAATTTATGGCAGTTAACCTTAGCAATTTTGTCATAAGCTCGATGCGAATTAATTGGAAAGGTTGATAAAATATCAAATCATGAGCGAATCCGTATGCATAACATATCATTATGAATATTATACTTCATCATCTAAATTCTTTTTATTCAATAACAATTGTCTCTAAACGTGTTCGCTTTTTGGCTCGCTCACTTGCCGATGCACAGAGTGCATCAGGCAATCGATGAGGAGTGACTTCAAGTCCTTCTATTAAATACTCTGAAACAATAACAACACTATCATCACGTTGTCTTTTGGAAAAGTAGGGTGAAACTTTGGTTCCTGTGTAAGGAAAAGAGAAAACAATAATACTTGTCAGTAAGAATGTATAACTAAATAAATATAAGGAAATCTCAAACATACCGTAGCCAGTATCTGTAAGCTGAGATTCACTGGGTGCAAGACCAGATAAATAGGCATTAACTCTGGATTCCGAGAAATTGAAAATAGAGTCATGATCTGATATTGATGGCTTGCGAACGTGAGGGGCGGACAAACATTCAGAGACACTTGAGTTGCTGCTGGTCATGATAGTAGGAGTGTTTGTGGAAAGAGAGCTACTTGCTGAGCTGCAACTGCTGCTTTTCTTAAACTTTCTACGCTGAGCCAGAGGAGCAGCTGAGACATCATCTAATCTAAAAGCATTCCGACGAGTCGTTTGGAATGCATCAAGGGAACGCTTAACTTCCGTCTCGGGGTGACGATCACAAGTAGTGTCATTCCAAATGTTGGGAGCCATTGATGAGCTGTCCATATAGCTTTCTCTCGTATCTATCCTTCTCACCCATGGATGCTGTAGGAGCTCATTTATAGACAGACGCTTGTGAGGATCGATGGTAAGCAAACCAATTATGACACTTTTTGCACTCTCAGAAACATTGGACCATTGAGCTTCCGAAAAGGAGAACTCACCCTCTTTAATACGAGTCATGATGACAGCAACACTCGATTCTCTTGAATACGTTTGAAAAGGAGCTTTTCCTGAAAGCATAGTGTATAAAATGACTCCTAAACTCCAAATATCACAAGATTCATTGTAGCCATCGTTTGGTATACCATCTTTTACAGAACTTGTGGTATTCGTTGTGCTTGAAGATATATTTTGATTTTGGTTTTGATTAGCATCGTAATGATGGAGCATTGACAATTCGGATGATGAGTGTGCAGATGATGATGAGAATGAGGATGATGATGTAGATGATTTACTGGACGATGGTAATGCCTGCTGTAAAACTTCTGGCGCCGCATAATTCAGAGTGAAGCAGGGTGTTCGCATAGATTCATTGTTGATTGGCTTGTAACGAGCGAAACCAAAATCTACCAGTTTTACATCGGATTCATCAGAATCATTCACAAAAATGAGATTCTAATCAATGAAGCAAAAAAAGAGAAGGGAAACGTTTGAGAAATAACCTTGAGAAACATAGTGTGATGAATAATGGGAAATACATAGAATATTCAGTCATCAATATTGATGAGAGAATGGTGAGAATGTAAAATTAAATCAGGAAATTACCTCTGGCTTAAGATCTCTATGGACTATTCCTTTGGAGTGCATAAAATTAACGGCAGATACAAGCCCTCGAAAAATACGACCAGCTTCTTGTTCGGTGAAATATTTTCTCTTTCGAATGCGTTCTAGAAGTTCACCTCCTTTGAGTAGTTCTAATACAATATAAGTGTGGACTTCGTCATGATATACCTCTATAAGATTAACAATATTTGCATGCCCTTGGCATTGTTTAAGGAGTTGAATCTCTCTACTTGTATCTACTCGACGACTAACTATTTTGACTGCATATTCGATACCAGTACGTTTATGGACACATTTTCGGCAAACAGAGAAGCTACCATCTCCAAGAATAGCTTCGTTGACTTTAAGTTCATAGTTTTGGAAGAACGGAGAGTTTCGAAATTTGGACGGAAGTAGGGTGGACATGTCAGGCTTAAATTTGAAAGACACTTGGTTGCGTGTAGGAAAGCAGGAAGGATAAAGGCGAGATTTTTTGATACACTGTGACTGAGGATCTTGATGAGCTTCGTGATCGGATGGATGCAAAAGATGGGATGCTTTTGACAAGGACGGATTCCCGGACTTGGTACCAAGATGAGTACCAAAATGACAAGAGCCATTGGCATGAGTTAAATTATGATTGGAAAAATTAAAATCAGCATCATCTACCACATGTAATGAATGCATATCGACATCATCGGAATCACATTTGCTCATCATCTGATCATCAGTATCACCATAATCACTATTGTCGCTAAGCAATTCATCACTAATCACATTCTCACTAAATAAAACGGAAGGTGCTACATAAGAGTAGCCTTTGAATATCTTATCATCATTAGGAGGTATTACTGCTGGAGAATCAGTTGGCACCATGGATGTGAATTCATCGGCAAAATTACTGACATCTAATTCTCCATTTATCTTTGGTATGAAAGGTGCTCGAATTTTTTTGCGAGCAAGATGATCCCAATTTAAGCCTACAAAAAACGGATGCCGCTTGAGCTCATAGGCATCATCTATACCACCACCAAGTCTTCGCCTTGGATCCTTAACTAGTAATCGTTTTATAAAGTCTTGCACTTCCGGAGACATGGAGTCCGGCATCGGAGGATGGCTTTTCAATATACGACGGCTGATATCGGCCTGAGTATTCTTTTGACCCTCCACTGTGAATGGAGAAGCTCCTGTGAGTAGTTCATAAGTCAAAACACCGACAGACCACCAGTCGACACTGAAATCATGACCGGAGGTTCCACCTCGTACAACTTCAGGAGCCATATACTCGATTGTACCACAGAACGAGTAAGTTCGCATTTCCTGTTGGTGTGTGAAGAATGAAAGGAAGAGAGAGAGTGCCGTAACACAACCACATGGGTTCAGAAGAATTGAGAGAAAAGAACGAAGGAGAGAGAGAGAGATCGTCATCAATCTTTCTTGCAATGATTGTTAGCATGCACATTTTGAGTTATATCTAAATAAATATTTTATGATCCTTACCGTCTCATGAGGCAGAAACTCTTTACTAAGACCAAAATCAGTGAGTACTATGTGTCCTTCACGATCGAGAAGTATATTCTCAAGTTTTATATCACGGTAAATTATGCCAAGCTATTCAAAAGAATTTTTAACGAAGAGGGTAAAGAGAGAAAAAAATTAGATTAGCCGAATAGGACATGAGATATTTGGATTTGTGTACATATGAAAAGTTAAGAGCCTCTTTTTCTCCAATCAAATTTCACGGATTAATTAAAAAGAGAGTAGAAGTAAGTGAGATAGAGAGATAAAGAGAACGAGAGAAGAGGAAGAAGGATGGGGAAGAAGAGAAGAGCTTATCCAATGGGAAAAAGAAAAAGAAACCCAAGAGATAACATTTCAGGGACTCATCAAAGGCTTCGAAAATTGCTCAGAAGATGTCAACTTTAAGGAAACTTTTGAAGAAAAATGGGTCGTAAGTTGCAGCATGTTTCTTCAGCTTTTAAATATATATACTGAAGTGAGTGTGTATGTGTGTGAGAGAGAGAAATCAAGGCACATTCTTGAGCAACAAGTTGGTAATGTGATGAACTTCTAGCCTCGCAACTTGGCTATTGGAATCTATTTTCATTTCCCTTGCAAAAGAAGATACATGAAAATTCTACTGGTTTTTCTCAGAGAGCTCAACTTTTGACCTGATTTGAGGTACTTTTTTCTTCGCTTTGATTTGAAATATTTTTCGTTAATCCCTTACTAGCTTCATCATTTATCTTCTCCACTCTCTCTCTCTCCCTTACACCCAAGTGATGAAGCTGCTAAATGTCGAAGTTGCAATGGCTGGTGCAAAGAAATCAATGAAACGATAATTCAAGAGTTTCACACAAACCAACATGTAGAATGATGTTGATGAAGTGGCAAGGTGATAAAAATCGACTCTTACCTTATGTAAATGTTCTAAAGCGAGAATTATTTCTCCAATATAGATGCGAACTTCATTCTCCTCGAAATGCTCTCGTTGATAGAGATGGGTGAACAATTCACCACCGCTTACGTAATCTGTCATTAAGGTATAGAGAGAGGGAGAGAGAAAAAAAAATGTCATTAATGGACATGTGATCACTTTTAGATGGATAATTGATAAAGCTTGCGGACCATGATATTTTGTTGAAGAAACAATGACAGGACAGTACAGATTGGAACAGGACAGCAACACTTACCGAGAATAAGATGAAGTTTGGTAGCTGTTTGAAAAGCATAATGTAATGTGACAAGGAATGGCGACTGTCGAATAGCCTCAAGAACTTGGCGTTCCGTTTTGGTATGTTCCAGAGTCTTTTGTTTTTGCACTATAGAAGCTTTTTTAAGCACTTTCATTGCATATAATTTGCCATGATCATGACCCCCAATTTTTCGTACTAAAAACACTTTACCATAGGCACCAGTACCAAGTACTTTGAGCAATTCAAAATTGGACATGTCTACTTTACCTCGTCCACTGAGGTTCACTGTAGATGATCAAGTGTGGAGAGGGAGAAATACAGTAAGAGAGGAAGGAAAAGAGAAGAAAGAGTGGAGAGAAGAAAAAAACCAAACAACAACAATTAATTTCATGTCAACAATTGGTATGCTTGTAGCAGTAGTAGTAGTAGTAATAGACATTACTGTTTGCATGTGGTCATCGATAGTTGGACATTGAGAATAGAGGGATGAAATAGAGATGTCAATAATTCACAAGATAAAAAGTGGGAGAGTATATAAATATATATATAAATATGTTAGAGAGTGAGATAAACACAAAGCAAAATAACAAGACGAAAAAGTTTCGAGAGAAGATGAAATAAATCCTTGAATCGAGATTATGTCCTCTCTCTCTCACACACTCATATACATTCACATTCACACATACACACACACACACACAAACACAGAGTGAGAACTGCTTATTCTCTTCCGGTTCGTAGGTAAAAAAATCAAATGACGAAAAACAACAATAAAAGTTCAGTAAAGTTCTTGGCAGGCCTGGCTTGGGTTAGAAGAAATGACTGATTGATTGTGTGTTGAAAGTGGAAGGCATCGAAGCGATTCGCGAGATCAGTACGATTAACAAGGTGAGTTGAGAGTGAAAACGTTGACGTTGAAGATATACATGAATGTATGTATCGAATGGATGTGTGTGTGGATGTGAAGGAAAAAGGCAGTTGATAAAGCACAAGTAATAGTAAAGTAACCACCAGAAAGCACCAGATAGCTAGTTTTAATATTGCTCTCGATTGATTATTAAGTTACTTGTTTGTGTTTTTTATTCTCTCAATACGATGGTTTAAAATATACACATACACCAAAAACACAATCAGGTGTAGAGAGAGAGAAAGAGAAAGAGAGGCAAGTAGTCAAAGAGTTATTCTCTTACACTCTCTCTTTCTCTCACTTATTGCACTATGGTTAAAGTGTAACAAGTAAAGTGATGAACAGTGGAGAGTAAATGTGTATATGTGAGAAAGAAAGAGAAAGAGAGAGAGAGGGTAATAAATTGTTGATTCGCCTGCCAATCGAGTAAGCTAACCGAGTGCTAATAAGTAGAAAGATGGGCTACAGTGTGAGAGGATGAAGAGGCAAAAAGTTTGAAAGTTTGACTACAACAAGGGATGATCGCAACTATACTCATCAATAACAGAGCCTTGAACACTCATCACAACATGTGTAATCTCTCTTTTCTCTCTCTCTCTCTCTCGCCCTCTTGATGATACATACATAAATGACTAATTTTGAATACTGATTCTAGAAGAGAAGTCCAGTGATTGGATGGATCACTTAACTGTTTATTATCAGGCGATATGTGTGATTGGGAGAAGGATGATCTATCCTCTGGATAGATGAGACAAGAGTGAGAGAAGAGGAATGGGCAAGTGATGATGGCGTGCGTTTACTGGATCTGTTTAACAGTCAATACAGAGTATGGATTAGTGAGTGAAAGAGAAAATGTGTGTGTGTGTGTGTGTGTGTATGTCTTCAAGAGCGAACACTCCAAGGCGATCGATTTGGACTGATCGACTAGACGATCAGGCAATGAGGCTTGTGGTGGTGGTTATGATGATTAAAAGTGGTATGTTATCTAAATCATGATCATGGAGACGGTGAGCGTGAACACCCAGAGAGAAGTGGAAAAAGAGAGAGAGAGAGAGAGAGAGAGAGAGAGAGAGAGAGAGCAACAATATGAATACTATTATCTGGTGGAAGAGGCCGCGAGCTAGGGTCACCGAAGAAAAATGGGACAACTTTGAGAAGGATAACGGGAGAAGGACACCAACTCGTGACGATGATGCTTGAATAAGAGAGAGAGAGAGAAAAAAAGATAGTAAATGTTTGATCTTGACAATGTTCTGGACACTGGCAACACTATACAAGTACATTCGAAATCATGGATAACTGGCAAAATCAAACTGGTGCAATGAGAAAGGAAGGAGAGAGAGAGAGAGAAAAAAAGATGGACTAAACGCAATAATAATGGTGAACAAGACAGCCTCTCGATTCGAATAATACAATTGATTCACTCGCTACTAGTGTAAGCACCACACACACTTACACACACACAACATCCATACAATCGCTTCTATCAATAATTCACTCGATTACTGGTGTGGCTGAAGATGGTCTAACAGTACCTGCCTTACTGATCAACTGATTGGAGAGAAGAAAGAGAGAGACAGGCGATGTGAGTGAAGAAAGGAGTGGAGTTACACATCTCAACATCCATGAGAGAGATGATTTTTGCCATTCTTCATCCCTAATTTGGCAAATTTTCACGACACTTTTACAGGCAATATTGTTCCGTATTGTTGTGAAAATATACACACTCAGTACATACAATCGCTGGTGCAACTCGAGGTAGGAGAAAGAGAGGGAGAGAGGGAGAGAGAGAGAGAGAGAGAGAGAGAGAGAGAGAGAGAGAGAGAGAGAGAGAGAGAGAGATATGAGAGATGACTGAGAATAGTTTCAAAATTGAACATCAACATAACATCACCACAAATGACAGTAAAAAATGGCATAAGCAAAGAGGAAAAGATACTGAACAGATTAGATGAATGAATAAATTGTGCGTATGTGTGTGTGTGTGTGTTTAAGGTTCAGTATAGTAGCAGTAATGAGACTAGAATGCTGATTTCTGGTCTTGCAATTTATTTTTTTCGATATTCTTTTTCTCCTTCCTCTCCGACACCTTAAAAGTATTTATGTTTAGGGTTGAAATGTTCAATATGAACAAGTTTTCCTATGATTTTTCTTCAATACTTGTCAGGGTCGATGAAGATTGTTTCACTGACATGATTTCGGAAAAAGATCCACTACTTATATAAATACATATACCTAATGGTCATTTCACTTCTCTGGTCTTAGAGCTTGATGCGAGTGAGCAAAGAATAAATATCTTTCATGGCTGTTGAGTATACCAGTAGAACTTTTTTTCTCTCTCTTTCTCTCTCTCTAACTCTTGTATTAATATCAAACCTATTTCCTTGACAAGAGATAAAAGAGATAGAGAGAGAGAGAGAGAGAGTGAGAGAGCGAAATAGTCTCCAGGCGAATTGCTAAAAATGTTAACTACTTTACATGTAGATCTATGTATTGAATATTGGGCCTGGTAAAAAGTAGACTCTTCACTTGCATCAATGATTTTCATTTGCTGCATCTTGGGCTTTCCCACCTCTTATAAATCGCATACTCATTTTAGCAATGTAAACAAATGCTAAACGTTCCATTGGAAGAGAGAGAAAGAGAGAGAGAGAGAGACGAGAATACCCGTGACGACATTGCTTGGTGGGACAGTTCAATTTAATGGTAAACAACACACGACATTACCCATGGCATTTGGTATGCAAGTAGGTACCATGACTGAGAGCAAAATTTACTGATAAAAGCTACCGAAAAAACTTTTCTTTCAACATGACATACTATATGTTTAGTAGGGCATATGGATACATGTGCGTATATGTATGTACTGAAAGTTTATGAACGCTTGCGTAATGACACATTAAAAATCCCATGTAAACACATCAGGAGGTCATGGTTTCCACTGACTATATCATGAATTGATACTGATTTTCATCATCATCGATACTTTTTTTTTCCTGTTTTTCCCACTACTGATGTTGCGTCCGGTAAAACCAGGTTTAAGTCCGCACTTTCAGTTTGATAAGAAGTCAAAAGGTAGTTTCCAATTATCTGCTTGAAAGCTTTTTGTTGTATAGCCATGCTCGTGAGAGAGAGAGAGAGAGAGACTAAAGCTGGTTCAGTTTCGGTAAAAGTTCGAGAGATGAAGAAGAAGAAGAAGGAGAAAGAGAAGAAAAAAGAAACGAAAACCTTTTTTCTCTCTCATTCGAATAATGTGCATTCAAATTCCTCAAAATGAGAGAAAGAAAGAAAGAAAGATCACAATGAATACAATCAATTGACCTCACAATAATTTGCTTATCGTACAATTTTTTTCATTCATTGTACATCTCATGATATCTATTCCAATTTTTGCATATGATAATTTCAGTTCCATCGTACAGATATGATACCACATTTGATTCGAAAAAAAAGATGGTTACTTTGAAGTCTCAATGAACTCTCTCATTTGTTAAAGATTCATAGGATCAGAAAAACTTGGAAAACTCACTCTCTCTCTCTCTCTCTCTCTCTCTCTCTCTCTCTCTCTCTCTTCCCTCCCCCAAGTAATTGGCTGATAATAATAATGGCAGTTTTTCGGTAGCTAATCTGCAGATAGTTTCATTGAAAATATATCACCCAATAACCAAGAACAATATTAACAAATTAACAGGTTACAACTGTTTCAACAGGTTGGGCTTAGAAGAAGCAGCTTGAATATTGTAAGAGCTTAGTCTGAATTGACTGTTTAGGTATCATGTGAATGTATACAGATCAGAACAGAAGAGAAGAAGAGAGAGATAGAGAAAGGAAGAAAGAGAAGAGAAGAGGAGAAAAGGGAAGAGAAGAGGAATATTTTGTATGCTGAATGTACAATTGGCATGTTGACTACTTGTTTTCAGACCTCTTTTTGTAAACATCCAAAAGTGATATCAATATTATGATGATGATGGCATCTGATATTTGTGAAGGAGTAAAGGCCTTGTGCGATTGGCATTCGCAAAATTTCGAGGTAAAAGGAGGGGAAGAGAGAAGAGATGACTACACGTAATAATTGATGATGAAAAAAATTATGAGGGTCATCTTTACATTGATTGGAAAAAAAAGAATAAGCTATCCCTAGATTGTGAAAGAGCATAGAGATTCGATGGAAGGAAGACTAGAGGAAAAAAATTGCTAATGCAAATGATCTCAATCCAATTAACCGGTATTCGATGACAAAGATATAGCCAAATTGACAATATTAAAATACACTTGATGTGTGTGTTTATGTGTATGATAGGGGTTTCAATCTCTAAAATGAGTATACAGTATTTTGATCATCAGTCCCCAATAAGCCTAAAAAATGATTGTATTTGTCATTAGAGGCAGAGAGAGAGAGAGAGAGAGAGAGAGAGAGAGAGAGAGAGAGAGAGAGAGAGAGAGAGAGAGAGAGAGAAAATGTCCATCATCACATATCAAAGGCCTATCCAAAAGAAAAACAAGTAGCCAAGTGGACAAGTGAAAAGAGGAACACTATCTTTCCTCTCTCTCTCTCGGTTTTTTTTTCTCTAAAAGAGAAAATGTTTTCGCATACTTTTTTGACTGGCAAAGGAATGCGAGTTCTGCTGGTCGGGACAAGTCAGCAAGCGAAAACAAGGTCAATCCACGAGTCAGAAAGAGCGATCGATCTCGGCTAGTGAGTGTGTGTGAGAGAGAGAGATGTTTAAACTCATGGCTATCACATTTGATATAGAGAGAAAGAGAGAAGATGCCCTTTTCTCTCTATTCCATCCACTTGCCTGGGGAATAATGAACCAAGCAATGAACTCTTGCAATGAACTTTACCAATGTGTGTGTGCGAGTTACACACAGAGAGTGAGAGAGTTTGGGTGATGATAGTTTGGGGTTGATGGTTAGGGTAAATGGAAATGAAAATGGAAACATTGATGTGAAGAAGATGGACTCTGCATGCAAAATATGTGTATATACAAGTGTGGATAGAGAGTGAGAGAGGAAGATACACTTTGAAAAAAGATATTCACTGCAAAAACAATATATATAATATATATGTTCAACAACATTCTACTTACGCAAACGACGACGGCACAACATTGTAGCACCTTGCATATCACGAATGTAACACAAACAGAGTTACAGGCATCATCATAAATGTATCACACAAAAAACTGTTCACTTCACATTTACATAGGTCAAAATTTACAAAGATTTGTTGAAAACGGAAAAAAAGATTACAGACGAAATGTAAAATTTAAAAGAAAAATATGTGTATCAAGAATATTTCTTCTCTCTCTTTCTCACTTGCTCGTAGCTGTATTCATTTTGCTATGTTTTGGAAAAATGCTCTCTCTTCCTCCCCCCCTTTGCTCCCACATGAGAGGGAAAAGCAGGAGGAAAAGAAGCGGAGAAAATCCGTGAAGGAGAATAGAAAAGCGTGCAGGTTTGCTCACTTTGCTCACTCATCGTACTTCATTGACTCACTCGTATTTGAGCTCCCTCTAGCGAGCATCTAATCGAATAAAGTAGCCCAAAGTTCATTGACATAACGGCATCTTTTTCTCTCTTACAGTATCGACATGCAGTGGTCCGCAGCGGTGGTGTCAACATCCGAATCGAGAGAACGAAGGGGGTGGTAGTGGTGGTGGTAGTAGTAGTAGTGTAGTAGTGTGTGGAGAGAGGGAAGAAGAAGAACTTCGAGCCGGAGGCTTAAATCTGCTGGGGGAGGAAGATGAGAAAGAGAGAAAAGTCCTCTCTCTCTCTCTTTCACTTCTCACCACTCATTGAAAGAGAGAAAATGTGTATGAGGACTGGAGGAAGCGCTTGGAGAAAGAGAGCATGAAGCCTTCGAAAGAGCGGCATGATTCCAGTCCATGTTCATCGGAGCAGATCAAGCACGGGGTAAATGCACCGAACAGATGGAAAAAGATGCAAAAACCATCAGCCACCTGAGAGAAAGAGAGAGAGAGAGAGAGAGAGAGAACGAGACCACTGATTCGGGACCCACACATATAATTCACAAATAATCAAACCTCCGGCCTGCCTGTGGCCTCCTCTTGTAAGTCTCCTTCGCCACCTTATTTTGCTCGCAGGCCACTTTTACACCCCGATGTCAATCTTATTCTCCTCTTTCCTCTTTAACATACACACACAAAACACACACACACTCTCTCCACCATTGAGACGCGCGTCAGGAAAAGGATTGAGAGCTGCTTATTTTCGTCCGCAAACCAAACTCGCGTCTTGAGTAAAACGAAACGAAATCAGTTGTAAATCGGTTGCAACTTTCTCTATCTCTCTCTCTTTGCACTGGAGGCTCAATCATTCAGCTTTCTCTCCCTCTCTCTCTCTCCTTCTCTTTCACCTCGGCTTACTCTGCCGAGCCTCCTTCGCTTCCTCACTTGCCAATGGGTCAAGGATCTTGGGCTCATCAAGGTTGGTTGTGTGTGTGTGTGTGTGTGTGTATGTGTGTGATACTGGTGCGTGCATGAACAATGAATATGTGTGTGAGTGTATATAAACATAGCTGCTGCGGGCTTATTGCATTCTCTTCCCAGCTAGTTCGATGTCAGATTTGCCCACGATTTGTCTTGGCAACACACAATAGATTAGATGCTTTTTTGTCTTTCCCTTCATTCTGTAATAATGAAACACACAGGAAGTCCATGACATTTTTCACTCACCTTACTTTGCTTTCCCACTCTCATTCTCTCTTCTTCAAGGATTCTCTCTCTCTCTCTCTCTCTCTCTCTCTCTCTCTCTTTCGAATTGCCACTCAACTTCTCAACACTTGATTGCAATTGTATCAGTGCAAGTACATTGAGCACACACACACACACACAACTGCCTATCCAATCGAAAGTCTGAATATTTACTTTTTCCTATTCGATCTAACGGTACTTCTTACATACACACACACACATATACACGCATGTATACGCAAACTTTTTTCGAGGAGACTCTATCGGATTCATGTTCAACAAAATCATTCACTCACACCGAAAGATTTTTCACATCCTCGCTCTGACAGCTAAGTAGGGCTGCCAATAGAGACCTTCTTGACACACGACTTCGGTTCTGTGTTCCCCAAACTGTGAAACTTCTTCTCCTCCTCGACAGACTGACACACACCAACTTTTGAGTGGAAAAAAAATTGCCAAAATTACTTTGAATGTGAATCTCAAGATGGCATCACACTCAGGACCCTCTTTCAAAAAACTTTGAGCCGGCAAATTTTTTCCAAAAAGAAACTGATGAGAGGTTGAGTATTTTGCAAGAAGTTCTGAGTCAGAACTTCTAAGTGAGGAGTAATATAAAATTTTCCTAATACTATAAACAATCAACCAATAATGTCATTATTTACTTGTATTTGACTAATTAGGGACAATAATTTTCAACTTCATTAAAATACTGAGTGAATAAATTTCATAACGATTTTTCGAAAGAGATATTCATATTCATGAAATCCATACTCTTTACGATTGCTCCTTCAACTATTTGATCAATATTTCTAAATTTTTATTAGAATTTCACTTTGAAATCAATCAATTTTCGATAAGCTCGATTCTTTGTTGAAAGGCTTCAGATTCTATTTCCCAGGCCAGCAGGAAGACTTTGTAGTACAAAATTTGTACCAAATTGATAGAATCACAAAGAATTTATTCATTTACTGCTTTGTTCGAAGTTTTATCGGTTGATGCTGAGGAACTGTCTTCTATAAACAACTCAAAACACTTTAAATGATCGAATTGCTGGCGAACTGGATGAATTTTTGGGGCTAACTCTCTTGAAATACATCATCTTTCCTATTACCTTTATTGAACTGATCCAAATGATGTTGTTCTGGTAAAATTAAGAAATTTCATTTCATTTTGACACAACATCAGCAAGATAAAGTTCTAGAATATGCTCTAAGTGTCAAAAGATAATTGGAGTTCAGAATCAGAATTAACTAGAATTGACTTGATTAAAAAAAATTGCTATGAACATTATGAATTCATTGAATCTGAGTTTGATTTAACTTTCTTCAAATCTTCTGGTTCAATGAAATTGGAAGCTCGATCCAGAAAATGCATGAGACATCGATTGAGGCCACTTTCTTAGATCTATCAATACCTAATAATAACTCTTCAGGGAATGATTGAAAAATTAATTGATTTTATCTCTTGTAATAAATGTACAAAAGCATGGGACTTTTTGAAGAATTGCTTTCAGACATTGGAATTGGAAATAGGAGTTCAGTTTTTGCTTGAATAAGAACGCCAGAAGTTTTTAAATTGTTGATCTGATCTGAAGCCAAGCAAAAGGGAATTGAATTCTATTTCAATCTCTCTTGAACTCGAAAAACTTAAACTTTGTTTTTGAACAGGGAAATTGAATGCATCCCTTCAAAGAATACAAATTTCTGATTTTAGACTCAAAATATATTCTCAGAACGAAGAGAAATCTATCAGAGTTATGGTTTGTTGAGAAATTTTCGAGAAACTACTGGGAAAAGATCGTTTTATTTTCATTCCATCAAGTATTCTGACTACTCAAAATTGAATCGAGTGAAGTTTTTATTAGCAATTGAATTCCATATTTTAAGGTGTTAGAATGAGTTTAGCTGAACTGTGAGATTTTGTCCCCTGGTCTATTGTATTTTTTTATTCCGTGCGTT
Source organism: Brevipalpus yothersi (assembly GCA_003956705.1). NCBI lineage: Eukaryota > Metazoa > Arthropoda > Arachnida > Trombidiformes > Tenuipalpidae > Brevipalpus > Brevipalpus yothersi. The sequence continues at coordinate 51,298 of QZCP01000523.1, read as the reverse complement.
AGAAAATAATCAAACTTTCTTTTAGAAATTTTCAGGAGAAGATGCACTTGAGGAAAGAATAACTGAAAACTTCGATTTCTAGTGGATCTTTGATCAAATTTTGAATTTATTGCTAGTTTTGGTAGTTAAAACTCCGAAAAAAAGCCAATTCGAATTATTCCAGGAAAATTGAGTTCCTATTTGAAGAGTTCTCAGGCTGATACTCTAGAAAGAAAGCAAAATTATCGCCTAATCTAAGAATTTATTGGTTGGAAAACTTCCTGACGATCCTTTTTAACTCCTAAAATGTACTGTTCTGATTCAACTTTAGCTGAAAATGATAGAATTACCTTTTGAAACAAATTCTACAAATAAATGTTCACAAAAAATATTTTATCATGGACCTGTGATTCCAAGCTTTAATTTTAACTAATATTTCTTCAGCGACTTGGAAAATGAATGATTGGGGCCAGTGATCTAGTACTTTAGGACTCACATGTTAGTCTCTTGCTTGTACAAATCGAGTTCTAAGGCGAATCTTATTTATTTTGCTCTGAACTCCAACTCGAACTCGAATCGAGATTAATTCCTTGAATTATTACCTCATTTTGATGTGAAAACTCACGAATCTACAAACTTTTCTCATTGAAAACCAAGAGATTTGAAAAATATATCAATAAGTTTCTCTTTTCTCATATTTTTTCTCATGTTAACTAAAAAAGTTAACAGGGACACAGATAGCTAGAACTTTTTGCAGAATTTGAGTCTAATTCCAAAACTTTTGTCTCTTGTCATGATCTCTATAGCTTTCTATCTCCTTATTGAATTGAATATGTGTGCTGATTTCGAGAACTTATTTTTACATCTCTTGGAGAATTCATTCGAATTCTCAAAGTTGCCATCTTAAGATTGATACTCCTAATCTGATGACTTTCATTACGAATTAGTCGTAATGGGCTTCAAATAAGAACGGTATAGTTTCCCGAGTTTGGATAGGGGGGCGATAGATATTTCATGAAACACCTAGTCATCGTTCAATTACAGGGTGTTAAACATTGGCAATAAGTTCAGAAAAACTACAAAGAAGAGTTCATGAAATCAAAATAAATAAAGAATCAAATTTACAAGGATCAAGCTAAAAAGCTCCATCTCAAAATTTCGATCATTTATATGCTTCATTGTAATAAAAAAACCCTTTTTGCAGTGTTCAAATGCATTAAAACTTAGTTTCAACATCATTCATGATGATTCCTTGAATAGAACAATCCATATCCATGAAACTCTTCTTAAACTGATTAATCCCCATTTGATTGATTGAGGATTATTTTCAATAGCATTTCACGTCAAAATCAATCAATTTACGAGAGTTTTGATTTGGCTCTTTGCTATCCAGCTTCCTAGTCAAATTTTCAGCTTATTAGTAGTGAATTTGTTCCAAGTTGATTCAATCATAGAGGATTTCTTCATTTGCTGAAGTCTGATTTGAGTTTTTCGAAAATTCTGACGATCTGTCTCTGTAAAACAATTTTTCAGGACTTGTAATAAATTGCCCACGCTAGTTTCAACGATTTAAATGGTCGAAATGTTCACGTACTGGATGAATCTTTGGTTTAATCTACTCTTTTGGAATATATCATCTATCCTATTACCTTTGTCAAACTGATCCAGATGGTGTTCTATTGGAGTTGAGAACTTTAGAATTTCGACACAACATAAGCTAGACACAATTTTAGAACATGTACCAGGTTTCAAAGAACATTAGAATTCCTCGATAAATTCATTGAGCCTGAAATTGGTTTAGTTTTCTCCGAGTTTTCTGTTTCAAAGTCATTGGCTTTTGCTCAACGATTTGGGCAAAACTCTGGAAGCCTGGAAGGCATAAGACATCGACTGAGGCCGCTTTCACAGATCTATCAATACTAATTTCTCTTCTAAAAATGATTTGGAGGATCAATTGGTAATAATTTTTACAATAAGTGTGTCCGAAATGATAGATATTTTTGCCTAATCAGTAACATGGGACATACCGGAGAACTGGTCTTAAAGACGGGAACCGAAGATTGTAGTTCGGACCTCGTTTCGATGAAAACGATGAAAATTTTCAAGTCGTTTGGAATGATCTTTAAAAATGCATCACGTTAATTTTGTTTGTGCCTTCATCAATGAACTTATGAACTGTTCAATTGTAAGAAACTCTAATCGCATGCATTCCACGTACTTCCGATTCTAGGCTTGGAATTCGAATAGAGGTTTTCAGATTATGGCTCCTCAAATTATCTGGATTGCTCGAAAGTTCTAATCGAGCCCAATGGCTCTCTTTTCATTTCATCGAGCTTCAGAAGACACAAAACTAAAAACAGTATGATTCGAAATAGATAGCTGATTTCGTTCAATCTCATAAAAATTCGAACTGTAAGATTCAAAGGTGACTGTAACTGAACTTTATCTCCTTTGTATTAGTTCGTTTATTGTATTTTCTATTAAGTTGGTTGAAATTTAGTAGATCTTTCCTCTCGAAACTTTCAGAAAAAGATGTACTTAGGAGCAAAATGGCTAAAAACTTCGAATTCTGTCCAATTCCCTGAATTCATTGCTACTTTATGGTAATTATAACACTAAGAACTAGCAGATTCGAGTTTCTAAGGCTGGTATTTCAAAAAAAGAGTAGAATTATAGCCTAATCGAACTTTTTGAGGATTAGAAAACTAAAAGAAAGAAATTTCTATCTATTTTAGAGATCCTAAAAATTCAAGCAATCTTCTTTATTACATGTAAGATGAGCTAAAATATAATGATATCTGAAGTGAGTTGCACTGATGTAGCGTCAATTAGAACTTGAAGAAATCAATTTTTCGAACCAATCCTACAGATAAATATTCTCAAATAAATGGTATTTAATGAATTCAGAATTTTCAAATTTCGATTTCAACAGATATTTTTCGAATGCATAGAAAATGAGCGATTGAGCCAAGGGTAAGCATTTTTCGAAACTCAATCACTCTTTGGCTCTCTGCAATCTCTTTGATTTTCTTCTGGTGTTTGGTTCAAACTTAATTCAATTCTTCAGTTAATTGATTCATTTTGGTTTGAAAATTCACAAACCTAGGAATTTCCTTCACAAATGAGGGAATTTGAAAGTCACACTCACACTTATAAACCACAGGTTTGGCTAATTTCCCATTGATACTTTTTCATGATTGTCTAAAGACCCCATGAATTTGAAGGTTTAGAACTTTCTTGTAGGATTTCAAATGAATTTGTAAAGTTTTCGTATGCTGGCATGATCGAATATGATTTTTATGTAATTTTATTCTCTCATCGAATTTGTGTCGCTGGTCTCTAGGACGTAAAAAATTTATTCAAATTTGCTAAGTTACCATTCTAAGATTGGAATTTCTATCCTGATGAGCTTGAAAATTCTCTCAAAATATGGGCATTCAATATGGTAGAATAAAAATTACTCGAGTATGCCTCAATGAACTTTTTGATTCTTACGCATGCAATTTGGCGACTTTGGATTGGATTGGAATGCGATAGATATTTCATGAAACATGGTGTCTTCATTGAATTACAAGATATTAAATAAAGGCAAGAAGCTCAAAAAAAATTACAGAAGAGAGTTCATGAAATCGAAACAAATAGAGGATAAAATTTGAGGAAATTTGAATTCTCATACAATTCATGCGGCTGTGCAAAGCATTGTCTATCTTGATATGAGATATCCTAGAAATAGCTGATATCTCACGAGGATCATCTCAGTGTGATTTTATGATAATGTAATCTACAATATACTGCCTTCTCATACTATTATGAAGAATCGATAAAATTAATCTATTCCGAAATCGAAAAAATTCCACCATCATACTGTTGTATAACACATTCAATTCACGGAGACTTTGGCTGTTCTCGCTTCACAATCTTGTATCAGCGGTATTATGTCCTTCAGGTCTTCGATTTGCTTCAGGATAAAATCTTTCATTGTAAGGTACAACAGCACCTTCATTGTAAGGAGCACCAGCTCTGGATGCTGGTGGAGGAGGAATAAATTCATTTCCAGAGATTTCAAAGCCGTTGTTTACGTTCCCTTGATACATTCGGTTTGGCTTTATGGAATCAAATTCGGGTGAACCTTCACTTCGATATGTTTCCTTAGATCGTCAAATAAGATTCAATTAGTTGCTGATGCTTCTCTATAAGAGATGGGAATGCTCAACTTTATAAACTCTTTTGATGTCTCAATTTATAATTACATCTTTGATTACCATTGGTATTTGTATTCACTTACCTTATTTGGCTTACTGGATCCTTTCGTTCTATGTCCCAATATCACAATTAATATGATAAGCATAATAAGAATTAAGATGAGACATGCTCCAAGCATGGATAAAATAAGTAGCGAATAAATTCCACTCTGAAAGAAAGGCTTCTGATTGTTGCTTGTTCCAGATGACAATGTAATTGATTCGATGTGCAATTGTTCATGGAGTGCTTTTTGTAGAGCATTTTTAAATTTGTCCATCTCAGATCCCGACACGTAGCCTAATCAAGGTTGAATGAGAAAATGGAATAATTTGTCAATTTTCAAGATAACAGAGATAGTTTGATTTACCGGAAAGATGTATTTATATAATTATATTGCATAAATTTCTTGACAATTTTAGGCGTAGAATAGAATAATTTTTTTCATTTCCATCAACGATTACAGGAATTATATGAATCATTTCCAGTTCAAATAGCTACCGTTAGCCTTATAAGGAATCACTTTTTTCGAACCTAATAGCATTTCCTCTTCCTTTAAGTCATCATTTTTTTTCTCGGCCATGAATTTATATAAGTTACTGGGTGAATAAGCTATCTAGGTAAATTAAACACCATATTAATTAGCGTTACCACTGATCGCCTCCGAAATGTTGCCCTCACGTTCTGATGTTGTGAGAGGAAACGCTGATATCCGATCGCTTGTGTTTTTTCTGTCATGACTAATCTAAGTGAATAACTAATATCCCATGAACTAGGGAAATCATATTGCGTGAAATTTTTCTGGCTCAATATGGTACTACAGAGCACGAAACTTGATTCACATTCGAAATTCAAATGATATCTTTGGCAGAGAGGGTTCAAGATAAACAGAGTGGCTTCACAGGACACTTCTCCAAAGTTTTCTGTTAGCTCGATCGAGTAATGATAAGGTTTCAAATACCAGCATGACACTAAGTACTTACCGTTATTGGATTTCAAGGAGAAACGAATTATTGTTTTGTCTGCGAAAATATTTGGAGTTGGATAGATCAGCATCATTTGTATGTTTTTGGTATCCAACTTTAGGTTTGATGCTGCAGAATGAATTACTGTACGTTCGAAAAGTCTTCCAGATTTATTAGCCCAATCATGGATCTGTGGGAGGAAAAGATTGTAATTCGAATCATATCCAGCGTCAATAGTTAATCAATATAATGAATTTCTTGTGCGAAAATACTCGAAATTTTACTTCTCCCCTAGCAGCTCTACTCACATCGAATTTATCAGTTTTCAATTCAGCACTGAGAACGTATTCATCTTTAGGAACCAGACTATGCTTCAAATACTTAGGACTCCAAGTTGTATCAGTATTATTGTCTCTCTTTTCTTTTGTTTTATGATGCTCTTGATGATTTTCTGGGACCTTCTTCGTTGTATGCTTGGGATGTGATGGTGTACTGTGATGTCCATCATGCCCTTCATGCCCTTGGTGTGAAGCATGTCCTTCGTGTGATGCTGTAGTGGACTTTTCACCATGCTTCGACTTATGAGTTGTGGTATGGGTACTGGGAGGAGGTGTCGTTTTTTCACTTGGTTTGCTGGTTTCATCGTTTTTTTCAGTTTTTTTCGACTCTTCTCCTGCTGGAGAAGTATCTCCTGAAGGTCCACCAGAAGTACCACCAGTGGTCTGGGATCCTGTGCTATGAGTTGATGATTCTGATGATGATTCTGATGAGCCACCGGTGGAATCTGAACCTTCTTTACTGGTTTCCTTGCCCTCTCCGGCCGCTGATGTACCACCGGTAGTACTTTGTCCTGGAGGATGAATCTTTTCGTTAATTTTCTCATATCTCTCCGAATTTCATAATAAACTAAAATCTCTATCTATTCAACGAAGTCATAGTTGAGAGGTGGTAGAAAAATGATTTCTCCAAAACTTGCCAACTACTCTTCTCAATTAAAATTGAAAAAATTTTACCAAATACTGATTCAATTTTTACTCACCACCAGATTCACCTGTTGTAGGACTGCCTGTGGTAGATTGAGCCTCAGTAGCTGAATTTGGTGAACTTTCACCGGAAGATTCAGATGCACCAGATTCCGATCCACCATCTCCACCTTCACCTTCAAGTTTCTCTTCAACCCCTGCTTCTCGAATACCTCGAACTGTAGCATTGGGATTATTTTTTGTCGATTCACTTCTATCCGAATGTTTATTGCTATAAGTAGAATGTTCTGTACGTTTTACAGACTTTCCCTGAGCATTTTTGTGTGTGTCTGGAATAGCTGGTGAGCTGGATGGGCTATGAGAACTACTATGATGCTCTTTAACCTCTGATGGTTTATTTGAATTGGCAGTGATCTTTCCATTGGAAAGGGAAGAACGAATAGATGAAGGAGAAGAGGATTGGGGGCCTCTATTCGATACTTTGGAGGAGGCATTTTTTCGAATCGAAAGTGAAGACAATATTGGACTTGTCAGATTATGTTTACCGGAAAAGTTTGGAATTTCAGGATGACTGTATATCTGATAAAAGCTGTTGATTAGTATGCAGAAAAACAATAATATGGGAATTTGATTCATAAATTTTGGTTGAGATCGAATTCTTTTACGATTGGAACAATTTTGTGTCGGAAAAAGTGACAGTTGAAGTAAAACACGTGAGCCGCAATTAATTGTTGTCGAAGAAAGTCTCTCCATAATTTTGATGAATATTGGTTGGTGGTGATGCTTGGAATAACTTTTTTTTTCTTCACTGATAGCACAAGTTGAAGTTTTTTTCTTCCTTCACTATGATCATTCAGAGTGGAAAACAGTGATGATGAATATTATTCATACAAGTGAGAATTAGAAAATGTTGATTACACTTCGATTGAACTAATGAATGTTGGAATGAAGTGAATGAGAATAGATTAGATGGGAAGAAGAGAAAGAGAGAGAGAAAGAGAGGGAGAGCAAGTGAGTAAATGGTAAGTTTTACCGGATGAATATCTTGTGACTAAATATCTGCAAGAAAGAGAATTAACTATGACAATCGAATCATTGGGCACAGTGATTATGTGAAAGCGAAAAAAATAAAAAAAGGAAATGGAAGTTCGATTCAGGAAAATGAGAAGGAAGAGAAAGACTCTTTTTGTTTAGAAGAAAAAAGAGAGAGTTTGGTAAATGAATTGAGATGAATTTTAACGATAATGAATAGCAAAAACCGTTGCTGATACTATGCAAATGAGCTTTAAAATGAGTTTCACATAGTTTATATGTGAGACGAAGGCAACTTCAGAGGAGTCAAAATACATGGTCAATTAAAATGGTGGCCTCAAAAGCATGAATATTAGAAAATATAACTTTCTATGGAAGCAAACTGAGAAATGATAATAATTCTTTCTCTTGAACAGTTAGAGAGGTTAATTTTTATGAGAATGTTTCTTTCGGCCACTTTCTTCACTGGTCCCTGAGCACAGTAGATGTGAAATTTTCATATAAATATATATATATATACATGGTCATACATCCATTCAGTCATCCAATCGAAACGATGATAAGTTCCAAAAATAACTAGTTACTAAAATCAAGATGGTAAAAAAACATATCATGTCAGCAAGTTGGCACTCGAATAGCTAAAACAAAAGATGATGAGCAATTACAAATGATACTGATAACAGAAACTCCCAATAAAGAATTGTGTATACGAGTGTGTAAGTTAAAATTCACAAGTGAGACATCCATTTGACATCCATCCAGGTTGTATCATCTCGATTCTATGGACTGAAAATGTGATGTGATACACTGGCAGGATGTTGATACTGTCTGTCAGGCGAGTTGGCTGAGGTGTCGGTTGAACAGACGAAATAGTCACGAAATTATACTAATTTCTATTTACTTTAGATCACCATGGTGGTTAGACCCATGGAGACATTCTTTCGATGTTTATCCATATTTGATGGCTTACAGCTGCTATATATCAATTAATCATTGTTTTTAGCTCAATTACACAAAATCCGTTAGCAAATTGTGTGTTGTTGTCAAATTGTTTTCTGCATTTGATTCCCTAAGTTACGTTTTGCTCAACGTGAAGAATTTTGAGTATGATCCTCTGACACCTATTTTTTGGTAACATCAGAACAAACTAATCGATTGGCTAATTCATCACTTTTGTTCCAATTTCAATCGGAGGAGAATACATGTAATACCATGAGTTCTATCCAGTGAGTATGTGTAGAGACTTGAAAAAATTGTAAATTTTCTTCGTTCCCAAAAGCAGAAAAATGTGACAAGAATATGAGAAAATTTGGGATCAGTTTTCTCTTCATCAAAACCATCTTACTGTAAGATTGTTTACTTACTTAATCGACAGATTTGCGTGCTACGGATAACGATTTAGCTATTCGATTCACTTGATTGGTATTCATGAGAATCTGTCCAGGGAAGAAAGTCATCTGAAGAATCATAAATTCTTGAGATTCTGCCGAGACGCTTCAAAATTTTCAAGGCCATCTTGGTTGCTTTCGAGAAACGATAGAAATAACCAGATAAATTTAAAATGATTTTCATGAGAGAAATATGTAATTTTTATCGAAACTGAATTTCTAACAAAGAATTAGCTTTAAAAATATGAAGATACATTTGTGTTTAATAAGCTTGAAAATTTTTAAATGATTTGAGCTATAAAATAGGATATTACAACTTTTTTTGGAGATGTTATTTGAAAAACCAAAATATTAGGCTGCTCCACCAGCTAGCACTTGAAGTTTGGCATAAGTTGCCTCAATAGCTGTGGAAATAGCGGAATTGAATTCTGTCTTTTCGAGGGCATGTATTCCTTCGATTGCAGCACCACCAGGAGCTATTAGAACATCTTTCATTTGGTCAGGAGGTAAGCCAGATTCGATTAGTGTTTGTCCACTAGCTTGGGCAGTTTTGGCGGCAAACTTTATTGCCATCGCTCGATCCAAACCTATTTTGGTGGCTGCCATGGCCAGGGCATCGATAAAGTGGTACGAAAAGGCCAATCCATAGCCGGCTGTAGCACAGGCTGCATCTATTTGATCACCAACCACATGTTCTAACTTGGCAATTCGAGATAGAAGAGATCGAACAATTTCTGATAATTTAGAATCCGGATCTGTATCAACAGCACACAATCCCAGACCGTAAGCACAAGCAACATTAATCATGATTCGATGGAATTTTATCTGATATTTTTCAGGATACTCGGGGTTCAATAGGCTGGCTTTAATTTGGTCCACTGAACATCCGGAGACCAGTGATAGAACATACATTTTGTTCTTTTGTCTTGGAATAAAGTTGGTCAAAAAAGCTCGAGGATTATCGGGGTCTCTTAGACAATCTTTGATCACATTACCATGAAAACACAGGAAAATAATGTCACAGGCACACTTGGCGAAGATATCGAAAGGCCGCTTACTAACGTTCATCTTGGAACTTTTGTAGTTCTCTAATTTGGCTTTCTTTTTTGAGCCTGGCGAAGCAACATAAATTTGTTCAGGCTTAATGTTTCCAAATCCCGTTAGGCCTTCAATAATAGCATCACATATTCGACCAGCACCGATGAAGCCTATCCTTGCATTGGTCAGATCCATTTTACCTCTTGATGGTCGATGGCGACTTTTTTTCTGCATTTCAGGAGGTGGCTGATCCATGGGCGCCTCAGCCATTTCAGCACCCATATCAGGAGCCATTTCACCAGCAGCCGCCTCACCAGGCTGACTACCTGGTGGCATTGCAGCCCCTTCCATAGGTGCTTCACCTGCAGCCGATCCAGGCACAGCTTCTTGTGGAGCTTCTCCTTCCGGTGCTTGATCAGGGGGTGGCATCTGACTAGGATCCATGATGATATGATAAATTAATACTATTAGTATCAATAGTACCAGTAACTTAATTAATAGCACTGATTAATTTCTTTAAACGAATCCTCAGATGGACTAATTTCAGCAAGAAAGAAAGAAATCAATACAATTGATAATGGCTCCTATCGAGAATTGGATGGACATTGTTGCTAGAAGGAAAAAACCTAACAATGAGTTTTCGAATAATCAGTTGATGTTTTCATTGTTAGAGATACCTGTATATGTGTGAGTATACATGATTCTACCATAACTTGAACAATATGTTGAGTTTTTGGAGCAAATTATCATCATTTATCTGTGAAGAGGTTGCGTTTGTGGCTCATTTGAGGGCATCACTGATACATATAAATATGATGCCAATCAAAGCAAAATATTGTATTGTGGACAAGCCTCTTCCGGTGGGAGTTTAGCCAGGCGCTTTAGAATAGAGGGCAAAGCCATCGATGCGTTGACAGGACTAGCAGATCTGTTGTTTCAGATCATTGCAACCGAATGCTTGGTGGCCTGTTTGCTAGTTAATATCTTTCTAGAGAAAGAGAGAAAGAGAGAGAGAAGCTGAGAGAGATGATTTCTAGGGGAACTTAGCATTTAAATGATGATCTAAACGCAATCAAGGAAAGATAATATTAAAGGTATTCACTCACTTGCAATTGCTCGTGGATAATGATACTCCAACAGATGATTTTGTTCTCAGGAATAGTTTCACAAGCACAGATTCGATCCTTTTCTATAGTTCTCTAGAACTTTGTGTGTGAGAGAGAATGGAAAGTCTTCTCCGCATCATCTCTCTCTCTCTCTCTCTCTCTCTCTCTCTCTCTCTCTCTCTCTCTCTCTCTCTCGCTTTATCTGTCTCATCTCCATCAACATCCCAACAACATTTCATCTCCACTGAAATTATTGGGCACTAAGTGCACGCAAGAGAAATTGCTGCTCTCCTCCACTACTTTTGTTTCTTTATCATCTCTTTTCCTATCCATAATACCTAAACAATGACATTTTTGGTCTAGCAAATCTTCTAGTGTAGATTCAAAATTTTCCATCAGCATAAAAAAATTCTCTTGGAATATTGTCGAAATCGAGCTCATAAGATTTTTCTCATAGTGATTTAAAATTGAGGAAGAATGAGCCATGAAGACGAGTCATCCAAAGATCTTCGAAATCTACATCTGATGACCAAAAATCAAATCGCAATCTAGAAAGTTAGTAATCAGCTTTAATATTCAAATAGCAAGTCTTTCATAATTTTTTGGGTTTTCGAGAATTTGTGAGGCAATAGTCAGAATTATGACTAGCTTTTCGAGCGCAATTGAAATAATTAGGATCAACTCAATCTGACTTCTTCTTCAAACGATAGTGATCAACAAAATACACACGGCTAGGCATTTGCGAATAAAAATTCCAATCGTGATCGAAGCTGTTGTTTACAATAAAGATTCAATAGAAATAAATGATATAAGCAATCAGAATATTGGTTAATATCATCTGGATTTTTCTCTTCACTCGAAACATCTATCAATGTGACCATCCGTGAGAGAGGTGTATTGTCAGCAGAGTATGTCTTCCCAAAATACTACCTTTTCAATAGGAGGGCCAATCAAAAGCAGCGCAAACCCCTCCAAAGGTGGAGCCTAGGAAAGAAAATTCGGGCAAACTTCGCAGCATGTAGAGTGATGGGCCAAACTCGAGTACATAGAAGAATATGAAAGTGTTTCAAAGCTTGTATCAAAGCTATTTCGAAAGTGTATTCATTCTGTGCAGTTTTGAAAAAAGTATAAAAATTTGCTAAGAGAATTTGATGATCTCAGTAATGTTTTTTGGATAAAAAGTGTGAATTCTTCCTACTACAATCGAATATGAGTTCTAACCAGCTCTCTCCTTCAAGCTCAACGAATAGCTCTAATGTTTTGTATTCTTCATCACCTACATCAAATTCTCTTCCATCCACATCACCGGATCAATCGTTCTCACCATCACTTATGGCTTCCACAAGGATTTGTAAAGAAGATGTTAATACAAAAATTCCAAAAAATTCATTCGCGATACAACAGCTTCTCGGTTTAAGTGAAAATGTTGCCAAAACTCAAGAAACTAAAGAAATTTCAGCAACAAAAAATGGTATGCCATGAATAATTTGTTCTAAATTATCAATGTTCATCTGAAATTTTTTCTCGAATATTTTTGAATCTTGATCATAATTCTTACCTAACAGAATAATTGTAATCTTTTCCCACAGCCCAGCATGCGTCTTCCTATTGCTTAACTCAACAAAGCTATAGTCAATCGCGTTTTCTGGATAAACAGCCATTTTTTGACACCGCTAATATTGTTGAGAGAATATGTTCACTGAAAAGAGCCAATAATTTGGAGAGCCAAATGATGTCTCTTACTCAATCCTCAGAATCAGTCAATCATTTGTTTCAATCATTAACAAACTCTAATATCAACGCACTTTTGTCTCGAAATGAACATCTCCGATCAAGTGAGTAAATTTACTGCTTTTTACTAGCATTCAAAATTTTTCTATCAAAAAAGTTCTCAAATTATCTTCGATAATTTGCTTGGAAAATGTTTGCATCATCCTTCGGAATGATTTGTAGCATTTGACACTTACTTAAGATCCCAAGTTGTGAATCTAGTCATTGGTGATAGATGCTAATGAATGAAAGCCATAACTGTTCACTAATTTATCCCAGTGGAACCACTTCAATTTTGAGCGGAAATTCTAGACAGCTAGAAACTGAAGGATTCACAATGCCCTAGGGCTGAAAGTAAGTGGGGCATGAGAAACTGGATGACCGATTAGTGGCCACAAGTAAGCCCGTATTTCCGCTCGTGGCAACGTTACTGATACGCATGAGAAGTGTTCTTTAGAGTAATCTTTGTGCGTGTTCACAAAACGATACAAAAGAACAAATTACAGGGATCATCACATTATGATATGGAAAAACTCTTGATCTCTATTCTTCCCTTGGTGCTTCATGTTAACCGGATTTAGAATAAGGGTTGACTAGGTCTGCTTACCTTATGTTTGAGTGATTCAACTTCCGATGATCAGCTCCAGTTTTTCATCCACATAACGGGATTGGCTTTGAAAATGATTTGTTTAATCACTTCGCCAGACAAACAGCTTCACTGATGGACTCTCGGTTCAGCGATTATGCTGACCAAGTGTTACTTTGCTTCCGATTTTCGAATCTTAACTTTGTTATTCATTACCTATCTTTCATAGAATGTGTCCCCGAAAGTAATCATGACTACATGTATATACAATTAGATCAGCTCATTAGAATATATGATCAGCTAGACTCGTCAGGATTTATTGAGATTTCAATCTCAGCCTATTTCTATGATATATACTCTGGTCCAATGAATTTTTCATACTATTCTAAATGGAAGAATCTCTTGATTTATAGGTCCATTGTGGAAATATCTCATTCCATCACCTCAGTCCTTGTATCATGTTAGACCCAAAACACGAGGACCTCGTCGGCAGCGAACTACTTTTACACATGAACAAACTCTCCGATTAGAGATGGAATATCATATGACTGAATATATCAGTCGAAGTAAACGCTTCCAGTTAGCTTATCTCCTCGAATTGACCGAAAATCAGATCAAAATTTGGTTTCAAAATCGAAGAGCTAAGGACAAGAGAATTGAAAAAGCAATTCTCGAGCAACAGTACAGGTAAGCAAATTACGAAAAAGGAATTGATTCACCAAGATCCACCTGCACACAATCATATTTGATTGTTATACTTTTCTCATTCTCATTAGATACAATGGCTCGAATGCTGAGATGATGGCCGAACCAATGGATATGAATGATGGCTTGAATTTTTCGAAGCAGGACCGAAATTTCTGTTGTAATGGAAAAGATGGCCAGACAAGAAGGAATACTGATTCAATTTCAAAATCTAATACTCTTACAAATTCAGTTAAATCTGAATTTTCATGATATCAGCCGCTGTATAACACTCATAATGTCGATTTATTTTCTGCTAATTTTTTTCCGAAACAAATGTAATTTTTTACCATTAAAATATGCTTATTCTTCATCAAAATTTGAGCCTCGGGATTTTACTGTCAACCTATTGATCAAGTTATGATTTGAAATTTAAATAATGCAATAGGCGAGCTTACTGAACGAATAGGTGATCATACATCATATAGTTGAATGGGCTCGAAATGTTTCACAACATAGGAACAGAGGAACAGAGGTGAGGTAAGCTCCAGGTAATCAGATTGATATTTGCGTGAGCTTGTTGTCGAAAAAATTTATAGGCTGTATTTGGAATCGTGAGGGAAAGATTTGTCTTGACAATATTGGAGGAAAGAGAGCTGTTAGAAACTCAATAATCTGTTCGAGATCAATGAAGTAGGAGACTTCAGCTGCTTCCATTTGCGATCAGAAAATGATGATGATAAGCTTATATTCACTCTTTCGGATGATGATGATCATCATCATCACACCAATCAACTGTTGGGCGGATAAGCATCCTGTATCACGCAAGATGTATGATGTAATTTTTTTGCACTCTCTGTCTCTCAGCCTCTCGAAAGGATATTCTTATTCCTAGAACTCGAAAAATTGAAAATGTACAGGCTCCATCTTCGAGCTGATCTCGAAAATGCTCCATTCCTAGAAAATTTCACCAGAATTACGAAATAATTCAAGCATCCGACCACACATTTATGCACTTTATTTGGGAAAATCCTTCAAAGTTTGAGATTTTCTATTTTTTCCATCACGTCAAAGAGAATTTTTTTATGTTTTTTTTCATGATTTTTTCTCATTTTATAAAATTTTAGTCATGTCTATCACCTCTATGCACCAATCGTTCATGAGTGAAAAATTCTCTCAATGTCGACAGGAAGTCGATGAAAATCAGGAAAACCCTCAAGATTACAAAATATGAATAATTTTCAAAAAATCCTTTACAAATATTCACTCTCAAATATTCAGTCCATGATCACCTAAATTGCTGATTGTTCTAATGGTAAAACTCGAATAGTCCCGAAATTTATCGAATTCTCGATAAAATTATGGTTGAACAATAGATGGAGCTTAATCAGACTCAACAATCGGACTTCCGCCCTAATTTCCTAGATGGCTCTCTGCACTTTTCTTGGGAATCATGTTTTGGCTAAAATTCATTGAATTACTATTGTAAGCTTGTTTTCATTGTATAAAGTGAAAAAGTGTGAATTGTGTTGGTGTTTTGGCTTGGGCCTTAAATTCATTTGACAATTGATTGGATTGGTTTAATTGATATTTCGATTCCGGTGGATGGTTTCAATGGATTGGATAGACTTAGGGCTTGACACCTGTGTTGAAAAGTGATTTAATTCTTCATCTCATTACTGCGGAATCAGGGTTGTTTATAACCGTTGCCTGCTGACTTAGTGTTCCAAGATGGCGGATTCAGGCGTGTATAGCTCGTTTTGTCGCTGACGGTTTTTGTGATTCTGGTTCTGATGCTGTATTTTCGATCTATTTGTACTCATAACATACAAATATACAATAGTCAATTATTCATTTGATCATTAAATCGATCTCAAAACAATGAAGATCGACAGATCTAAGCTTAAGAAAAGTTCCACGGAAGTTGTGAGTATCTCGCCGATATACCCCTTTCTGATTGATTAAAACAGTTATTTATTTTGATTAATTATCATAATAATCATCCTTGATGATAATGAAAGATGCTTCATCTGTCCTTCGATCAAAGCATCAACAGATGAAGTGTAAACCTTCAACAGTAGTACCCAGTATTATCTGACTGAGCATGGGTCAAATCGAATCAGAGTTCAGTCAGTTCAGACATATGAACGGACATGAATCACTCTTATTTTCCCTGAGAGAACTTATCCTCACTTTCAATTTGATCGTATCTTTATCTACTAGCCGATGTGCTCTTCTCACTCTGAAGCCATCTTGTTGTCTTTTAATACAGCCTCCGGATTGTAAAACCTTGATTGACAGAATAAAAGCCTGCAGTGAAAAGGAGCTTCCTGAGCTCCTCAGAAGCATAACATCATGGAATTATGGCAAAGTAAGCACTCTCATTTCTCAACCAGCTAGCCGGTTTCTATTTCTCTAATCTTTACTCATTTCCACCAGAGTGAACTTCATCATTGGGTAGATGTTCTAGATTTACTCGATTCCATACTTGAAAGATGTTGTCACAAGGAAAGTGAGAGCCAATGGACATTGCCGGTAGATTTACCCGAGAACAACTTGGTAAGGATAGGATTCGTTATTTGACCTTTGATTTCTTTATTCGAAGAGGCTTCACCACTAATCTTTATCATTCATTCTTTTTTGTAGAAGGAACTATGTATTTCTGTAATTGTATTTACATCACAGCTAATCGAACACAGTTTCTCCAAACATGCATACGATTCTATGGAGGTAAACAAATCTCTCACTTATCTTTGAATCAACACTCATTGTAACTTTTCTCTTGTGTAGCATCTCACTACTCTACTCTCATCAACCGATATGCAAATCGTTCTGGCAGTTCTCAACCTTTTGTACGTCTTCAGCAAAAGATCTAATTCCATTACTCGTTTGAATTCGGATCGTCGGAGGGCCCTACTCACAAGGCTCAATTACTTGGCTGAGGTAAACTTCTTTCCTTGGAAGAATTTTCTCATTCTTCACTTGGCATTTATGTACTGCGACGTTGACAAAACTATATCTGTCTCCGTCGAATTTTTATGATGCTATATCAAAAACATGGTTGGCACATCGGCATGTTATTCGAAGTTTTTCGAAGATCATCATTGTCGATGACTTCAACTTTTTACATTCATTCTGTAACATCTTTTTTTGTTTTCAATAGAGTTGGGGTGGCAAAGAAAACGGTTTCGGACTAGCCGAGTGTTGTAGAGATCTCAAAGTTTCATCGTTCCCCTCGAGTGCCACAACGTTGCACTTTGAATACTATTGTGATGAAACCATCGGTGGGGCTAACTTGATTGCTTCCACTTCACCACCATCATCATCATCATCATCAGTCAATATTTCTAATAAGAAATCATTGCCGAGCACCTTAAATGTGATTCATATTGAGAACGTGGATCAGATCAAGGACAAAAGTTTAGCTCAAATCATGGAAGAATTGCTTGAAACTCATCCTGTGCCTAAAGAAAAACAAATGCTTCTCTTCACTCATCTGAGATTGGCTCACAATTTCTCCAACTATCAGAAGCGTCTTCAGTGTGTTCAAACACGCTTGCAAGCACTCTCAATAATAACCTATTGCAACACATTGGCCATGTTTGATAATTCCAGTAATATTTTGTATAATGGTTTCATCGAAGAGTTGGTGGATGTTCTAGAGATAAAGGACTCTAAGCTCTTAGAAATAAAAGCTGCCGCACTACGGACACTTACATCTGTGATTCAGTTGGATCATACCAACAAATTAAACACCATAGTGGATGTTACCGGAGCATCATCCTATCATGGTTTTTTACCAACTCTCGTGCGAAGTTGCATCCAAGCTCTTATCAATGGTGAAACTACATCATTTCCCCTGACCTTTGTCACCCCGTTGTTCTCATTCCTGTATCATTTTGCAAGTTATGAGAGTGGTGGAGAAGCTCTTGTTTCCTGTGGTATGATAGAGTCTCTGCTTAAAGTTATCAGTTGGAAAGGAAATCATCCAGAGCACATCACTTTCGTAACTCGCGCTGTAAGAGTGATGGACCTAATCACCAATCTCGATATGACTGCCTTTCAAAACCATGGTGGTCTCAACATCTTCATCAATAGACTTGAGTACGAAATCGATATCTGTCGAAAAGAGCAGCCATTCGAGATTGAGCTTCCCGGAGCTCAGCGTCGTGAGTTTCAAGATGTTGCGATCAGCGATACAGCCATCTCAGCACCTTCTCCTCCATCTAATGGTTCGTCGATGAACGCTTCCATCAGTATTTCAGGTGAGAGTAACAGCAATGGTGATGTGAATCCTAGTGTGCGAAGCGCTTCTTCCCCTATGGAAGTGGATAACTCTTCCAATGACAATTTGCCACCGGTAGCTTCAACATCTAATAGCTTTATCGGACAATCTACTTCTCCAGCCACATCAAGTGCAAGGGAGCCGCAGATATACTCTCAACGGGCAGCTGTTATAAAATCTCTGTTGAATTTTCTGAAAAAAGTCATCCAAGACTCCGCATTTTCGGATAGCATAAGACATCTGATGGATGGACCTCTTCCAAAATGTTTACGTCATATTATTAGTAATTCAGAGTATTACGGATCAGCTCTCTTCATGCTGGCGACTGATATTGTTACGGTTTATGTCTTTCAAGAGCCATCACTTCTCTCATCACTTCAAGAAAGTGGACTTACCGACGTAGTTTTACACGCCCTTCTAGTCAAAGAGGTATTCTTGAATTCATACCAGAAGAATGTAAATTTTAACTCTCACCTTCATACCTTCTTTATTTTATAGATTCCTCCTACCAGAGAAGTAATTGCTGCTCTGCCGAATGTTTTTAGTGCTCTATGCCTCAATTCAAGAGGCCTTGAAGCTTTTATACCCTACAAGCCTTTTGAGAAAATTTTTCGCTTGCTTCTCTCTCCTGAATATTTACCAGCGATGAGAAGAAGGCGAAGTAACGATCCAATGGTGGATACCGCATCTAACCTCGGGTCTGCAATGGACGAACTCATGCGTCATCAACCCAGTCTGCGAGCAGAAGCCACTGCCGCTATCATCAAACTTTTAAAGGAACTTTGTGAATTGGGATCAGATCCAAACTGTGTCTGCTCAAAGCCAGCCGCAAAAGGTCCAGAAATCAACCCTGGTCAAAATGATACAATCAGACCCGTTATGCCTGGAAATGGTGCTGAGGGAGGCTCTTCTGACGAAGATGATGAAGAGGATGAAGATACGAACACTGCATCCGGAACTCGGGTCGCACCAACCGAGAAACCTCAACCCGAACAAACCCTTGCTTCAATCCAACCGAGCAATAAACAACCTGTTCCATTGGTCGATTTCATTCTAAATGTTGTAAGTAATCGATTATTCAATTTCTACTATGGACTGTTTTCTCCTAATGGAACACTGTTTTCTCTTCTATAGATGCGATTCGTTGATTCCATATTGTCGAATAACTCAACTGATGATCATTGCAGAGAATTCGTCCGGCAGAAGGGACTGAAACCTCTCCTTAATATTCTACGTCTTCCTAATCTACCTATTGATTTTCCCTTGACACAGGCTTGTATGTCGGTGTCTAGTGTTTGCAAAACACTATTGGTAAGTGAGCTTGATGATTGATTGAGGAAGAGTAATTCAAGAGTAATTTTTTCTTACCTTAGACCTTGACAAGTGAAAAAGAAGTCCTCAAAATCGGTTTAACCAATTTAACTGAGGTGCTAAACTGCTTAGAGCCACTTCATCAGCCTCTTTCTGCTCCTGGAGGAAGCGTTCTACTAGATGAATTTATCCAAGCTTCTGCTAAATGTCAAGGATCCAACCTAGATCCTCACCAATCCTCCAACCTTACACCTTTATTACATCATATGTCAGCTGCTCACGCCTACATAAATATGTTCATCCATGTTTGTCGCACTGGTCAACCTGAAATGCGTAACATCTCAGTATCAAGCTGGGGCTCTGAGATGGGGTTGAATGTGTTGAAAGGCCTGAGTCAACTCTACACTTCTCTCGTTTGGGAGAGTACCGTCCTCCTAGCTCTCGTATCAGACTCATCTAATAGCACTTCGTGGAAGTTTGGTCGTCATCAGGTTGAACGACTTGCTGCATTGACCAAGGAAAGTTCTGACTTGAGCTCAACTTCTAGTTCTAAAAACAGTGAAGAATCGAAAATGGAGATTGACGAAACCTGTGATACTGCATCTATATCCTTAATATCTCCTTCGGGCTCTAGTAGTGAAGATTCATCGAAGAAGAAAGATCCAAAGTCATCTAAATCAGTACCTCATTTGAAACAAGTGAAACCTTTGCTATCCAGTGCATCTCGTCTAGGCCGAGCCCTTGCAGAACTTTTCGGCTTACTCGTGAAGCACTGTGCTAATTCTCCTATCAGACATCGCCGTCATCATCACTCGAGTGCTCTCATGCCTCTTGCACCATTTCCGTACGCAAATGCTGTGGCCACTCATCTTACGAAACTCTTGGCCAAGGGTCTTTCATGGACACCGCCTCCAACGTCTCCTATCCCAGAATTTATGTAAGTTTATATCGGTCTCTTTTCTTTTTCTCTCCTCCCTCTTCTTCTGCATAGCACCTGGTATCTGCGTATCCAAAATATACACGATGTTCGATACGCTCGAAATGGTGCAAAACGAATGTACATCCTCATCGTTACCTATCTTTTAAATCAAATTAATTTTTAGGCTGGTATGCGTTTGTAACATTTGATCTAAATATTTGATTCAAATATATTACAGGTTGACTTTTTACACCTGCTCTGTGGGTTTCACATCGCCCATGCTTTTCGATGAAAGAAAATTTCCTTACCATCTGATGCTCCAAAAATTCGTTCAATGTGGTGGCCAAGATGCTTTTTTTGAGTAAGTGAAATCAATATACCCCTTCTGGAATTAGTTTTAATCCATTTTTCTTCCATAGCACGTTCAAATGGGCCTTGACCCAAGGAGGAAAGGTCTCGATTGAAGAGGGTCTAGAGCATCCAGATCTTCCTGAAAAAACGGGAGAATTTCTGGACTCTTGGCTCATGCTTCTGGAAAAAATGGTTAACCCTAAAACGATACTCGAATCCCCTCATACTTTACCAGCAAGTAGCAGTCAACATAATATCGCTCCCTTTGTCCCAACCAAATATCTTATACGAACTCATAAGAAAGCATTCGAGTACGCCATGCACCTTTGGAACAAAAAACCATTGAAAGTCTATGGTGAAAGAATGTCTGAATCAATATTGGCTATCTTATGTCATCTCCTACGTGGTGAGGCCATTATACAAGATAAACTCAGCGAAGAGAAAGGATGCAAAACCAAGGATACAACAACTCCTGGACCTGTGCGAACAAGTCGAAGAGATGAGCTTGAGGAGCAGGGTATCAGTGCTGAACATCTCACACAACTTGTTGATATGGGTTTTCAACGAGAACTTGCAATGGAAGCTCTCATGCGAGCTACTTCCCTTGAACAAGCAACTGAATATCTCTTGAGTCAATCATCCCACTCTCGCCCAGCTGGAAATGATTGGGATTTATCAGAAGAAGACCAAGTTCTTCGAGCCATTTACATGTCTCTCGATGAGAATACCGAAGGAGAGACTGCACCACCCGAAAATGATAATGAGCCTATGCCAAAAGAAATGATGGACAAATTCACGGCTGATCTACTTCCTGGTTGTTTATCGCTTCTGGAAACTTTACCAGAAACTGTTTATCGTGTCTGCGACCTACTTCTCGCTGTTTGTCAACGTAACGGTGAACATTGGTCGAAAGACATGTTGAGGCAACTCATTTCCGAAATCAATTCAAATGTGAACAAGCTGCTCGAAAGCACTCAGCCAATGACTCAATCAGATAAACGTACCATTCCTGAATGGGCCTCTCAAATAAGCCAAATGCCTGAAGCTTTTAAAGCTGCAAATATGATTCATCTTTTTTCGCTTCTCTTCGAAGACAAACGAAATCAATGTGCTAGTTTGGTGAGCGAAACTAATCTCATCGACAATCTGGTTCAATTAACTGATGCTGCTCAAAATGCCATGTTAATGGCATCCAATAAGAATATTAGCTTGGGCACTCCCAAGTGGCTAGCACCCGTAGTCCTGCTAATTGACCTCTACGATAAATCTGCTGTCGCCTCTGTTCGTAGAGCTCCTCTTCTTTCTCTACCCAGGCGCCGATGGAGATGGTTTGATGAGCGATCTGGTAAATGGACAGCCTATGCTCAATTGAATAATAAGACTA
Source organism: Brevipalpus yothersi (assembly GCA_003956705.1). Classification (NCBI taxonomy): domain Eukaryota; kingdom Metazoa; phylum Arthropoda; class Arachnida; order Trombidiformes; family Tenuipalpidae; genus Brevipalpus; species Brevipalpus yothersi. Next base: position 29,278 of record QZCP01000523.1, on the reverse strand, counting down.
TAGATGAAGCATACAAGAATGGGGATTCCTTCGTGCGAATAGAAGTAGGAAGAAGAAAGTATATCGTCAATTTTGGAACAATGGTTCAAATCAATGAAGAGACTGGAAATTGGCGACCTATCATGTTTGTCAACGATGAAAAACCAATGGAGGTTGCAGAGGAATCAAATTCTGTCAATTCAACGGGAAATACAACAGCAACTAAGTCCACTGAGTCATCTTCTGACACTTCTTCCAGCTCTTCATTTGGCTACAAAGTTGTCAAAGGGTTGGAATCTCATCAATGTGCTTCCTTGATCAGAGCTTGCGCTGGCTTCATAAGCATACCTGTTGAGGCTGAAACTCTTCATGCAGTCATGCGCTTGGTTCTACGCCTTACTCGAAACTATGAGCAAGCATCACTTTTCGAAGATCTCGGTGGTATTAGACATATCTTGAACCTTACTCAAGCTTCAGGTTTCACTGGATTCACATCACTTGCTACTCTTATCATTCGACATGTCATCGAAGAACCCAATACTTTACGTCAAACAATGGAGAGAGTTATAAGAGCAACACTCCACAATCCCAATATAAATTGTAAAGAAATGCACTACATCTTGCGTGTTCTCGGGCCTGCGGCCTGCCGTAACAGCGAACTCTTCCTGGATATTACGAAATCTATTCTTCGTATATCTCTCTACCCTCAATCAAAGCGAGAAGAAGATGAAAGTCGTCTGATGAGTGCTCAGACCGTTCAAACTTTGCGTCTTCTACCTTCAAAATTTTCAACTGTCCCGGGGGCTTCTAATAACATCATCAAAGAGGTGATCAACGACCTTTTGAATGCTCTAACCGTTCCTTCCACCCCGATCACAGAAGAAACTAGCACCTCTTCGAATAGTAACTCCTCTGAAGTCAAAAATGGTCCCATTGTTTCCTCTCGAACTTTTTGCCCGCTTCCTTCTCAGCTTCGGTTGAATCGCGAATCATCTTCTTCTGATTTAGTTCATCAAGAAGATGACGAACTTGTCTCTTCCGATGAGCCACTTCCCAACATCATTACAGCTGGGGACTCAAGCAAATCTGTGGCCACTGGCCCAAAGGACGAAGATACTTTGAAAAAGCAGAGACCGTTGTTGAGTCAGTCCGCTATCATGCGGCTTCTCGCTGAACTTATTCGCTCTTATCCTGTAATTGCCAAGCTCATCACTGACCATATGTATCATGCCGGTCATAATGACTTGATTGCAGAAGAGTGTAGTGCGCTCTCTTTCGTTTTAGATAACCTCCTACCAAATACTCAGAATATAGGGGATAAAAACTGCCCTGCCTTGACAAGAGTCCTGATAGCAGCTCTTTCATCTTGCAATCATTGTCCTGATGCGCAAACAACTCTCGTCAACGAGGTGAAATCTGCCCTTCACCGTGCTTTAGCTCTACCTGAATCAAGCGAAAAGCACATCCGAGTTCAGGCTATCCTGGGAGTTATTAGCACTATGATTGACGCCTGTCCTACTGTCAATCAGACTTCTCAGCAAAATATGCCTGGATCAATCCGCAATCAAAGTACAGGTATCAACAATATGGTCAAAATCATGTTGAGGCGAGGAATTGTGAATGATCTGGCTCGAATATCACACTCACTAGACTTTTCATCTCCTCATATGGCTATCACCCTCAATTCAGCCTTGAAACCTTTGGAAACCTTATCAAAAATAATAAATCTCCCCTCTCAATTCGTCCCACAAAACAAACGTCACAAGGCTGGTGGTGCTTCTTCAACTAATCCTGAGGCAATGGAGGAAGATACAATCAACTCCGCGAATGGTGGAGAAGAACATGCCGCCCTTTCAACAGAGACCCAAATAAGCGAAAGCACTCGTAATTCTGAGCAAGAAAATGAGTATCGAGTCATAGATTTGAACCCATCCGACATGGGAGACCAACAAAGAAGTAATCATATCTCAACGTTTGATAATGTCGAAGTTCACCCTGATAACGAGGCTGTGGTCATCGAAGAGGGAGTTCATTTCGATATTTTCAATGAATCGCATTCCCGTTCAAGCACCCTCATGGATGAACATAACAATGTTGGCATCGAAGTTGGAGAAACTCACGATAATGTAATGACCTCGAATGGAGCAGAGTCTGAATCTGATGAGGAATCAGAGAGCGATGAAGATGATGATGACGAAGATGATGAAGATCAAAGTAAGTGATCTCGCTATATGACTTCCTATAAAGATTTTTCCTTTCTTGAGGGGCAGTAGAATTCTTTGTTAATGATTTTTTCTTCAATTTCTCTGTATAACAATTGTTTTCATCTTAATTCCTATAGGCAACCCAGATGAAGAAGATAGAGACGATGACGATGATGATGAAGAAGACGATCATGTTGATGATGATGATGTAGAGGATGACGAAATCTCTGCTTTTGTCAACCCTGAGGAGATTGATGATCCAGTTTTGAGAAGCTATGAACGTGAAAGTGATCAATTCCTCTTCGATATTGAAGATATGATTCCACCATCAGTTTTTGCTGATGGAAATTTCAGATTGACCACCTTATTGCCCATGATAGACACCGAGCAACTATCCAATGTGCCTGATGCATCTCAGCCTTCAGTGCCTCCTGCTCCAGGTTCAGTCTCCATATCACATCCTCTTCTGGTTCGCCCTGGAAATGGTGATCCGCTTGGTATGAACCCTCCATCAGGATCCACCACAGCCAGTATTCTTGCTGCCACAGCCAGACCTCATAGAAGTCAGCGACAACGTTTATACCGTCCAGCGGTGGCTGCCACAGGTGCTGCAGCTCATCATAACTGGGCTTCCGGACAATATGCACGTCATCCTAATCCTCCTGTCATATTGCAGAGGCTTTTAGGTCCAGCAACTGCTCAACAAATTCTTCAGCTCACTTCTGCCAGTTCTCCCAACCACCCAGCCCGCCTAATATTTGCCAGTAACGATTTCCAAATAATCACTGCTGAAGAGGATCTTCTCGATTTCACGGAATCCGGTCTTGTTGGAAACGCTGGCTCATCCTCTGTACTCAGCACCATACCATCTGCTATGATAAGATGGACAGAAGAATCTCATGTTTTGGATGGAGATGCTATGCATGACTGTATAGCGTCATTGAAACCCGGTATTATAGAGGTGTGGGAAAAACATAGAGATGAAGAATTCGCTGAACGAAAAGAGAAGCGTAAAAGTATGATTGAAGAGGAAGAAAAGCAAAAAAAGAAAGGTGTTTTTGCAGGCTCAGGTAAAGTCATTCTCCCTGTTTCTTTTCTTGTCCAATCTTGAAATCATTTGTCATCGATACGCCTGTTTGAGTAGACTCAGTTCCGAAGCTTGTCCATGAATTGTTAGAGCTCATTGGAGAAGGAAGAGAGTTTTCTAAACTCAAAATGAGTCCTATCGGTTACATCTCTCTTCGAAACACGTTTTCCCGCAAAAGCTATAGAAAATAAAACCCCTTACAGTCTCTTGTTTTTGTCGTTTCTAATTCCCAATCTATTTATTTTCTTAGGTTTGAATCAAGAAAAAGACGGCAAGCTCTCTGATGAGGCTGGGGATTTCAAAGCTCCTGAAGCTGCCGTTGATGCAAGAACCGAACGACTAGCTGCTTCACTTGTTGAAGAAGTCCTCGGTCCTGTGATGGCTTCAGCTCAGCTCAATTCAAATCAACCACAGTCTACAGCTCCCAGCAATGCTAACTCTTTCAATGAAACTGCATTAGAACCATCTAACCCTATCGTTGATACCATCTCTGAACCAGTGCAAGTAGAGTCTCAACAAGGAGAGGATGAAATCAATCAAATGATCTGCACAGCCTCGGCCACGGCTTCTGACCGTCCTTCCCCCATGGACGTTGATAGATGGGCCGAAACTGAGTGTCATGCTAATAGTTCAAATCTTAATATTCAACCTCCTGAGATCTCTATTTCTCCTTCTGTGATTTCTATCGATAATTTGGGAATCGAACAAGGTTAGTATGTGAAATCTTCAGCTTTTTCACAAAAAATTGCTCATCTATTTGTTTGTTGTTCTTAGCAGATAGTGAGGCATCTCAAAATGTTCGCTCTTCGGAGCCCCCTGAGGAGCGTGTGAATGAGCTTCAGCCAGCATCTTCTAATTTGGCACCAGAGCCTAATAACACTGTCGAAGTATCGAACAATGATTCATCAGTCGCCGCTAATACCACTGAAGAACAGAGTAGCACCCCACCATCATCTGGAAACAACAATTCTGAGCTCCAAAATCTTCTTGGAGGTAAAAATCACATTTCCTATTTATCTTATCGGTCTTATTATATTGATCTTCCTTTACAGATACTGAAGTGCCCGAGGGTGTGGATCCTTCATTCCTTGCCGCTCTACCCGAGAATATTCGCCAAGAAGTTATTGCTGAACAACTTCGCCTTCAACGACTCCAGCAACAGCGTTCAACCTCTTCAAATGGCCAACCATCTCAGCCACAACCAAGCTCAAGTGCTAATACTAATGCCGGCCAATTCAATGAAGTCAGTCCAGAGTTTTTGGCTGCTCTACCACCGAACATTCAAGAAGAAGTTCTCGCTCAACAGAGAGCTGAACAACAGCGTCTCCAAGCACAGACAACTGGACCTGATGCTCCAGTCGACCCAGCATCATTTATTCAAACTCTTCCACCAGGCTTGAGACGTCAAGTACTTGCTGATATGGATGATAGTCTTCTCGCCTTGTTGCCGGGAGAACTTGCTAGTGAAGCTCAGAATCTTCGTCAAGAACTTGAAGCTAGGCACCGTCAGATATCAGAACGATTTTTCACTTCTCATGCTACGACAGCCCTCTCAAGAATCCTCAGGAGTGCTTGTAAGTATTGAAAATCCTCGGACTTTCAAAACATTAATCTTCCTTCGTCTCTATTCTCATTTTTACTATTTTTTCGCGATTGAAGCTGGTCGTACTCGATACGCAATTAGCACTGGAGCCTCTGGAACCGGGTGGGCCTGGCCTATCGGTTCTCGAGCTACCTCTTCCAGTTATGGATCTTCCTCTAACCAAGTTCGTCCACCTTATCTACCTGGTCGCTTCAAGGGTAGACAGCTACTTGACCATGAAGCGTTGACTTGTCTTTTGATTCTACTCTTTGTTGATGAGCCAAAGCTCAACATCAGTAGACTTCACCGAGTGTTGAAAAACTTGTGCCACCACATTCCCACTCGCATTTGGGTGATTAACTCTCTTCTTGCAATAATGGAAAAAACAAGAGAAGCTAAAGATCTTGGTGAACATCACAAGATTCGTAAATCAAGCAATGCTGGCTCTGGAGGCCATAGGTCCGTCTACTACTAATATGTCCCACTCTCTTAGCCTGATGATTAGAACGCGCTCCTGAAATGAGTTGGTACTCTATGGAATTCATCTAACCATATCGTCATGCCTCTTCCTCAATCCCGATATCCCCTTTCCCTTATCTTTCCCTCTGAGGAATGATGATATTGGTCTGATGGTACCATTGATACCTCTCAATGATGGTTAAGATTATGAGATCTGAGGGCTTTTGCATGAAACTTTTACACCCTATAATTTTATTTGAATAGTTATTAATACTTATCCATGGTTACAGGTTATCAAGTGGTCATCAGATGCCATCTTGGCTCTCTATATCTCTCGATGCAGCTCTTGGTTGCCGAACAAATGTTTTCCAGATCCAAAAAGTTGCCTCTGGAAAGAAAGGCATGGGCCAACCATGTCATTCCATATTGATTCATCCACAGGCTGCTCCACTCGTTTGTAGACATGTTCTGGATACTCTCATCTCTTTGGCTAAAGCTTTTCCTCACTTTCTTCGCCCTGATTTATCTCGCGAGGAAAGTAAGCTATCGGTTAGCTCGCAATCATCTAATCGTGATGAGACCAGTCCCGCATCATCTCGCTCTGGCTCTGCCAAGGATCCAGACTTTTGGGAAGTTCTTTTGAAATTGGACTCGTCAAGCTTGACTAAAAAGGGAAAGAGTATCGTTAAAAGTCACAGTATGTATCATGATTCCTTAATGAGAAACATTCTAACGCTTCCAATTATTTCAGGTTCTAATATATATCAACCGAGTAATTCTACCACAAGTAGCAATGAGAATGAAAGTGCCTTCAATGAAAGTGAAAATTCTCCTCTGGTCCAGATTATTAACTTATTGTCCCATCCTGTCGTAAAGAAAAGCTCACTCCTCACTGACAAACTTCTTCGTCTCTTGTCACTGCTGGCTATATCATTGAACTCATATGATACCTATCCGATGTCATCTTCCCATTTGAATGATCATCCAGCAGGAGGCTCAAATGTAGCCACCGGAGCAGCCTCCTTGTATCCGTCCCAGGAAGAAGCTCCTTCGCAAACTGTAGAAGAACAACCTCCTGTAAGAACATCTGAAAAAAGTACCAGCAAAGAAAAAGTCGATGCTGAAAAAATCGAACCTCCATCTGAGAAAAAACTTATCGTTAACGAAGATGCGATTAAGTTGGCTGTCGAGGTTCTGACTTCCAAGTCATGCTCAGAAGCAGGGCTAGAAGATGCTACAGCACTCCTTTTGCGGTTATCTAGGAGCTGCTCTGCAACAAGAAGCGTTCTTCTTAATTTGCTCTTGGAAGGAGCCCGTGAACTAGGCTTGACTGTCAGCCATCACATAGAAAAACTCAATGGCGAACTTCGGTCCTTGAATATGACCTCAAAAGATCGATCTACTAATGATGAAATGTCGGAGGAAAAGGGCTCAGAGAAAGTTCACAAGGGAGTGATTCATGATCGCTTCACTCACACAAATATTGTTATTAATGCTGCCACCCATGTTAAACACAATTCGTCTTCTAAAGAGGTTCAATTACCATCGATGGCTGCTCTCACTTCTAAGACATCGAGTCAAAACTTCTTCCTTAGGGTACTCAAAGTCATCGTTCAGCTGAAAGAATCAATTAGGATGCACAAGGTTCGCCTTCGCTTAGGTCCTTCCATAAATCCACCAACTGGTCAACAAGCCCTTCCAGGATCAAGCGATGTTTCTACTGGCTCTGCTACGATCAGTGGATCATCAGCTCCACCAGCATCTCCTTCCAACTCTCCCGCGACTTCTCAGGCCAATGTCCCATCCGACCAGGAACAAGAAAGCCTAAGCGCACAACTGAAGCTTGATAATCTCTGGGAGTGTTTGAGTAACTGTTTATTGGAGCTTGCAGATGCTCCTGATCATCATGCTGTTCTTGTTCTTCAACCTGCAGTCGAGGCATTTTTCCTAGTCCATGCATCTGAAAAAGAACCCAAAAGACGAAGAGATAACAGAACTGAAAGTAGAGAAAGTCAGCTAGCACATGTGAATCAGGATCCGATTCCTTTATCACCCCTAATAGACAGTTCTGCTGAGGGTCATCTCGGTGGTTCCAATGTCTCGAATCTACCTATTGATACACAAAAGTTTCTACAGTTCGCTGAGACTCACAAAGTTGTGTTAAATCAAATTCTCCGCCAATCCACAACACCTTTAGCTAACGGTCCATTTTCAGTATTAGTTGATCATACTCGAGTACTTGACTTTGATGTTAAAAGAAGATACTTCCGTCAGGAGCTAGAGCGCCTTGAGAATGGTGCTCGAAGAGAAGATCTCGCTGTCCACGTTCGCCGAGAACATGTATTCGAAGATTCTTTCCGTGAGCTTTATAGACGATCTTCAGAAGAATGGAAAAATCGTTTCTACATAGTTTTCGAAGGCGAAGAAGGCCAGGATGCTGGTGGCCTTTTACGAGAATGGTACACCATAATTTCTCGAGAAATCTTCAATCCTATGTATGCTCTGTTCACAACATCACCTGGAGATCGTGTCACCTATATGATCAACTCTGCATCTCATTGCAACTCGAATCATCTACAATACTTCAAATTTGTTGGTCGTGTGATTGCGAAAGCCGTTTATGACAACAAATTGCTTGAATGCTATTTCACACGATCATTTTACAAGCACATCCTCGGTAAATTAGTCAAGTGAGTAGTTCCTTTGTCAACATGATCACTTGATTTGTATGCTAATGATCATTTCTTCTTCCCTCTACAGCTACCATGACATGGAAAGTGAAGACTATTCCTTTTATAGAAGTTTAGTTTTTCTTCTCGAACACGACGTAAAAGAGTTGGATATCGAGCAAACATTTAGTGTAGAAGTCCAAGAATTCGGTGTAACCGAAGTGCGTGATCTCAAACCTAACGGTCGTAACATAGAAGTAACTGAAGACAATAAACAAGAATATGTACGACTCGTATGTCAAGAAAAGATGACAGGCTCTATCCGTAAACAGCTGAACAGTTTCCTAGAAGGCTTCTATGAAATCATACCAAAACGTTTAATTTCTATATTCAACGAACAAGAGTTGGAATTGTTGATCTCTGGTCTACCAAATATAGACATCGATGATCTTAAGGCAAACTGTGAATATCATAAATATCAAGCTGGCTCACTTCAAATCCAATGGTTCTGGAGAGCTTTAAGATCATTCGATCAGGCAGATAGAGCCAAATTTTTACAATTCGTCACTGGAACGTCCAAAGTGCCTCTACAAGGATTCTCCGCTTTGGAGGGTATGAATGGTATTCAAAAATTCCAAATCCATCGAGATGACAGATCCACCGACAGATTGCCATCTGCTCACACATGGTAAGTTATCATCTCTCTCGATCTCTTACATAAACTCTTGTCTAAAACATTTCTCTATTCTAGCTTCAACCAGCTTGATCTTCCCGCTTACGAAACATACGATAAACTCAAAACTATGTTGTTGAAAGCAATTCATGAATGCTCTGAAGGATTCGGTTTTGCTTGATTCAAGAAGTTCCTTTCGTCAGTGGTATCTCACCTCCCGGCGTTAGCCCATGAACAGGAAAGCGGCGTCCCGACCATTCACTCTTTTCAATTCACGATTAACCATCCCACCTCCCAGACTCTTTTAAGAGTTCCACAATTGATAAACATGGAAACAACTATCATAAAAAGCTCACGAAGAGAGCGATTTTACAGGCTGCATAACATCCCTCGATGGGACAATCGCCCTTTTCCTTCTGTGGCCCTGTTAACATACAAATGGTCAAACAACTACGTAATTGCCATTTTTATTGATGATAACGGCTGTGATTAATTAAAATTAGTAGTTAATGAGAGTTTTATTTTACAAAAGCGCAGAGAGAAAATTTGAGACTAAAATTGCGTAAAATCTGTAACTTGGAAATAAAGTGTAAATTTGATATTCACCCTATCTCTTGACTTTTATCGCATTCATATTCTCCTGTTTATCTATTACAGCTACTTTTCATGATGTTTTAAAGTTTCTGCTCATCTCTACTAATAATATCACCCACTGCCCACACAAGACCCTATTTTATCAGTTAGGACTATCATATTCATCCTAAACCGATCTGTACTGATCTGTACTCATGAGATAACACTCTAAAGTTTCATTTTTCATTCAGGACTTGTGGGTGAAACTAGCCGATCGAAGAGAGAAATGGTCGTAAAATAATAAGTTGGTGGAATGCCTTGAGCGATATTTTTCGAAAGAATTGTTCTCAGATTCATCAACTCTACCATACTTATCATGAGTATTATCCACTGGCCTTTCGATATGTGACCGAATATGCGCAGCTGTCTATGCTTCTGGTTCTGAACAGTTCTAATATTTTTCTACAGATCGCCTGCGTTCTGGCCATATGCTTGTGATGGTTTCACAGCAGATCGAATACATCGATTTGGCTGAATCTGGTAATTTAATGATAATTGGAGTGATTTATCTGTGATTTGGGACCAAAATGGGTAATAGGGGTAAAACTAAAGATGTAACATTTTCTAATGATGTGATACAGCTCATCATTTCGGATGATGAGAATGAGGAAGAGAATGTGATCGATGATCATAGGAAACCTTTTCTCCAGAATGGCACTTCCTCTGGGATCATCAATGGACACCAGAATTCTCTCAAATCAAGCCTTCCTGGTATTAGTAAAATCAGAATAATGAAGCCAAAAAATCGAAGACGAAGAAGCCATTGCAAATGGTTGTGTTGTGTATTGATCCTAATTGTTATCATTCTGTTCAGTTATTTTATCTACAATGAAAAATCATTCCTCCTCAAGCAACTCAAAAAATTATCTCTGAAAGATACCAGCAAAAAATGCTCAAGATTATCATCTGAAATTGTTTGGAATGTAACATTTCCGATGCTCACCGTGAAATCTGCTATAAAGTTATCGGATGTCAATAACGATGGAATTTTGGACATAATCATACCTTTCGGAACAGGTAAGTAAAACGATTTTTGTGACCTTTTTTCTGAAAATTTTGCGCAATAAATATATTTGAAATTGAATATCAATATTCTTCACAGGTGCTGATGATATCTTCTACTCTAGTCTAGCATGTTCAGTATATTTCAATATCACAGATAACTATCTGGAAGATGGTAAGAAATGATTATAAGTGTTTCAAATTACGGAAAAATATTCTCTAAAAATCCATCTTTTCTCAGGATGTGGAGGTGGCTTAATGGCTCTGGAAGGTAAAACGGGTAGTACACTTTTCAAAAAATTTGTTCGACATGAGTTATCCTCAGCTAATTGTGAAAAAGATCTCACCAATGACAATATTAAGGACTGTGTGGTGGGTGGTCGGCTTGGAGTAAGTTATTTTGCGTTCTGACAATGAAAATTGATGAAACAAAAATCTATTCAATTGATCTATTCTCTAACCAGTCTCTGTATGCATTCAATATGGCTTCTGGAGATATTATTTGGAGTTTTCGAGATCTCGAAAATGAAAACATTGATCAAACAGCAAATTTTTATGCTCCAATGTATCTATCTCGTGATTTGGATAACGATGGTATGGAAGATATGATTCTGATGCACGGTGGACATGTACAAGAACACATCAATCCATCGGTTAGACACCCTGCAAGATTGATTGTCGTCTCTTCTCGATCAGGTAGGCTGACAACACCTTTACCAGATAACCTTTTTTAAGATATCTTTTCCATCTTTAAAGGCAACATACTATCCTCTATTAATTCCCCGGATAGGGCTGAAAGCTATTTTCATCCTATCTCTTTCACCCATAATGATGGTTCAGAGTATATATTATATGGAACTGGCAGCAAAACTTCTCCAGGATCATTGTTCACTTTACCTATTGATAGCATTTTCCATCCAAATTCACCACAAAGCGCACCAATATTCACCGATTGCTGTCAAGGAATAATTTTTGCACCCATCTTCGTTGATACCAATCATGATTCCAGATTAGATCTCATTTTAGCCCTTCCGAATGCAACCGTTTTATCAATTGATGGGTTTTCTTTTCAAATTTTATGGCAAAAAGATTTTCCTAACAGCCAAATTTTGAGGTAAAATATTTTGCAGGAGAGAAAAAAGTAGAAAAAATTCTCCTAAAAAACTGAATTCTTCTTTCCAGTCCTCCTTCTATCGGACTCTTCGATGGAGATGATATTCCAGATATTTTTGTTGTTTATCAAACAGAAAATCGAACTCAGGTGAGTACAAGAGTGTGTTGAAAAAATTTTGTTTATCAAAAAAACTTTCTCAATTGATTTAATATAAAAATTATCTTAACTGACTGATGAAATGCTCCTCTTTCTTTACCTCCAGGTGACAGTTTTGAACGCAAAAAATGGTGAACCCCTCATCAAGCCAATTGTGAAACTGGTTGGTACTCAATCGTCGCCTCTGACAATTAGCATTTATGGACCTCAAGATATTTTTCTCTTCTGGTTATCAACTTCTGGTGATTTCACTACTCCTAATTTAGTTAAACTTGGCATCCATTCGCCAACGGGTAAGTTTTGTTTTCTCTCGGACACTCATTGGAAAAAAATAGATGAGCAAAATTTCCACCAAAATTATGAATAACAAAAAATAGACGAAAAAAAATTGTCAGGGACCCATAAAATCGTCCGAAACAAACCCGCAAGCAGAGCATTTTCAACTTTTTTCCACCAACCAGTGACGAAGAAGAGATCGATAAAAACCAATCTCTTCGAGACGCTTCTATCTAGCCTCAGGCATAATGGTAAACCTGGTCTCTCCTCTCTTCAAATCTTATCTCTATCAACCACACAGACACACATTTGATTGCGAAAGTAGATTGCTCAAGAAATGATTACTCAGACTCTCCCCTTAGCTCTCTGGCATATTTTTTTTTGAATTTGGAAAACTTGTTACGCACATGCTAATATTTGAACTTGTTTTTCGATTCTCCGGAAGGATTGGGTAATTCCGAGATAGCAGGAATAGGGCCAGCTCGAGTGAATTCCAGTTCATACAGCCAAATGATGGCTTTATCTATGAAAAATTACAGCATAATCTACGATTCGAGAAAGAGAAAATCGATGGAGCTCTCTCAAATGGGTTATTTTGCTGATATAGGCGAGAGATGGCTTGAAGAGAACACTTACTCTGATAACACACCCTATCAGCAAACCGATGATCTTGGTTCACCCTTGTATCAAGGTGATTCAGATTATGCTCCAGCAAATATATTCGATTATTCGATGGACAGGAATTTCGATAGGCCTCAAACTAGAGCCGATAAAAGGAGTGATGATTCGTTTGGAAGCTTCAGGCGATTCAAGAGGACTGCTGAGACTGCTAATCGAGTGAATGTTCAGCAAATCGCATCAACAGGTAAAATTTTTTCACTTTCTTCACTTTTTACGAGAGAGATTCATAAAAATTATTATTCCAATCAAAATTATTTTTCTAACTCGCAGGAACTCTGGCTCCTTCGGACAAATCCGGTGCAATTGATGTGGTCTTTGCAATACAGTGGTCATCCTTCACGAAGCCACCATCTACAAACCCTTCTTACTCTACTTCTCCCAATGAGTTGGATAATTGTATCAAAAAATATTTGAAATTGGAAGGAAAACTAGCTCTTGACTTGTCGAATAAGTTCAGCGGAATTAATCATGATAATTATGTTAGAATTGTTCGAGAGAAGTGTAATCAATTAACCAGTGTGGACAATGGTTCGACAAAAAATCCGTTAAGCTTGCCTTTTCGAAGTATTACTGTGTATCGGAAGCGTGTTTGGTGTAGTAACAATTCTTCACTCATAAGACCATATCATGAACAAATATGGCCATCATACATGGGTCTTCACGGAAATAGCATTCCAAATATCATCAAAGTTAACTGAGGTTAACTTTGTAAAGTGAAATTCTTCCTGATTACGGGCTATTTTGAAGCGAGATTACAATGAATATATTAAAATATTAAAATATGTCGATCATTTCGTTTTCGTTCATTGAAAGAGTGTATACATATATGTATATATATATATATATATTAATAAATACATACATTTCAAAATATACATGTATACATTCCATGAAGGAAGCTGTTCACAACCCTTCACCGTTTGAATAATTAGTCAATCAATTCTCAAAGTCGTCCTGTACCAATTGCAATGTGATCCTGGCACACTAAATCATCGAAATAGTAGTGGTTCGAGTGTGATAGAAATGAAATGGAGACCTTTTTATGATGTATATTTCCGTGTTGAATCGTCAAAATCATCATCAAACTTGCTCATAAAGCCATCTCCGTCAAAAAGGTCAACATATCTTCAATGTCAGACTAAGTATCTCATTTCCTTTCCGAAAAAAAAAGTAGCTCCATTCTGAAGCTACCAAATTTTTGGAATGTTTTAATCATCATCAGCTAGGTATATCACTAAATGATACTCAAACTTTGGCACATTTTAAACAATGAGAGCGATTATAAGTTGACATTGAGTCATTATCAGTAATTGAATTATGCTCATCATGAGAATTTTTAAATGATGATCTTTATTCTCGAAACTTTTTTCGTCAAGAGTGTGTGCGTTCTATTGTTATTGAGTTTTGTTTCTTCACAAAACTTGATATGAAATGATGAAGGAGAAACACACACTAGCCTTAACAACATTACGACAAAATGTATACATTTCAACTTAACACATCACGAGTGAGCCGAGAATTATGCAAGATTGTCGAAAAAAATGTATTTAGCCATGAATTCCAATGAATTTCAATAGTTGATGGGATTTGAAGAGTTTATCGTTGAAACATTGATTTCATATCATCTGATTGTAGAAAAATTTTTCAAGCCTCAAACCAGACGGACACCAAGGAAGTGGAAAAAGTTTTTCTATTACAGTTCAGTAGAATCGATTTTATCATTATCGATATTCGATAAACTTGTATCAAATTTGAGTGAAATTATCACATCTAATCAAGGATTTCCTCACGATCAATAAACGATTGATCAATAAAATCATACATCCTGATCAAAAAAGTTGACCATATTATCAGGAAAGCTGTGCGAAGCCTATCACCATAGAGGTACTTTATCCAGAGATTAAGAACCTCATCAATTAAAACAAGTTGGATGAAATTTTTCCGGCTGATATGAGGCAATATCATTTATACTGTCAATTTTTTCCACCCAAAAAGGGTAAAAAAGATGTTCTAAGCTGACTATGAAAAGAGTGGCAAGTTCATCAGTGAGGACATTAGCCAATGTTAAATGACCAAAAAAGGTTATGTCATTGACAGAGAGAGAGAAAATTTGAGTGAATGAACAGATTAGTCAATTAGATGTCGAGATACGTGAAGCCATTACAAGGGAAGACTTTTCGGAGAATTGATTCCTTTGATTGCCTACAAAACGTGACATTAAAAACGATGAATAATACAGGATGGTAATGATAATAATAATAAATAAATAATGGCTCATGAATTCATAGAGATTTTCTCGGAGAAAAATTTCATCAGAAAACAAGGATAGATGAAAGAGAGAGAGAGCGATGGAATGAGTCCTGATTACATAAATGTAGGACCATCGATCGATGGCATGGAGGTGAGCGTGACTGGGAATTATGAATTCCATAGAAAGTACTAGATCTCATGATATATTCGAAACGAGAATGTGGCGGAAGAACATTTTCCTCTCCATCTTCTCTCCCAACATCTTGATGCTTAATCGAGTTGGATCCACACAACGACAGGAGGTCCTACGATCAAAAATGACTTGATCACGCGGAGATCAGTGTCCTTGTGAGGTGAGAGTTATTAAAGAGCAAATGAAAGTGAAAATAAAGAGAAGGTGGAAGTGGAAGTAGAGAGAGTACAAGCCACTTCACTTCATTTAATTCCATCAGAATCATTGGAAACTTCATCCATCCATGTAGCTCGTCGGATGCTTCCCGGAGGCGATCGGCCGATTAACGATGTTTCGGTGCAAAGACCATGGCCTAGAAAGAGAGAGAGAGAGAGAGAGAGAGAGAGAGAGAGAGAGAGAGGAAGCTGATATCGTTCTGATGTGGCTTTTGGCATTTTTCTCTTCAACTTCTCTTTATCAGGATGCGTGTATATGAATATATGCTAAGTTATTTTCTGATTATCAATAATATGAATGTGGACATAAGTATTCATAACTGTTTGAGGGACAGACAAGCCTGACCACCGTTTCACTCCATTTGTGGAATAATAGTATGAGTTTTAAATTGTTTGGTGAGATCATCCTTCTCGCTTACATGAATTTGAAAGCTCGATTAAATGTTGCACGATAAACAGACTGTAGGCAGGAGTGTGGGAAAAATCATTTTATGAATATGACATGATATACTGACAAGCTACATATTAGATTGTCAAGTTATCCTCGATCATTTCAAGATCATGTCCACTTTCGTGTCCATACCCACAGTAGGCCTGTTTATCGTTAATTGCTCCCCATCTTCTCTCTTTCCTTGTCCATTGTTTGTCGAGCATATTTGTGTGTATAAAAGATTTTCCATTAAGCAGTCCGAAAGAAATGGCCGATAGGCTGACAATAATAGATGATCAGTTGTGAATGATGTTTTTCAATTCAGGATCGCCTTGAACAAAAGTCAGGAAAATCCACAAGACACACAAACTTGGTCCAAGAATTCTCCTAATCATTTTTATCACTCATATAAACATTGTAATTCTATCGACGTCGATTGATTCGGTGAGGAAGAAGAGTATTTCTCTCTCTTTTCTCTCTCTTTCTTTCTTTCTTTCTTTTCTCCTTTCAATGCCGGAATACTTTGAATAACTGGTTTTCTTTACATTCAATTCCGATCACTTTCTCTCCATAAACAAGCGAGAGAGAGAGATAGAAAACTTATACTAATTATCACTCCTTCCATTTTCTCCCTTATGATAGATTGGGTTTCCACACTAAAATAGTAGTAGTAGTAATTTCTTCAGAGTAAATTTTCTCTCTCAAAATCAAAGTGACCTCCGTTTCATGCGCTGGTTGAATCTGTTCCTCTTGACCTCTTTATCTTGAGTAAGGTAAGATTGAAAATTTATTAGTTCGAGGCAAAGGAGTGTAAATGAACATCTCTCTCTCTCATCTATCTCCATCTTCTATCCGCAATTCGTTAATTGACCTTCCCTATTAGCACATTGATTCGAGAAGTCTGGTTGAAAATTATCATCTCTACAATGACAAATTCTCAATCTTTTATTTCTGAATCGGAGCAAATGCGTGCACCATATGTGATGAGCTTGAATCAATATTTTCAATCATCATTTCCGCTTCCTAGCCAGGAAAAGTTTTTTGATAGCTACGTCTAGCATTTTGAGTTTTCAGAAATGTTTAGCTCAGCATATTGAATTATGTCCTTGATCATGTATTACATTGATTTTTCATTCAAAGTAACAACAGATTAAGACATTTATTAGGATTTGAGTCCCAAGTGTGAGTACCGCTACATCTACAATGGTAATGGATTCTGGGAGCAGAATAAATGATGAAAACTCTGTCATAAGAGAAATAATTTTACATTATTTCATTTCAAGTGATAATAGATTCACATCTTATGTGTAGATGTAAGTATATAACGATGATGAGTATGTGACAGTTTATTGTCAAAAAGTCCTTCATATTCGTGAAAGAGTAAATGTGCCTATTCATATTTACTGTATGCCTTTTGCTTTTTACACCTTCAAGTACAGATTGTATGGCAGCAACAAGATTTAAGATGATTCTCTCTTTCAAAATGACAGTTTGAAACACTTAAATTAGCCTTAGCAAGACTTCAAAGAATCCATCCTGCTGATTGATGAGCGAAAAATTTTTCTCTCCTATGAGCTCTTTGATTATCACTGAAACTGGCTCCAAAAAAGCCCTGAACTTATGAGCTTACTCAACAACGATAAGTTGTGGCTAAAGAAGATGGAATGGAAGAATAAATGAGAAAAATAGTTTCCACCATGTATGAAATAAGTCCATGACTTATGAGAGAGAGAGCGAAAAGGTATCCGGCAAACCCCCATAGGAATAACACATGTCTCTGTATGGACAACTGGTGAAAGTTTGGAGAACTCTGATAGGGCTTAACGTTACCAATTTTAGAATTTTAGAATAAAAGACTAGGAAAGGCTTGGGTTTTTCCAGAACTCCGAAAAACGGGAATTCATAGTCAATTCGGTTATTAGCCTTTACGCTGGTCAATAAGGCCTCAGGACATCTTTCTTTCTCTCTCTCTTTTGGTTTGAGAAACCAGAGACGTCAAGAGGAAACCAGTTGTTGTGGAAGACCAAAGAGAGAAGTATTGCAGTTAAGTATTCTTCTTGACTGACTCTCACCAAAGTGGAAGAGGAATGTGTATTTTGTTTATCAGTGGCAAATGAATAGGATTTTCTTGTGAATAGAGGCAGTTTTTCGGACTTTCCTGACATTTGTTCACAAAGAGCTAGAAGATGAAAAACAACCAAAATTCTCAATCGATTACCTGTTGTCAAACTGTCGAACATTCCTTTCAGAAAATCTTTACCACAAATATGGTAAGCAGGCATAATGGATAAGGAAAGAAAAGTAGTAAGAAAAAAGGAGAAGAAGAAGAAAAAGAGAAAATGGATAAAGAAGAGCAATTAACGGTGGTCAAGCCTATTGTATATTTGTGTGTAGGTATTGAAGTCAAAGTAGTGAAGAAGAAGAAGAAGAAGAAGCGAAAAAAGTGTTTGTGAAATAATCGAGGTTAACTTGACCATCTAATAAAGCTCTCAGTATCATAATACATAACACATCATACTATATCATAAATGGGATGATTCTTTTCACATTTTTGTTGTCTGTTTATCATCATGCAACTTTTAATTAGACTTTCTCATCCTCCAAAGAAAGTAACGAGTGACAAACTTTTCAAACAATCGAAAATTGTAAATTGAATTAAATTCCTTTTACGACTTGCGCACATGAAAAGAATGAATGAATGAATCGAAATGATGAGTAAACGCGGCTTTTCCTGGAGCAATTATAAGTGGTTGTGTCCACAATTTGTCAATCTGAGTATCATTAATATGCATTCCAAGAGGAAGATACATTGAGAAAATGCTAAAAGCCACTTTAGAACGGAGTCAGTTTCCATTATCTCTCTCTTTTATACACACATACACATGCATTTACACTCTTTCTAGGCCATGGTCTTTGCACTGATCGCCTCCGGGAAGCATCCGAAGAGCTACATGGATGCATGGTGGAAGCAACTATTCGATTGCCCATGATGACGGGATTCAATCAGTGTTATCAGCTTTCCACTTCCACTTCCACCTTCTTTTCTCTCTCTCTTTTTTTTTCTTTTCTTCATTTTTTCTTCTTATTTTCGCTCTTTAATATCTCTCACCTCACAAGGACACTGGTCTCTGCGTGATCAAGTCATTTTCGGTTTTGGGACCTCCCGTTGCCGTTGGTCATGTGGTGTCCAATAGACCTGGGGTGTTTGAGAAGACAAAGGATCTTGCTTTGTCTAGAGAATTCTCGTCCGAGAAGTTCTAGTACTTTCCGATGGTTACACAACAACTATTATCACGTTTATGTAATCAATTGATCAATTTTGAATGGAAAAATATCGTCACTATCAGAATTCCCAAGATCTTTGATGATTCAGTGATAATGTTTTGGATTCATTTTATCCTTTCTTCTTCTTTTTCATGAATTTCTAATCATATGATATTTATCAGCAATGATCTTCTCTCTCCTTTCCTCCATCGAGACACATAATCACTTATGTCATACGATTTTAGCCAATTTGTGTCTCGAATGATGCCTCCAGGACAATTGTACACATGTATACACATACACATACGCACACAAGGATGACCGCTCATTTTTCTCTATCATGCATAAAAGTCGACCGAAACAAGGACCATCTCTCTCTCTCTCTTCCACTTTCACTTTCATTTTTATAACATACCCACACACGCACAAATTTTTTGACTCCAATTTGTTTTAGGTTCCTCGAAATAGTTTCTCTCTCACACACACACTCATTGAACCACCGAAAAATTCATGTATTCCTTGTTTCAGTCAGTGTCATCCGGTAAAAGAGAGAGAGATGAATTTTCTTCAAAACCATCTCTCTCTCTCTCACTACGTAATGATCGCGATGTTACGTTTTTAATTTCCTCTCTCTCTCTCTCTCTCTCTTTCTCTCAAAGGCTGGATTTTCGTTAGCGTTCATACGAAATATTTTGCATACTCGGAATTGCCCAACGTTGGCTCCGCCCCATCCCAGGCAAAGAAGTAAGCAGTAACCATAGTCACGTATACATATTATTCACTGTCGCCCTCTGGCGAATGTGATGCAGCCGTTAAGCTCCGCCCACATGAGTGACCTCATCACGAGCTGGTATAAGAGGATGTCGTTCGTGAAGTTTGAACGACATTCATCGGACTGCCGGTCGTCCTGCATGGTTCGTTTGTTTTAATCGTTGATTCAATTCTCTATACATATATATTTATACATTTCCACACACACATCCACACACAGTACATATTGTTCATACTTGATTCTAGTGTTATCAGAAAAAATCATCTTAATTATTTTACAATGGCGACCATTGTTACCTATGCATTTGATAAATTGAAAGACAAGTATAATGATGTGATGAGCTTGGCCGATCCTCGTGTCAAGGATTGGCCACTCATGGATTCACCATTGCCTACCATGACAATATGTTTGTCATATGTGTACTTTGTTAAAGTTTTGGGACCAAAATTGATGGAAAATAGGAAGCCATTCAATGTTCGAGTACCAATGATAATATACAATTTTGTAATGGTCATATGCTCAACAATATTGGTTTCCGCCGGTTTGAGGTTTCAATGGCTCAACGGTTCGTCTCTCAAGTGTGAGCCGGTCGACTATTCAACCAATTATGTGCCAATGATGATCGCATACAATTCATATTTTTATTTTATCACCAAATTCATCGAATTCATGGATACAGTTTTCTTTGTGTTGAGGAAGAAAAATTCTCAAATCACCACTCTTCATGTCATTCATCATGGTCTCATGCCCTTCAGTGTTTGGTGGGGTGCTAAATTTGTTCCAGGTAAATTGATCATTCACTGACCATTACTCTCAATTTCATCATCATCTCAATTCTTATGAACATTCTTCTGTTCATATATCAACTCTTTTCTCAATATTTACCACCCATTTTCTCACGTCTATTTTTCTTTTTCCCTCTTCTTCTTTCGAACCATAATCAGGAGGACATGCAACTTTCTTCGGCTTCCTCAACAGTGTTGTCCACATGGTGATGTATACTTACTATGGTCTGGCGGCTATCGGACCGCATATGCAAAAGTATCTGTGGTGGAAAAAGTATCTTACTGCCTTCCAGATGGTCCAATTTGTATTGATCGGTGTCCACTCGTTCCAATTACTTTTCCGAGATTGTAATTTCCCTAAGATCTTTGTCCTTTGGATCGGCTCCCATGGAGTTCTATTTTGGTTCCTCTTTTCGGACTTTTATAAGAAAACATATTGTAAAAAGGAGAAAAAAGTGTGAATCCAACTCAACATCCATACACACTTGAAAAGTTTTTATATATATATATATTTTCATGATCACCAAATTATACTTGTTGTACTCTTCATTGTCCAGAAAAAATTTGCTCTCTCCCCCTCTCACCCCCCTTTCCAGAGGTCAAATTGATGGACACATCTTGTTCTTAGCCATGTCATACATTTCACATTGAAAAAAAATTCTTTATATATTTTTTAATCAAATATGTTAAATCATATCGCGCAAATTGAGGTATCAATATATATATTTCTCATGCGAGTTGCAGATGATTTTCTTCTCCATATTATCAGATAAAAAGAGCGAGTTTATTCACGAATAATCCTCGTGTCTTTGTTAGGTATGGAGGGAGGTGAATGCCTTAATTAAGGCACAATACCCAAGAAGGTGATTAAGGTGATCAGCATGCAGTAATATCTCATATGATAGGTCAAAGTTAGTAGGGAGGAAGTGAGGCTGTGAATGACCTCTAGATTACAAATGTATCGTTTAGGAGGGAAAGAATGTGGAGATAGAATGCTACAGAATTGATGGTTTTCCCTATCGCGTAAAAAAAAGATAAACTCTATCAGCTCTCTGGTAATGTAGCATTTTGCTCGCTACTTTTTCGCTAGATGAATGAGTTCAGTGAGACAATTCATCAATTTTGAGGATTAATCATCTATACGATGAAAGGTGCTGCAAATTAATGAGTTTCGGAAAAACCAGGATATGAGAGCAATTAAATTACGAGAGAGGAGGAGAGAAAAAGAGAGAGAGAGCTCATGGAGCAAAGTGTTGTTTAGATATATATATTTTTGTATAAGATATTTACAAGGGAATGATTAGTAAGTCTTATTGTTTTGATTGGTTCATTTAAATAACTTAAAAAATGATTGAGATCGCGAGAGCTGTCATTGAGACCGGAAAAGGGTGAATAAGTCAAAGTTTAGGTCCCGGAATATTGAACTGGTTTGCTATTTTGATTTTCAGGCTCAAGCATGAGAACTTTTTTTTCTCTTCACTTCCCTTTTCAACATCTTTTTGAGATGAATATACACAACTTTCACTTAATGAGCTGAGTATCTGAGAAATTTCGAGAACGAGATAGATAAAAAGAGAGAGAATAACATCAAGTGTAATTAATTGGTACAATCCTGTCTTTCTAACTTGACGCTGGCTCTGCCACGGGATCTAGAATTCGCCTGTCAAAGAGAGAGAGAGTTGGATTGAATGATCAGAAAGGTGAGGAATAAGGAATTAAATGACCAATATGGTCAATACTTACGATATATGTAAGAAAATGATCCAGTACATAAGATTGAAGCAAACAAAGCAGACAGGAAAAACAACTCTCGAGTACTTATCAATATCACTTGGACTCACACCAAAAAGACTGTTCAGATTTTTTGGAGGCACGTTAGTGAGTCGATTCATATAGGTAAATTGCGCTGGAAGTCGGCCGACCGATCCCGATAGCCTTTGAGGATGACCACCTTCGATGGGTGGTGATTGAGCAACGGCGGAGGTCATCTTTGATCCTACCATTTCCAGGCGAACCTCCTGAAGAAAGGGTGAAAAAGAGTGAGACAAAAATAATAATAACAATAATAGTATTCAGAGAAAACATCCTCATCTCACTCATCAGGAAAAGACCAGAATAAGAGAGAGAGAGAGAGAGAGAGAGAGAGAGAGAGTGAGTGAGAAAGAGAGAGAGAGAGAGAGAGAGAGAGAGAGAGAGAGAGAGAGAGAGAGAGAGAGAGAGAGAGAGAGAGAGAGAGA
>QZCP01000522.1:0-24688 GCA_003956705.1 Brevipalpus yothersi | reverse complement strand
AGAGAGAGAGAGAGAGAGAGAGAGAGAGAGAGAGAGAGAGAGAGAGATGAGGAAAGAGAATGACGATGGACATGAAAAACATCGTCAATTTCATTGTTTTCTTGTTAAGGAACAAATGAGAAATTGAGGAATGTTCATGTGTATGGTTTTGCCATGGCAAGTGGAAAAGTTGCTTCTTGGAAGCAAAAGATGAGGAAAGAAAAGATATAGAAGATGGATGCTGGAGATGTAGAAGGCAGAGAGATGAAAAGTATTTGCATTTGGATACTTTGATCATCTTTCACCTCCAACATCTCGGAGTGATCTTCTTTTGATACTAGCAAAATAATGCCTACTCCTTCCCAGCATCCTCATCTGATCACTCTGATTCTTTCCCAGCTCCATGTACTTATGCATCTGACACTTTTGTAAGTGTGTAACAGGATGAGCTGAGGATGATAGACATTTGACGGAATCTACATCTGATAGAGCAGGATAGAATTTTATGAATGTTCCAGCTATACTGTTGAAAAACATGGAGGAAAGAGAACAGAGATCAGATCAATCTTATTCTAGCATCAAAGCATTTGCTTGGATACACTAGTTTTGGTGTCTAGCTTTGGGCTTGTTTCATCTTCAAACTCTTCTTCTTCATCTTCTTTTCCCTCTTCCTTCTTCTCTACCTTCTCTACCTTCGCTCCATCTTCTCTTATTCTCATGTGAACAGTATACATCTCTCAGATACTTCACTCCATCAATGATCCCTGACAGTGTGGCTGCTATTATCTGTACTCAATTCGTCTTGAGATAAAATAAAATTGGTAAAGATGCCTAGTATCATGTATCCTTCCATAGGGTAGCCTTTTAACACTGTAAGACTGTTGGTGGGCAAATTTCAAGTGGATAATCTTCATGATTCATCTTCTCATGGGATCGATCATTCAATCATGTCTCATAGAAGAGTTTCTCTTTCTCTTTCTTCAACTCTTGCATCTGTCGAGCACTGATATAAAAACCTTTTTCCGGCTTCAAATCTTTCCTTTACAGAGAATTTTTCGATAAGATTCTGACAGGAAGAGAAAACTTTTGAACACCATGAAAAGAATCTTTTTGAATCAGAGTCCTCTGAAAAAGTTTTTTTTTCACCAAGTTGAAATGATTCAGATAAAAGTATTCAGTGAGAAAGAGAGATGGAAACTTTTCAAAGTTCAAATGCTGAAACTTTCGAATAGTAATCAGATCAAAGTATGAAATCATTTTGAAGAGAAAGAGAAAGAGCTAACAATGAAATTCATCCATCTATCCCACCTTTTATTCTCTATCCACTCGATTTATGTCTATTTTCTCATCCAATACAGGCTTACATCTGGCTGTGTTCACCAGAATTGATGATAAATTACTCTTTTTCCTTCTCTTCGGTAAGTGTACACCGTAAGAATGCAACGTGTTTGGAATATGGAATATAAAGTCCAATAAGAGCATGAGATGGTGGAAGGGAAAGGCAAGCAAAATCCTATCTCTTTTGAGCACGTATAAATCGAGACTGAGAAAGAAAGTTTGATGAAAGCAATAAAGTAGCAGATAAATTTCCTCTTCTTCAGCATCCTCATCACTTAAAGGCTACATGAAATTGGCCGAAAGAAAGGAAAAAAGTACAGTTACTAGCATCCATCCATCGAGAGAGAAGCCACTTGGATAAGTTAGAGAATGAAAATTTTTACACTTTTAAACCATCAACCTACATTGTTAAATTTAAGCTCAAATTATGAATAAATTAAAGTATCTAGTGAGAAGATGAGGAAAAATATATTTATATAATTATAATCTTTAATTCGACTTATGATGATGATTTGAGAGGATCAAGAAAAGTTTTCCCATATAACACACAGAGATCTCACACAGCGTCATGAGTACATGTAATTTTCATCTGAAGAGCAAGTTTGATATAAAAGATGCGTGTGTATTTATCTGTCTGTGCCTGTGAATGCTTAATATTTTCGAATTGAAGATTGAAATAGTACAGAAGAGAACACCCAATCATGAAGATAATGTTCAAAGTGTCAAATCCATGTGATAAGATAAACTAGGGGCTTCAGAGAAAGAAGATCCTCCCTTCATAGCGACATTGCTTCATCCTGCTACACACAAGAGACTCATCAAGCCTTCTTCCTCTCATTGCACAAGAAGATGAACACAGCTTCATTTAATGTGTTTGTGTGTGTGTGTAGTATTATCATCAAGTATGGAAATATAATCGTAAAATTGAAGAAAAATGTAAAATAAGGGCAATAGTCTCAAAATTTTATCATGATCATTAGCAAAAGCGATCGAAGAAAAGAACTCTCCCAAGATTTTGCTCTTCAGTTTTGGAGACTGATCAGAGATTTGAAGTCTCAGAGATATGAGGAAATTCTAATGATGATGAGAACTTGAGAGGAGAGTAAAAGGAAGGGAAAAAATTTTGAGAGTCTCCTACACCAATTTTTGGAACCTGGAGAATTCCTACAATCAAAAGAGGTCAAACACATAGCATGGTACCTTGGTTCATGGTTATCCATGGATCCGAATACTTGAGAGAAACTGATTGGAAGATTTGAGATTCAGTTCATTCAACCAGGGCACGAGTCACTGTATATTTGTCTTAGGATCTTTTAAACAAACATTTGGAGCTAATTTAGAGATGCTCGTGAATGATTCAACAAAGTTCAGAGAGGAATCTGTAATTTTTTTGCGGCTCAATATCATTCAAAAACTAACATAAACTCGAGAAAAAAGCAATTCGAAATACATGTGTATTCAGTGCTATTCATGAACATCATTCTCTTCTATTCTTATGACTTCAATTGATCGAAATACTTTTGGATGATTTTCGAATGTGTATATACGAATAAATATTTGAAATCGATTCCATGTTGAACTCACTCGAACAATTGGAAAACATTACCGTTTCTGATGATTATCGTGAACAATACACATACACACACATATATAACAGAAAACTATGTGCGACAATCCAAGAAGAAAGAGTTTCGCAATAATAATAATAATAACACAGCTTACCTTTTAAATCACAAACACAAATTGGAAATGGATGAAAATCCGATTCCAAGAGATACAAATCTGAATTACTGAATAACTGATCAAAACTTGGGTACTATTTGGTGAAGTTTACCCATGATATAGTGAACAATAAATCAGTTTCTCCATTGGATAAGCTCTTTGAATCGAGAAAATTTTTCCTGGAAAACACTTGAAACTAGAACAGTTCTCTTAAGTTCTCTCTCTTCTGGTTGAATCGAGCAGCGATCACAATCAATATTAACAAAGTGAATCAAGAATGTGATAATCTTGATTTCGAGGAACTCTTCCTATTCATGTTGCCTCTGATGTCGATCACTTGATTCATCGAGTTTCGAATATGTAACAAAAATTTTCCATTCAAATTGTGTCCATACACCACTGAAACAAGTTCAAATTAGAAGATTCAGAAGAGAAGATGATCACATAGATGAGAAATTTTTAATAACTGTAAAATATTGAAAAGTTGGCCCACAGTAAGCGAAATAAGATGAGACCGAATTGGAAGAAGACTTATCTGGACAGTATGAAACACCAGATCGTTGTGAAGACCAAGATGATGAAAGTAAGAAGAGAGAAGAAGAGAGAGAGAGCACGAAGTGAGTCTCACCGACAAAAGAATTTGGAAAGCTTCTATGGAAAAATAGGCATCACAGAGAGTGAGCCATGAGAGATTATATATGTACCATAGGAATTGAAATTGGAATCGATTGAGAGAGAAGAAAAATATACACAATCAATAAATCGGACCAGACCGAAGCATACAGCTGGAGCCACTGATTTTGGCCCTTTCTTTTTTTTTGGTCCTCGAAAAGGCGAGGCTGCCGACAATATCTATGTACTGTGTGTCCTGTGTTACCGTCGAGAAGAAAGGCCTGGTTGAGAAGAGAGAACCGAAAGAAGAGAGAAGAGAGAAAATCGATGGACCGAGAATGTTGAAATGGCTGGACGGGAACCGCTCACTGTGACCGCAAAATGCTGGGACTGGGAAGTTAGAACATTTGAAAAACTTAGGAGCGCCAAATGAACGGGTCAAATTAGGTTTAGTTATCAACTGGTTTCAGCAGAATTTAATTTAATTCAGTTATATGAGGATCAGATATATTCATATTGATTTTGAAAGTTACGTGAGGCATTGGGAAGTTTTTAATTGATTTTTGAACTTATACTCTGAGCGAGGTGAAAATTGTGTTGAAAATCTCATGAGTTCGTTGTTCAGATCAGTGAGATTGGATCAATTCGAATGTGTTCACACACTCAACGTATTTATATTCTATGTGAAGTAATTCGCAGTACTTCGAGTATTTCATTGATTTTTGAATTGATTTCGCTGGTCATTCAGACTTTGAACGAGGTAGAACGCAATTGGAGATATTCAGTATAAAATTTGGCCCTAAACATCATTGCTCTAGAACAGCGTTTAAAAAATTCTGATTTGTCTTCAAAAAAGATCTCATCCTAAAAAATTTTGCATAAGATAGAAACATTTCCCTTCTTGAAAAGAAAAATATGCAACTGGAAACTATCATTAGCTCATTTTTCAAATTGGTAAGATCAGATCAATTCGATGAATGTAGCTAAGTTTAAATCCACAACTGAGATTAGTAAATTGGCCTTCATTTTTCTTTCGATTCGATGAAGAATTGGAAAGTTTGCGAAAAATGTAGGCTAATTCGATCTAATGCTTTTTGTCCTCGAAGATTTCTGGGAACAGTTATGATTAATCATTGAATTCTTAGAAGCATCACATCGATTAAGTTTCTTTAAGATTTGTTTTTCTTATTCTTATTCTTATTAAAATTTGATTCCAAGAAGCAAATTAGTGTCAAGTTGAACAAATTTGCTAATTTCGATGTATCTGCTTCATTTATTGGATTCGATTTTTACTGGCGTGTTTACAGAATTAAATGATACAAAGGGAGAATGCATAGTAAATTGATAATTTGAAAACATTAGTTTTTTAGACAATCGAAAGTCGAGATCCCAAAGCAGCCATGGAACCGCGTAATCTTTGCAGATGAGCAACAGCTTTTTGAACAAACACTTTAACAACATACATCTCAGCTTTGGTTATATTTTTCAGACCAATTTCATCAATATCTTTCAACACCAAGCTATCCGATTCTCGAATATTATTGAACAATTCTCTCATCTTGTGTTTAAGTATGGCTTCACGTCTTTCGATCAAATCATTACAATCAGGAACACTGGATATATGTTGCTGTAGTAGTTTGATAATTTCTCGCCAATGTTCATGGGGCATCGGATCAAATTTTTTATCCACTTCCACTTGACTTTTGACCAAATCTTGACTACCACTACTTTCCTGAAGACTTCGAACTTGATTGACCAATTCACGAATCCAATTTGGCAATTTAATGGAACATTTGTGTTGTTCGTGCAAATTTAATGCCAACCATAGAGGCACTTCCACTTGAACACCAGGAATAAAGGGACCAACATCACATGAGATCAAATGTAATTTGTTCATATACTTGAAATTGGGAACAATCACTATTTTCTCCTCTTCACACTGGAATTCACACAGATCCATGATCACAAATACCCAGAAAATCACCGGAAAAGAGAGAGAAACTAAAAGTGAAACTTTCCACAAACTTGATACAACTTTCATTCAATGTCTTGGGAATGTTGTTTTCATTTTTTCCCGCATCAAGTATCTATCCCAGTTGGAAGTATATCTGATATCAGGAGTTTGAATAATTGCTACTATTAATTGTGATTGAGGCTTAATTGTTACCGAAAAAAAGTGACTAAAAATTTCAAGGAAAGGTCAAGCTGAAGAGTGGCGAAAGATCTGTGTGTTCGGCGTTGAATTGAGAAGATCATTTCGTTCTTATGATTTTGTGGGATAATTTTGAGCGTGATGATAGCGGCGAATATGGTCAGACATGGTCAAATAAGTGAAACGAATGTAGAATGTGAGAGCTCATCGATTTAATTATTATTATCACAGAACAATTTTTTCTTATTTAGGGTCCTATTTTTGGGAAAACTGTTGGGTGTTAATACAATGGATGATGAGCCAACAGTTTGGGCACTAGGCGATTGACTGGGAGGAGGAGTACAAGGTGTGTATTCAAATTTTGGACGAATCGATGATGGACTGTCAGAAAAAATCGGCTCTACGGACCAGACAGGATTTGAATAAATAGCGAATGATTGCTCATGATTTTGATTATCAGAACATTCAGGAGTATTATTTTTACAATTAGGATCTCTAAGACCCCTGAGATTTGATGAACAAAGGACTGGAAAATCCATGCTCTTAGGGGTTACAAAAGCATCCGATCCTAAGGCCATTTCCTTTGGTGTTCTCAATGGCTGGTGTGAATCGATGTGATGCCTAAAAATTGGCGATCCATTAAATGGAGAGGATGTTGATTTTGGTATTAGGGACATAAATGAGGGATGACCTAGAATGTTTCTCGATGAAGGAGACGGCATGAAAGGTGATGATGGTATATCTGCCAAAAAGCCATTATCATTATTATTGCTATTATTGCTTTTCGGTGATGTGGACTTGTGACCAATATCAGCTCTTGGAGACTCGCTAGTATGTGATCGATTTTCATCCCAATTTCTTTGTGGTGAAAACAGGTCATTCAAGCCGATAGACTGGCTTTGGCTTGAGTCTAGGAGCGATGGATGTGGCGGTGATGTTGGATCTGGGATCCTCATGGGAGAAGGTAGTATTTGGTGTTGACTAAAGAACTCTTCATTTTCTTTTTCAAGTGTTTCATCATAAAATTCGGTCATCGCTTGATTAAAACTAACATCATACGAGAGATCATGAGGATTAAGCAATGCGATCTGATCAATAGACCAATTGAAGCCTTCACTGTCCATATGTTCACCTTCTGGAAAGTTCGCTTCCTCTTCCTCCAAATCAATCGGCTGTTGCTGTGGTTGCCTTTTCCGGATCTCTAATTTTTCTCCATCACAATAGCCATTACCATTAACCGAAAGACCAAGAGATTGGCACATGGATGGTGAACATAGTCGGGGCAATGTTTTGACGAAACACTTGAAGGCTTCCTGTCGATCCTTTGTGGTGACCACATCTTTGGAGATCCTAACCTTTGGTAGGCTCTCGTCTTCACCAACAATATCACCAACGATGTCACCATTATGACCACCATCATAATCATCATCATCATCGTTAACATCATTACTCTTAATCATTACTAATTCGTTCATGTCCATCCCAGAAAGACACACTCGATTATGTGTATATATACACACTAGTGAGTATAATGTAAAAAAAGAGGAGGAAGAAACGAATGAATAAATAAATATAATTATATTAACAAATTAATTACAAATTTTGAGGAGGGAAAATTTTATCTCTCCTTTCTTCTTCTCAATCAACATCCAGCATAGAGAAAGTGGATCAAGCCAAGTGAGTATTGAAAGGATTTGAACAAAGGAAAATCATTTCGGAAAGCGAAACACACAACTCACAAAGTATCGTACTTCTATGTGAAAAAGAGGAAAGCAATCACCACAATTAGAAAAAATATATGAATATATTGATTCACACACACACAAACACAGAATCACTGGATAATAATCGAAATCATTTTGCGTTTAGGAAACACTTTTCGCCGATAACTGAAAAACAATAAGAATCCTCTTAACCTTGTCCTCCTTCAAATTCAGTTTATCATATACTCATTCTCGACCTCTTCTCTCTTCCTCTCTCTCTTCCTTTCATCAAGGCTCACATCTTCTTTCAACTTGATTAAATCCGATTGCTGCTGTTGACACCATGAAAGTGATTAAAAAAATTTTGAACATCAATTCACGCGAACTCATATGAAGATAGTACCTTTAATCAAGAACGTCTTTTAAAAAGACTCTCTTTTTTCAACGCCTCTCAAAAACACAAAACCAATCAAATCTCATTTTTCAACTGAAAAAGTTTTTTCAAAGCGCCAAAAGTATCATCATGAACAGATGTCACTACCTTCTTAACTGACCTCGATAATTTTCAGAATTTTTTGTATCACTTTAGTAATTCTGTTTCATCATATTCATCATATTTTTCATGTTGATTTCATCATGAAATATTATCGATAACAAGGAGACGTAAAGACTGGTGATTCATCGATACAGTTTGAATGATAGTAGATAAATTTATGTGATAAGGTGGAGAGAACGAGAGAGCAAAATTATCGGTTCTGTGTATGTTTCCCATGATGTGTTGATAAAGAGAAGAGAGAGAATTTTTTGACCACATTGGTCATGATATGATGGTGTGATAAATGTTTGTTACTGATCCGAATTGATTGATGCCATTGACATTAAGCATAAACATCGTTCTCATCATCAACACCATCTTTATCTTCTTTTGAATCATCATCATCTTTGGTTGCTGATCATCAACTTAGGAAGAGAGAAAACGAAGTGAATATACTCTCAAAAGGAGCAGAATGATGGGCAAAAGATTCGGGTGATGATTGTTGGAACAGAGAGAGGAAAGAGAGATCAGGTCAAGGGAACAAAAGGCAGGTCAGCCGGTTGATCGGGCTTTGATCGAGCTCAATACAGATACATGCTTCATCCCCAGCATCCCAAAAACTACTCTTTCGGCAGCATCTCTCTGAGGAGGCTATAATCAAGTGTATCCCCTGTTTGGTCAATTTTTCTCTTTACATTTCCTTTTTTCTAGATCATCATTTATAAAATTTATAATTTTTCACATTTGATAACACGCGATTTGACATATCTGTTTGAATATGATGATGAGAATCTTTACAAAATATTGCTGCTCAATAACTTCTTCCCTTCCATTCTCCATCAGTCCTAGAGCATCACATTACCAAATCTACTCTTCATAGCTTGAAAATACCATTACGAATGTGAATAGCCGATTATCTTAGGAACAATTTTAATCATGTTCATGATATACGTGCCAATTTTGCATCTAGTCATAATTTTGTCCACATCTTTTCCGATTGTACGAGCTCACAGCGAAAAGAAATGTGAGGAAATCTCAGTTCCTATGTGTAGAGGAATCGGTGAGTAGTGATACATTCATAATTATTCCCATCTCAATCTTCATTTGGATTGTACAGGTTACAACATGACAAAGATGCCAAATCAGTTTCACCAAGAGAAACAAGAAGAAGCTGGATTGGAAGTTCATCAATTCTGGCCATTGGTTCAGATTAAATGCTCAGATGATCTGCAATTCTTTCTGTGCTCCATATACACTCCAATTTGCATGGATGATTATCATGAAAGTTTACCTGCGTGTAGATCAGTTTGTGAACGAGCAAAACATGGCTGCTTACCTGTAATGAATAAGTATGGATTCCAATGGCCAGAGCATATGGATTGCAAAAATTTCCCTCTATTTGGCAATCCAGAATCTCTCTGCATGGATCAAAAGGAAGGAAAGTTACCTGATCATCACAGTCAACCCTCGACTCATTTGGATAATTCTGAAATTGCAAAAGAAACTGTCACTCCACCAGCTATTGATAGATCTTCAATTGTTGGATCTAGTGACAAATTCAAGCCCATAGACCTCAATTCATGCAGTTGTGCATGTCGCCCTCCTCTCGTCAAGTTAAATGGCAGCCATGACAGAATCCAAACTGGTGGAGTCCATCACTGTGCTAAACCTTGTCAAGGTTTGTTCTACTCTCGACAAGATCAGAATGTTGCTTCAAAAAACCTATCCATGATGGCATTGGCTAGCCTAGTGTGCTCAACTCTGGTGGTTGTTACTTTTCTGCTGGATCGAGATCGCTTTCGGTACCCAGAGCGAGCAATAATATCGATAGCTGCCTGCTATATCATGGTCTCCATCGGTCATTTGATGCACACTTTCATTGGCTATGAGAAGATTTCATGCGATGGACCCATAGTTCGATACTCTGTTTTCACTCCAGGCTCTCAATGGTGTATCACGGTGTTCATTTTGACATTCTATTTCAGTAATGCTGCCGCAATTTGGTGGATTGTGATGACAATCACATGGTTTCTGTCAACTGGATTACAGTGGGGCAGTGAACCTCTTTCCAAATATTCTCTCTATTTTCACCTAGCAGCTTGGATGATATCTGGTGTCGAGTCTTTCATTGCTCTCGCTTCTGGGGCTTATGATGCTGAACCATTTGGAGGAATATGTTCAATTGGTAACCAGGATGTCCAAAATTTATATTACTTTGTGATTTTACCAACTTCTGCTTATCTCTCCATTGGATTCATTTTTCTTTCACTTGGCTTTGTGTCACTTTTCCGAATTCGAAGAATTATTCGATCACAAGTTCGCTCAAGATTGGACAAGAACGGTATGAAGAGTTTAGTCTTACGGGTATTCATATTTTCACTACTATATCTTACTCCATCAATTGTCATTCTGGTATGTAACTGGTTCGAATATTATAATCGAACTTCATGGGAACGTTCCCATAATTGTCAAAGGTGTAACATTGGGCCACATATCTCTCCACCACCGCCAATGGATCTCAACTCACAAAATTCTATCAATTTTTTATCACTTTCATCCATTACTTCATCTTTTAAGCCATCATCAGTGAATCAAGATCCTCCTCCATTCGTTCCAGTGCATCTATCAAAGTATTTTGCTCAACTAACCATCGGTCTAGCTTCACTTTTTTGGATGCTCGCGGGAGAGGGAATCAACATATGGTCAAGATGTTTTTTAAAATGTTTCTGTTGTGACAAATACTCTTCCCATCCTCATCCGGTAGCATTGACTCAACCTATTAACAGTCATTTCCTGAGCCGAAACATTGATAGTCAAAGGAATCGAGGCTACAAATAACAAATGATACTGTACATATTCATTACAGAACTTCTGATCCATTTAGGTCATCAACCCATGACCTCATGAATGAATATTATAGATATAACTGTGTGTCAAGTCAGATTGATTAATTTCTATTGACTATCATTCATTCATCGATATTTATCCCTTATCAGAGCTATTAGGGCTACGAATGGCTCGAATAGCCATCTGAAAAGGTTTATTTGGCCATTGAAAGTGTCTACAATGATCAAAGACTCAGAAAGAATTTAGAATATGAAAAAAGGTGCAATTTCAGACATGGGGAGTGTATATTATTTGTACAAAAGCTTGTTCCTATCATACCTTCATCATTAGCTACCGGGTCAAGACTTTTGTGAACTTTTGATAAAGATAAAGAATTCGCTATACGATAGAATTGACGATAAGCAAGGAAACAAATGATAAATGGAGAAAAATGTATTTGTTTTTCCAATTTTAATTTACAATGGAGCCTGGTTTATACACAAATCATGAAATTATGATTCGTGATTCGTGTTCAGAGTGATTATATCTTTTTCGAGAATTTTTCCGCAAAAAAAATAATCATTAGAATGATTTCAAGCCTCATTGTATTTGTACTATCAATCAATCTCTACAATATTGACTTAAAAGCATTTGATTAGGAGCTTTTCGGCTTCCTAGTTCAGATTTCAATGTACTGTGACTTGCTTGTTTTTTCATTGATTCTAGGATCAATAATAATGCGTACCAAAAGATTTGAATAGCATATTCAAACGATCATAATTTGTTTACAATTCGTGTTTGATCATCAAGCAAGCTCTTTTCAGCATCGTCAGCAGTTGACACGCTTTGAAATCATTCGATGTATCATGAAAAATTCAGTCCATTTTTCACTCCGATCACTATCATGGACCTGTCATGGAAGACAATCGGGCAAAGAGGACCTTGCAACTGTTACCATTGACAGAGAGACTCAAGAACGGTTATAACGACGTATTAGCTATGAGAAGGGAGAGAACAAATTTTCTTTGTTTCATGTATCATTGCTAGTGATTAATTCTCCTTCATGAAGCAAGAGAACAATCTATTCTGAATTATGAGGAATGATGTACCTTAGCTTCATAAGCAAAACTCGGTACGGCAATTGTAACATTCGCAAGTCTCTGATTGAAGAGTATAAGTTGTCCATTATTAAAGTATTCAACTTTCCTGGTTCAATATGTTCTCAAAAATTAGTTTCTTCCTGTTTATCAGTTTTTCGATTGTTTTTGCTAGTCAAGATGGAAAACAACCCGAATCTGATTCTCCACCTACATTGGCTCCAGTGAAAACTCGATGTGGTGGCCGATCACCCTTTCAAGCCAATAATCCTCTCGGAACTCTATTTCCCGGTCTCGGTTCTGGGTCCGGTGGAGTGGATCAAGGCACTTTGACTAATCTTCTTGCCCAGCAGCAACAACTTATGCAATCAGTTCTACAATTGCTCCAAAGATTTCAGCAAGGTGGATCACAGCAAGGTTTCGCACCGTCTAACGGATTCCAGCAGCCGTTCCCGAATAACAATGCTCTACCACCGAACACTGGATTCCAGCAACCTTTCCCAAGCAACACTGGATTCCAAACTAATCCTAACAATCCTACTGGTCAAGTCATTCCGAACCCTACTGGAACCAATCCAAATACAAATCCAGTAGCCACAGGACAAAATCAGCCCTCAGCATTCGGCACTGGTCAGACTGGTAATCCAACCGGAACCAACACTGGCTTCAATCCGAACAATCAATTCCCTAATAATGGTTAATTTCAGCAATCTTTACATTTTCTGAAATCTCTGGAATTTTTCTTCGAAAAAGCACTCGAAAAAAAGTAGAATTTTAGGGTAGAAATCAATTTATACTTTCTCTATTAATATCGATTGAAAACTCTGAAAAAATTTTGACCTGAATCTATAACACACACAAAATCACTGAATAATAATCGAAATCATCTTCCGTCTAGAAAATACTTTCCTCCGATAACTGAAAAACAATAAGAATCCTCTTAACCTTGTCCTCCTCTAAATTCAGTTAATCATATACTCGTTCTCGACCTCCTCTCTCTTTCCTCTCTCTCTCTCTTCCTTCCATCAAGGCTCACACCTTCTTTCAACTTGATCAAATTCAATTGTTACTGTTGACATCATAAGGGTGATTAAAAGATCTTGATCATATCCAAACTGATATCAAGATTGTACCTTTAATCAAGAACGTCTTTTAAAAAGACTCTCTCTTTTTTCAACGCCTCTCAAAAACACAAAACCAATCAAATCTCATTTTTCAACTGAAAAAGTTTTTTCAAAGCGCCAAAAGTATCATCATGAACAGATGTCACTACTTCCTTATCTGACCTCGATAATTCTGAGAATTTTTTGTATCACTTTAATTCTGTTTCATCATATTCATCATATTTTTCATGTTGATTTCATCATGAAATATTATCGATAACAAGGAGACGTTAAGACTGGTGATTCATCGATACAGTTTGGATGATACAGTAGATAAATTTATGTGATAAGGTGGGAAGAAAGAGAGAACGAGAGAGCAAAATTATCGGTTCTGTGTATCTGTGTTTCTCATAATGTGTTGATAAAGAGAAGAGAGAAAATATGTTGGCCATATTGGTCATGATGTGAAAGTGTGATAAATGTGTGTTACTGATCCGAATTAATTAATGCCATAGACATTAATAAATGTCAACATTGTTTTCATCATCAACACCATCTTTATCTTCTTTTGAATCATCATCATCAACATCTTTGTTTTGCTGATCAGCATCATCAAGTATATCGTACAGAAAAAAAATCAATTTAAAGTTCACTTTTCCTCTCTCTCTCAATCGATTCTTATATACACATACATGTACAAGGACAAGTGTTTCTGTGGTTCAACTTTTGCTACTATCTGATATATCTTTGATAATATATACATATACATATATTTAGATTTAGACTTTACTTTCTACCATCGAGCTTCTCTGCCATTTTTCTCCCTTTTATCCGCTTCTCTACCGAATTAACAAAAGAGACTTTATGTATACACACTTAGGCCTATACCCTAAAAAGATCTACTTAATGATACTGTGAATCTTGTTCTTTTGCAAAAATTCTTTTTCTTTTTCGACATAAAATCAACTGAATCTAGCAGAAAAAGATCGCCATTTTGAGAACGTAAAAGTTTATCTCTCTGTTTTTTCAATCGATTTATGTTATGTACTTTTGAGTTAATCCTGTTCAAATTAGAATTATCATTATTATTATCACTATCATCTTCTGTATCTCTTTTTCTCTATCTCTTTCAACCATCATCAATCTCTTCTTTTTTCCCTTCTTCGAGTGGATGAACTTTCTCACCATTTACCATGATCAGAAGTGAGTATATGTTCTCAATTTTCAAAGGAATAATATTCTATCAATTTTCCTTACTCGAAATAGTTACTCATTCGAAACTTATGTTCTCATTATATACGTCTTTCTCTCCCTCCTACAGTGAACGATAATCAAATCAATACTTTTCCTGGGAGTGACTCGAAAAATTTTTCCCATATCGTACCATCATCTTCAGTTATCTCATCTACGCCAACCTGTTTAACTTCCCCTAATACCCAAGATTTAATGAAATCACAACAAACCAATGAGTTGACATCGTTATTCGAATGCCCGGTATGCTTTGATTACGTTCTACCACCAATACTACAATGCCAAAATGGCCATCTTCTGTGTTCATCATGCCGAAAGCAACTCACCAATTGTCCTACCTGTCGAATTCCCATCTCAAGTAATATACGTAACCTCCAGATGGAAAAATTGGCTATGAATCTTTTATTTCCTTGTAAATACTCATCAGCAGGCTGTGTCCTGAATTTGACTTGTACCGATAAGCCTGATCATGAGGATTCATGTGAATTCAAGTCAT
Source organism: Brevipalpus yothersi (assembly GCA_003956705.1). Lineage (NCBI taxonomy): Eukaryota > Metazoa > Arthropoda > Arachnida > Trombidiformes > Tenuipalpidae > Brevipalpus > Brevipalpus yothersi. Next base: position 9,874 of record QZCP01000522.1, on the reverse strand, counting down.
ATTCGTGCCCATGTCCAGGTGAGTGGTTGACTATTGACTTGTCTCGAGTTTCAACTTTTTTACGTCTCTTCAAATCTGGTTGAGGTCTCAAGTTTCCGATTGAGCTTTCAAAATCATCCGTCAATCTAATGAGTTCATTATCGAATATTCGTTGAAAATTTCCCTTCTTTTTGTCTTCTTCCGGCAGCATTCTCATGAACTAAAGTTAGTTGTATTGTTGCATTTTAATGTCTTTAACACCTATTGACAATCACGATTTTCTTTTCCCATTTTATGGATTACTTGAGATGCTTCTATCACTTCTCTTTCACCCAAACTTTTTGACAGAAGTTCATCATTCAGTTAAAAAATTTTCAGTCTACTTGACAAAACGCACCAATTCAATTTCGTTACGTTTCAATTTTATCCACATTCCGATTCACTTGGGTCACTAGCTGATAACTGTTGTGTTGTAAATTTCAGGTCATGATTCTAGTATGATCAAGCTGTTTATTGCTTGATAAACTCGGGACAATTGCTATTATTCACCGATCAATGGGTCTCTCTTCTACTTATTTAATTCTCGACTCCATATTCCAACTATTTTTCCAACCATCGGTCCTCTATTTTCTCTCTCTACCTTTTCCAGGAAGCAACTGTAAGTGGAGCGGACCTCTGAACAAAGTAATGCATCATCTCATGCATCAACACAAGAGCATCACAACTCTGCAAGGAGAGGATATTGTTTTTTTGGCTACCGATATAAACCTCAGTGGAGCGGTTGATTGGGTCATGATTCAATCGTGCTTCAATCATCATTTCATGCTGGTACTGGAAAAGCAAGAACGATATCAAAATTATCAACAATTTTTTGCCGTGGTCCAGCTTATTGGAACACCTAAACAAGCCGAAAAGTTCATTTATAAATTAGAATTGAATGGCCAAAAACGTCGATTAACTTGGGAAGCTACACCTCGCTCAATTGATGAGGGGGTTCAAAGCGCTATCAATATGTCAGATTGTCTAGTTTTTGACAGTAACGTCGCTCAACTTTTTGCCGACGGTGCAAACTTGGGAATAAATGTGACCATCACTCCTGCCTAAGGAAACTATTAATAATGGATATCTATTGATTTTTCTCGACCAAAAACGCGAACTCATAGAAATGAAGTAAACACGATGAATTAAGAGTGAGACAAAAAGATTTACAAAGGTAGCTGATATTTCAAAGAAAGTAGTTCAGGCAATTACAACAGGTCATTTCTTAGATTTTTTAACTTCTTTCTTGGGAGGCTCCTTACTAGATGTTGTTTTCTTAGATGTTTCTTTTTTAGGTTGCTCCTTCTTGGGTTGTTCCTTCTTTTTGGGCTCGGGTTTGGAGACGGGCTCAGGTTCAGACTTCTTCTTGGAAGCTTTTGTTACTTTAGGTTCATCACCTTTAACTTCGGCGACTTCTTTCTTCTCTTTCTTGGCTTTCTTAGGCTCCTTGGCTGCCTTCTCTTCCTTTTCTAATTCTTTCTTCTTCTTTTCTTCTTCTTTCTGATACTCTCTCAAAGAGTCAGCTTTCTTTTGTTGAAGCCTCTCTTCCCTTCTCCTTCTGGCTTCCTTAGCCTTTTGTCTTCTAGCCTCAGCCATGTCAGCAAGTTGCTTGCTTCGAATCTTTTCGGCCTTCTTCTTGTGGATATATTCCATCAAAACACGCTTGTTCTTGAAAACATTACCTTTAGACTTAAGGTATAATTCGTGATAAAGATGAGAATCTATTTTCTTGTTAGTTCTATACTTCTTCAACAATCGTCGAAGAACCCTCATTCTCCTTATCCACAACACCTTGGCCGGCATTCTAGCGTTTGCTGTTCCCTTTCTTTTACCAGGTCCAGTGTGTCTACCTTTTCGTCTGGCTTCAGCATTCTTACGAACTCGAGCACGAGAGTGTACAGCCACAGGCTTCTTAATAATAAGACCATCCTTAATCAATTTACGAATGTGAGCACGTGAGTTAGCGTTGCCCAGTTCATTTGTCTCATTGGGATCAAGCCACACTTTGTGTAGACCACACTTGAGAACCTGAGACGCAAGACGTTTCTGGAGACGTAGAGAACTGTGTAGAAAAACAAATCACAAAAATTCATAAGTTAACTAATCTCAACAATCAATTCATTCCCATAAAACATCTTAAACACTAATATCAGATATATACAGCAGCCATAGGTGTTTGATATCACTGTGATTCAAACGGTAATTCCCTAGTTGATCATCATTGTAAATCAAATATTAACCGACTATCAAATGACTTAATCACTTACCTCATAGTGTCCAGAAATCTTAAGTCTCAAAATACAACAAATAATTTGATCAAAACCCAATTAATTAAATAAAACTAAATCAACAATCTCCGGCAAAAACAGAGATCTGGCAAACGCTGCAATCAAGTGCAAAGGAAACGGAAATGGACATGTTGCCAATGTTGGTGGCGGAAGTAGTGTCCTCTAGCGGTCCAGAGTTTTTGGGAAATTTTTTCTTCTTTTCACCAGTAGATGGCAGTTTGAAACGTAATTTTGAGAACTTTTTTGAGAACTTTTTTCGTTCTTGAGTTGCGTTGCTGGAATTTTTATTGAAACTAATCAATTTTAACTAAACGGAGGTCCCTCATTGACTTGGGTGCCAATTTGATAGATCTTGTGTAACCAGGAGGGAAAAAATTATATTGATATGCATCTACAGAAGGCTTACAGGGTAAGAGAGGAAAATTTTCACCTTAGTGAGAACTTTTAGCTGAAAAAGTTTGTTAGTTAGGTAATCAGTTCAATATCATGGGCTGATTTGAATTAGGAATTATTCTGATGAGCTGAGTAGATTGGTAGCAGAGGATTTTTGCTTGATGAGAATTTCATTGGAAGAGATTGGAAGAGGAAGAGAAAGAAAATTCCTCGACTCTTTCGCGCCTTTCTACTTAGGTTCTGGAAAATATTTGGAATATTTTTGTTCCTCTATTCTCATCATCTTTTCGTTCCTTGCATTCTCTTCCCGCCTCCTCCTGATCTTTGCTCTTCTTCTCTTCTTACCTGTACCATCATGTTCATTCATTTTAACCTCCTCCCTCTTCTTCTCTCTTCTCTCTTCTCATTTTCTCACTTACTACCTCTACTTTTTACTCCCCCTTTTCTATTTCTCTCTCTCTTCCTCTTTCTTCTCTTTCTTCTCTCTCACACCCAGCCTCTCTCTCTCTCTCTCTCTCTCTTTCTCTCTCTCTCTCTCTCATCATCATCATCATGCTCTTTCCTTCTCTTAATTTCGTTCTCAGGCTGCTTGCTGATTTATCTGCCGCTACTTTGAAAAAATCGTAAGTTTTACAACCGCTTGAGGGTGCATTTAACGAAAAACTTCATTTTCCTCTCAATCATAGGTAAGCATAAGAAAGATGGAAAGAGAGAGAGAGAGAAAGATGAGGCGATAAAGACAGGGGAAACGGGTCAAGACTGGGTCAGCAGGGTATTACTGGACCGGGCCAACGGAATTGATGGTTACACACACTGGAATTCATTGCTCATTTCGTCTTGTTGTAGCCACAAAATCCGTTTATTGATGCAGGAATGCAACTTTGAATCCTGCTTAAATGGAGGCTTCAACTTATCATTCTGTTCACTCTCTTTATTCTTCATATTCTTCATCACACATATTCCTTCTCTCAGAATTCATACTTTGGGCGCCTTTCTTCTTTGTCTATTACCATTTATTCTCTTCATCAACTAATCTGATATGAAGATTGCAAAAGTCAATATTTCCAATATTTCTCTTTTTGCACGATTTGTTGTCAAAATTGACACGAGAATCACTAGTTTAAACACATTTTTCTCAATAGTTTCCAAGTGAGTTTAGTTAGTGTGTTTAGATCCTGGAATTGTGTGTCTCACTCATTTAATATCTGTTCTACTCTATCCTCCAGTATTGGAATTTCCATCTCCTTGGTCATGTCCCTTGATTTACTTCGAGATGCCTTGAAACTCATCATTCTACTAGTCTCTACTCTCTAATTAGTTGCTCAGAGATTCATGAATTTCTTCTCTCTCTTTTCGCTCTCTTCTCTCTAGTGATTCCATGCTTCGGTAGGAGGCCAAAGTGTAATAAAACTTTAAGTCTCCCAGCCCAGCAACTGAGCTATCACAAGTTGAGCTTTTTTCACTCCTGATTAAGAAAAACGCGGAGCTAATGAAACTCGAAAAATAATTTTTTTCGATTAGCTTGATCAACAAGTTTCCACTCAGAAGATTCCTTTTTTCTCAACTGGCTGATACCTTCAGATCTTATGACTTTCACCATTTGTAATCCTATAAGAATCAGATGAGATATTCGAAACTTTCCATTTTAAAGTAAGGGTGGTCATGCTAATTCTAGTTCATACCCGTCATCATAAGTTTTCATACTTCCCTTGCATTTAGCATCATTATCCGCGATTTTTCATTCATTTCGATCAGAACTTGCAATATTTTTTTCAGACTCTTGTATACACGGCAATACTGAAAGTGATGACGAGAAAAATGATCGATAACTTTTCGCGAGCTATGATAATTTGAAGCTATCTAAATGCTGATCAGACTAATCAGCATAGATGATGCTTGCTCATCAACTGTCAAATTCATATTTGCGTAAGAATTCATGCTGTTCTTATCGACCAGATGATTCAAATAATTTTGAGATGACCTACAATATCTTTCTGAAGTGCTCTTATCATCAAAATAAGCAGTGTGAAAAGAGAAAATCGTAATGTGAGGCAACCTGCAGGAAAGAAAGAAAGAAATGTCTGTTCTGAGTAGTAATAACGGTGCTACTAACTCATATAACTGAAAGTTTCTCAAGGAATACTGTTTAGGAGGAATTTTCATTCTGTACATCAACATTTCTCAGGAGTAAAATTTATAGAGAATTCAAGCACGACACAAATTATCATCTAAAATAACTACAAGAATGCGAATTTTCAGTGCCTCAAATCATGAATGACGTTAATTATCTTGTCAAAAATCAGCTCGAAATTCTAAAAAGTTTTACACAGAAATTGCAAAACTCGAAAAGGATCTTGCAGAATTTAACTTTACTCAGATCATTTGACACGAGGAATGCAATAAATGAGAATCTATTTCCATTGGAATCAAAAAACTTGATAACTTAACGGGTGAATGGCAAACTTGATCATTAAAACTTCTCGCTGTATCTCTGTGAAATTGATAAACACATTCTCTGCCAATCTTTTCAATTTGATTTTAGAATGGCTGAAAATTTGGCGCTCATCACGTATACAAAGTCACGAGAAAGACGCCGAACACTGATAGTCTTGCCGATTGTTTCACATTAGATCATCGAATAAATGATGAGAGGTGGCAAGGTGAGATGATCAAGACTATGAAAAATTATTATTCTTCGTCTTAAAGTTAGTACAACCATTGGGTCAGCTCGATGATGAGCTCCATCATCTCATAATTATCGGTCTAGTATGGGCCCCAAACATTCATTCATTTGCCTGGAGCAATTCAAGCGCTTTTTCATCGATAGTGCTGTTGATCACCCGTTAGAGCGAGAAATTAAGCTCCAATACGAGCAACACGAGGAGTCAAACTTCTTGAAATGATTTTCAGGCCTCTTGAGTGGACGAAAAATGATTACTAGTCCTCGCCAATCCTGTGATGAGCCTGTTATTTACAGTAGGGAGAGAAAAAATTCAGGATTCCAATTCCAAGGGCCTGAGAAATTTTTGAGACCAACTTCCTGCCTTTTATGAAAAATGAAAGAATACCGCAAAAGGTTCAAGTTAGAGAAAGAGAAAAAAGTCGAAAAACATTTCATAAATGATTGACCTAATAATTAGACATTCATCGATCATTTCATATGGAATGAAATTTGATCAGGTGAGCAACTCGGCATGAACTTGTTGATTCGCAACATTCGATCAACACAGTTTGTCGTACTTTTTCGTTCTCTCTCTCTCTCTCTCTCTCTGTTTCTCTCTGTTTCTCTTATGGCTACTTTTGTTTGTTGTTTTTCACAGAATTCTTGGAATTGCACGAGTCAATGAGATGATCGATTTGGAGGCCACAGAGGATGGAGAGAGAGAGAGAGAGAGAGAAAGCAGGAGAAAATGGATAGGGAAGAAAGACTTTCCAGAACTTCTCTACTCTCTACTCTTGCCACAATCGTGTTGGCGCCCGATCTTTGTCTCTTTTTTTTCTTCGCCCAGGCCTCTCGAAAAGTGATCTTTCACCAGGCCAGTAGATTGAATATTATCAACTTGCTTGTGAGAAAGAGAGAAACTGATTGCAATGGCCTAGGCTTGCTGGAGAAAGGATGAAAGTCGAAGAGCTGCTGCCAGCTCATCAGTTTCTAATCACTTTTTGCTTTGTTGGTGAGTGCTGATGATGAGTGAGGAATGAGCTTGCATATCTTGACTTCGTTTGCATCTTCATTTTCTCAAAGTGGAGAAAAATTTCCATATAAAAATGTGGAAAATATGGAAAAATTCTTTCTCTCTCTCTTTTTTCTGGCTGGATATTGAGGGGCTAAAGAAACTTTATCCTCCATGAGTGTTCAAAAACAAAATGTTGCTAGTTATTCCACGATATCTAAGCACATAAGGAGATATTTGAACATCTGAATAGTGAAATTGATGGAGGTCCCGTTGCATAAAAAACATGGCCTGAGAATATCGAGCTGGAAAATCAATTATCTTTAAGTTGCCTTTCTTTCTCTCCAGCACCACCAACCATGTATGTAACTTTTTCAAAGACATTCGAATTTCTCTTACAGTAGCGGTGTATTCAGGAAAATTGAACCACAGTTTTTGTAAATCCTATGATCCTCTGTTGCTTGAAGATACTCTCAAAATGCATGGATTCCACTCGAAGTAGAATTTATCGGTGAATGATGAGAGGTTGATCTTGCTCCAGGTTCGAATTCCAAAGTCGAGAATGCACGTAGGCGAGGAGAATTCGTGGTTTGTATTCTTTTCTGGAATTTCAAGAGAGAAGAATGAATATAATTTGAGATCAAGTTTAGCGCTCAGCACGCATTGAGCAGAAATGCAAACTCGCACAATAATTCTTGAGGCCGATTATAGGAGAACTTTCCAAAGATTCAGGCGGAGTTTTCTCCTCCTTCTCATCTTTAATCCTTCTCTTTCATTCTCTCTTACTCTTTCTCTTACTCTTTCTAGCTTCTCATCCACGCTCTTGCCTCTCTCTTCTCCATGGGATGCCTCAGTTTTCTTTCATCCTTGTTCTTCTATTTTTCTGGACAGTGGAAAAGAAGCAAAACTTTTTCTGGGCGAAAATGCTTCAACCTTTAACCCGACCATGTTTCTCATGTTTTCAACAGTCGGCATGGGAAAAAAAGCCACCGAACACACACATACTCTTGGACACTCGGACACTCGGACACTCAGTGAATTGATACAATTCATTGAAGAAATATAACCGAAAATTCCAATGACCATTGGGAACACTCCCACTTAGCTCTAGTATTGCACTGAGGATGTGTAATTTGTTGACAGGATCTGAGAAAAGTAAGAGAAAGTGGCCTTTGACTGAGGAACGGAACGGAACTAGTTAAATAGATTAGCAAACAAGTACTAGATCAATGAGTTTAAAGTCAAATGAAAGAAAGGATTATTTTGATTGTTGTTCTTTCTATTGGAAACTCATGACGATCGGATCGTGGTCAGAACAACAACAAATCACTAGTAACTAGGATTCATACATGATCACAAGAATAGATCAGGAATAGATCAGGGAATCATAGCGGTCCAAGTCAGACAATACTACAATGACTGAACAGTGGAACGATCAATTGTTGAGAGAAAGAGGATGGATTCAGACGTGCTGAGATCTCGATAGATAGTCCTAACAGATTCAAATGTCTATTTTTCTCTCGAGCAAGATCCTAGACTGTCGAGATCTTTTCTTATCAATACCATAGTTTTTTTTGTTTGGGGATTCATCCTCATTCTTGATCGTTTACAGCCTTCAGAAATATATCTGCTTCACCAACCCTCCAGATTGGCCATTTAAACCCTCATGTTCAGCCAGAGAGGATAAAAAGAAAGAGAGCAAAAAAAGCGAGAAAAGATTTCCTAGAAAAGAGGAGAAGAAAAGAAGAAGTGAAGAAGATATCTGAGTAAACTTCACAGACACTTGCTAAAACGTTTTGTGGCATTTAAGGAGCCGCCAAAAAGTCGCTGGTCCCATCGATGACCATTGACTTGAGAGGAGAATATATGACTGAGGAAGTTCTAGCTGTTTTATTGCTTCCAGAAGATCTGGACTAGCCAAAAATACTGGGAACACACAGTACAGCACTTTTCCTTCACAATCCCGTTACACTAACAAGCGATAGTTCTACTTGATTCTGGATGCTCAGATGATGATAGTTTCCAATCGGTCAATTGGTTCATCATTCATCTCTATAAAATGTACCATTTTATCCATTTTATTCATGATAATTCTCATGAAATAGCTTGTTTGTGCTTCAAGTATTCCAATTATTTCTGGAATGTAGTAATATTAATGTTAAAACATTGGGAAGCTTTGACCTCTCCCGCTGCTGGTAGCAAAATCAATTCATGAATGAAATCTTTAGTGTCAGAACTTGCTACTCTCAGTCGTTAGATGAGTATCTGAATTCTTGATCAAGAAAATGTTGACTTATCAAGGTGCAACTGACATTACCTTCACAACTCACGGATTGTTTAGTATCATAAAACTCATCTCATAGTCGAGAAAGAGCAGTTTCATTCATTTCGATATCGTAACTATCCATCCTGAAATGTCCATCGAAAAATGGACAAAAGAAAATGGTCAAGTAATGAATTCATCGCCATTGCTCTACTAAAATATTTACTTTTTGGATGATTCCGTGGTCAAATAACCTCTATTCATCATTTTGAAACTCAACTAAGAGAATTTAATGAAGGAAGCGAGTGAAAAATGAAAAATTTCTGTCAAAATAGGAAACATATCATTTCTCTGTCATAATCATCATTCAATATGTTCAAATACACTTTCCAAAAAAAATTGTAGCCCAAAATGTACATTTGCATTCCATCCCAGCAATACACACACACACACACACACACACATACAAGCATAGGTCTGTGGTCAACAGTTTGTGGGACGAGTCAAAAATGCATCCCATAGACATGATGCCAAAGCGGTGGCGGTAGAAGCTTAAAAAGAAACAGGATCTGATCAGCACAACTATTAGCACCACAGGAGAGAGAGAGATAGAAGCTATGATGATGAGTGATAAGAAAGAAAAAACGCGCGCTGACACCACGTCCTTTGAGTCGCCTAGTAAGAACTACGCGCCTATCTTTCTCTCTTTCTCTTTCTGTACGAGCCCAGGCCACTTTGGGGGCATGCTTTTGCTGCATAGGCTGTGTATGTGTACTTATTCCATCTCTCTGGGAACGGGCTCAAGTAGACCTAGTGACCCGCGAGTTCAGGAAATGCCTCCATCGAGAAAATTGGTATCGTCTGTAAACAGTAATTTGCCAGAGAGATGTGTGTATGCTCGAAGATTTTACCGCTCTTTCGTGGACTTTCGCGCTGTGGCCACTTAATTCGCTTTATCTTCTTCTTTCTTCTAGCGGTTAGCATCTTCAATTGCTTCTTCTTCTTCTTCTTATTCTCATTTTGAATTCTCTTCCCTCATCCCCTCATCTCCCCTCTCCTCATCTTCATCATCTCGCCAATCTTCTTGCTTGACAAGCCCTCCTCAGCCCTCTTTCTTCACTTATCAATGAAATGGCCTGAAATAATCAAGAAAGATGCATGAAGAGAGAGAGAGAGAGAGAGAGAGAGAGAGAGAGAGAGAGAGAGAGAGAGAGAGAGAGAGAGAGAGAGAGAGAGAG